>CM075870.1:37390935-37618435 GCA_038021265.1 Cyprinella venusta | reverse complement strand
CCTAACCCTAACCCTAACCCTAACCCTAACCCTAACCCTAACCCTAACCCTAACCCTAACCCTAACCCTAACCCTAACCCTAACCCTAACCCTAACCCTAACCCTAACCCTAACCCTAACCCTAACCCTAACCCTAACCCTAACCCTAACCCTAACCCTAACCCTAACCCTAACCCTAACCCTAACCCTAACCCTAACCCTAACCCTAACCCTAACCCTAACCCTAACCCTAACCCTAACCCTAACCCTAACCCTAACCCTAACCCTAACCCTAACCCTAACCCTAACCCTAACCCTAACCCTAACCCTAACCCTAACCCTAACCCTAACCCTAACCCTAACCCTAACCCTAACCCTAACCCTAACCCTAACCCTAACCCTAACCCTAACCCTAACCCTAACCCTAACCCTAACCCTAACCCTAACCCTAACCCTAACCCTAACCCTAACCCTAACCCTAACCCTAACCCTAACCCTAACCCTAACCCTAACCCTAACCCTAACCCTAACCCTAACCCTAACCCTAACCCTAACCCTAACCCTAACCCTAACCCTAACCCTAACCCTAACCCTAACCCTAACCCTAACCCTAACCCTAACCCTAACCCTAACCCTAACCCTAACCCTAACCCTAACCCTAACCCTAACCCTAACCCTAACCCTAACCCTAACCCTAACCCTAACCCTAACCCTAACCCTAACCCTAACCCTAACCCTAACCCTAACCCTAACCCTAACCCTAACCCTAACCCTAACCCTAACCCTAACCCTAACCCTAACCCTAACCCTAACCCTAACCCTAACCCTAACCCTAACCCTAACCCTAACCCTAACCCTAACCCTAACCCTAACCCTAACCCTAACCCTAACCCTAACCCTAACCCTAACCCTAACCCTAACCCTAACCCTAACCCTAACCCTAACCCTAACCCTAACCCTAACCCTAACCCTAACCCTAACCCTAACCCTAACCCTAACCCTAACCCTAACCCTAACCCTAACCCTAACCCTAACCCTAACCCTAACCCTAACCCTAACCCTAACCCTAACCCTAACCCTAACCCTAACCCTAACCCTAACCCTAACCCTAACCCTAACCCTAACCCTAACCCTAACCCTAACCCTAACCCTAACCCTAACCCTAACCCTAACCCTAACCCTAACCCTAACCCTAACCCTAACCCTAACCCTAACCCTAACCCTAACCCTAACCCTAACCCTAACCCTAACCCTAACCCTAACCCTAACCCTAACCCTAACCCTAACCCTAACCCTAACCCTAACCCTAACCCTAACCCTAACCCTAACCCTAACCCTAACCCTAACCCTAACCCTAACCCTAACCCTAACCCTAACCCTAACCCTAACCCTAACCCTAACCCTAACCCTAACCCTAACCCTAACCCTAACCCTAACCCTAACCCTAACCCTAACCCTAACCCTAACCCTAACCCTAACCCTAACCCTAACCCTAACCCTAACCCTAACCCTAACCCTAACCCTAACCCTAACCCTAACCCTAACCCTAACCCTAACCCTAACCCTAACCCTAACCCTAACCCTAACCCTAACCCTAACCCTAACCCTAACCCTAACCCTAACCCTAACCCTAACCCTAACCCTAACCCTAACCCTAACCCTAACCCTAACCCTAACCCTAACCCTAACCCTAACCCTAACCCTAACCCTAACCCTAACCCTAACCCTAACCCTAACCCTAACCCTAACCCTAACCCTAACCCTAACCCTAACCCTAACCCTAACCCTAACCCTAACCCTAACCCTAACCCTAACCCTAACCCTAACCCTAACCCTAACCCTAACCCTAACCCTAACCCTAACCCTAACCCTAACCCTAACCCTAACCCTAACCCTAACCCTAACCCTAACCCTAACCCTAACCCTAACCCTAACCCTAACCCTAACCCTAACCCTAACCCTAACCCTAACCCTAACCCTAACCCTAACCCTAACCCTAACCCTAACCCTAACCCTAACCCTAACCCTAACCCTAACCCTAACCCTAACCCTAACCCTAACCCTAACCCTAACCCTAACCCTAACCCTAACCCTAACCCTAACCCTAACCCTAACCCTAACCCTAACCCTAACCCTAACCCTAACCCTAACCCTAACCCTAACCCTAACCCTAACCCTAACCCTAACCCTAACCCTAACCCTAACCCTAACCCTAACCCTAACCCTAACCCTAACCCTAACCCTAACCCTAACCCTAACCCTAACCCTAACCCTAACCCTAACCCTAACCCTAACCCTAACCCTAACCCTAACCCTAACCCTAACCCTAACCCTAACCCTAACCCTAACCCTAACCCTAACCCTAACCCTAACCCTAACCCTAACCCTAACCCTAACCCTAACCCTAACCCTAACCCTAACCCTAACCCTAACCCTAACCCTAACCCTAACCCTAACCCTAACCCTAACCCTAACCCTAACCCTAACCCTAACCCTAACCCTAACCCTAACCCTAACCCTAACCCTAACCCTAACCCTAACCCTAACCCTAACCCTAACCCTAACCCTAACCCTAACCCTAACCCTAACCCTAACCCTAACCCTAACCCTAACCCTAACCCTAACCCTAACCCTAACCCTAACCCTAACCCTAACCCTAACCCTAACCCTAACCCTAACCCTAACCCTAACCCTAACCCTAACCCTAACCCTAACCCTAACCCTAACCCTAACCCTAACCCTAACCCTAACCCTAACCCTAACCCTAACCCTAACCCTAACCCTAACCCTAACCCTAACCCTAACCCTAACCCTAACCCTAACCCTAACCCTAACCCTAACCCTAACCCTAACCCTAACCCTAACCCTAACCCTAACCCTAACCCTAACCCTAACCCTAACCCTAACCCTAACCCTAACCCTAACCCTAACCCTAACCCTAACCCTAACCCTAACCCTAACCCTAACCCTAACCCTAACCCTAACCCTAACCCTAACCCTAACCCTAACCCTAACCCTAACCCTAACCCTAACCCTAACCCTAACCCTAACCCTAACCCTAACCCTAACCCTAACCCTAACCCTAACCCTAACCCTAACCCTAACCCTAACCCTAACCCTAACCCTAACCCTAACCCTAACCCTAACCCTAACCCTAACCCTAACCCTAACCCTAACCCTAACCCTAACCCTAACCCTAACCCTAACCCTAACCCTAACCCTAACCCTAACCCTAACCCTAACCCTAACCCTAACCCTAACCCTAACCCTAACCCTAACCCTAACCCTAACCCTAACCCTAACCCTAACCCTAACCCTAACCCTAAC
Source organism: Cyprinella venusta (assembly GCA_038021265.1). Taxonomy (NCBI): domain Eukaryota; kingdom Metazoa; phylum Chordata; class Actinopteri; order Cypriniformes; family Leuciscidae; genus Cyprinella; species Cyprinella venusta. Next base: position 37,615,129 of record CM075870.1, on the reverse strand, counting down.
CCTAACCCTAACCCTAACCCTAACCCTAACCCTAACCCTAACCCTAACCCTAACCCTAACCCTAACCCTAACCCTAACCCTAACCCTAACCCTAACCCTAACCCTAACCCTAACCCTAACCCTAACCCTAACCCTAACCCTAACCCTAACCCTAACCCTAACCCTAACCCTAACCCTAACCCTAACCCTAACCCTAACCCTAACCCTAACCCTAACCCTAACCCTAACCCTAACCCTAACCCTAACCCTAACCCTAACCCTAACCCTAACCCTAACCCTAACCCTAACCCTAACCCTAACCCTAACCCTAACCCTAACCCTAACCCTAACCCTAACCCTAACCCTAACCCTAACCCTAACCCTAACCCTAACCCTAACCCTAACCCTAACCCTAACCCTAACCCTAACCCTAACCCTAACCCTAACCCTAACCCTAACCCTAACCCTAACCCTAACCCTAACCCTAACCCTAACCCTAACCCTAACCCTAACCCTAACCCTAACCCTAACCCTAACCCTAACCCTAACCCTAACCCTAACCCTAACCCTAACCCTAACCCTAACCCTAACCCTAACCCTAACCCTAACCCTAACCCTAACCCTAACCCTAACCCTAACCCTAACCCTAACCCTAACCCTAACCCTAACCCTAACCCTAACCCTAACCCTAACCCTAACCCTAACCCTAACCCTAACCCTAACCCTAACCCTAACCCTAACCCTAACCCTAACCCTAACCCTAACCCTAACCCTAACCCTAACCCTAACCCTAACCCTAACCCTAACCCTAACCCTAACCCTAACCCTAACCCTAACCCTAACCCTAACCCTAACCCTAACCCTAACCCTAACCCTAACCCTAACCCTAACCCTAACCCTAACCCTAACCCTAACCCTAACCCTAACCCTAACCCTAACCCTAACCCTAACCCTAACCCTAACCCTAACCCTAACCCTAACCCTAACCCTAACCCTAACCCTAACCCTAACCCTAACCCTAACCCTAACCCTAACCCTAACCCTAACCCTAACCCTAACCCTAACCCTAACCCTAACCCTAACCCTAACCCTAACCCTAACCCTAACCCTAACCCTAACCCTAACCCTAACCCTAACCCTAACCCTAACCCTAACCCTAACCCTAACCCTAACCCTAACCCTAACCCTAACCCTAACCCTAACCCTAACCCTAACCCTAACCCTAACCCTAACCCTAACCCTAACCCTAACCCTAACCCTAACCCTAACCCTAACCCTAACCCTAACCCTAACCCTAACCCTAACCCTAACCCTAACCCTAACCCTAACCCTAACCCTAACCCTAACCCTAACCCTAACCCTAACCCTAACCCTAACCCTAACCCTAACCCTAACCCTAACCCTAACCCTAACCCTAACCCTAACCCTAACCCTAACCCTAACCCTAACCCTAACCCTAACCCTAACCCTAACCCTAACCCTAACCCTAACCCTAACCCTAACCCTAACCCTAACCCTAACCCTAACCCTAACCCTAACCCTAACCCTAACCCTAACCCTAACCCTAACCCTAACCCTAACCCTAACCCTAACCCTAACCCTAACCCTAACCCTAACCCTAACCCTAACCCTAACCCTAACCCTAACCCTAACCCTAACCCTAACCCTAACCCTAACCCTAACCCTAACCCTAACCCTAACCCTAACCCTAACCCTAACCCTAACCCTAACCCTAACCCTAACCCTAACCCTAACCCTAACCCTAACCCTAACCCTAACCCTAACCCTAACCCTAACCCTAACCCTAACCCTAACCCTAACCCTAACCCTAACCCTAACCCTAACCCTAACCCTAACCCTAACCCTAACCCTAACCCTAACCCTAACCCTAACCCTAACCCTAACCCTAACCCTAACCCTAACCCTAACCCTAACCCTAACCCTAACCCTAACCCTAACCCTAACCCTAACCCTAACCCTAACCCTAACCCTAACCCTAACCCTAACCCTAACCCTAACCCTAACCCTAACCCTAACCCTAACCCTAACCCTAACCCTAACCCTAACCCTAACCCTAACCCTAACCCTAACCCTAACCCTAACCCTAACCCTAACCCTAACCCTAACCCTAACCCTAACCCTAACCCTAACCCTAACCCTAACCCTAACCCTAACCCTAACCCTAACCCTAACCCTAACCCTAACCCTAACCCTAACCCTAACCCTAACCCTAACCCTAACCCTAACCCTAACCCTAACCCTAACCCTAACCCTAACCCTAACCCTAACCCTAACCCTAACCCTAACCCTAACCCTAACCCTAACCCTAACCCTAACCCTAACCCTAACCCTAACCCTAACCCTAACCCTAACCCTAACCCTAACCCTAACCCTAACCCTAACCCTAACCCTAACCCTAACCCTAACCCTAACCCTAACCCTAACCCTAACCCTAACCCTAACCCTAACCCTAACCCTAACCCTAACCCTAACCCTAACCCTAACCCTAACCCTAACCCTAACCCTAACCCTAACCCTAACCCTAACCCTAACCCTAACCCTAACCCTAACCCTAACCCTAACCCTAACCCTAACCCTAACCCTAACCCTAACCCTAACCCTAACCCTAACCCTAACCCTAACCCTAACCCTAACCCTAACCCTAACCCTAACCCTAACCCTAACCCTAACCCTAACCCTAACCCTAACCCTAACCCTAACCCTAACCCTAACCCTAACCCTAACCCTAACCCTAACCCTAACCCTAACCCTAACCCTAACCCTAACCCTAACCCTAACCCTAACCCTAACCCTAACCCTAACCCTAACCCTAACCCTAACCCTAACCCTAACCCTAACCCTAAACCCTAACCCTAACCCTAACCAAACCCTAACCCTAACCCTAACCCTAACCCTAACCCTAACCCTAACCCTAACCCTAACCCTAACCCTAACCCTAACCCTAAACCCCTAACCCTAACCCTAACCCTAACCCTAACCCTAACCCTAACCCTAACCCTAACCCTAACCCAAACCCAACCCTAACCCTAACCCTAACCCTAACCCTAACCCTAACCCTAACCCTAACCCTAACCCTAACCCTAACCCTAACCCTAACCCTAACCCTAACCCTAACCCTAACCCTAACCCTAACCCTAACCCTAACCCTTTTTGATTACTTTTTTGCACTACTTTTTTGGGTTACTTTTTTTAGATTTTTTTTTCGGATTACATTTTTTTGGATTTCTTTTTTTTGGATTTCTTTTTTTGATTATTTTTTTGGATTACTTTTTTTTATTACTTTTTATTGGATAACTTTTTTTGGATTACTTTTTCGGATTACTTTTTTTGGATTACTTTATAATTATTTTATAATTTTTTTGTGGATTACTTGTTTTAGATTACTTTTTTGGATTTTTTTTTTGGATTACTTTTTTAGATTACTTTTTTGGATATTTTTTTGGATTACTTTTTTTGAATTACTTATTTGGATTAATTTTTTGATTTTTTTTTTTTTTGATTACTTTTTTGGATTACTTTTTTGGATTATTTTTTTTATTACTTTTTTTGATTTCTTTTTTTGGATTACTCATTTTGGATTTTTTTTTTTGGATTCCTTTTTTGGATTTTTTTTTGATTACTTTTTTGGATTACTTTTTTGGATTACTTTTTTTTACTTTTTTATACATTTTTTGTGGATAACTTTTTTTGGATTACTTTTTTTTGGACAATTTTTTTTGATTACTTTTTTGGATTACTTTTTTATTCCTTTTTTTATTATTTTTTTTGTGGATTACTTTTTTTGGATAATTCTTTTTGGATTACTTTTTTTGTTAACTTTTTTTGGATTAATATTTTGGATTACTTTTTTTGGATTACTTTTTTGGATTATTTTTTTTTTATAAATTTTTGTAATAATTTTTTGTGGATTGCTTTTTTTTGGATTCCTTTTTTTGTTATTTTTTGGATTACTTTTTTTGAATTACTTGTCAATTACTTTTTTTATTAAATTTTTTTGTGGATTAACTTTGTTGGATTACTTTTTTGGATAATTTTTTAGATTACTATTTTGGATTACTTGTTTTGGATAAATTTTTTGGAATACCTTTTTTTGATTAATTTTTTTTTTAATAATTTTTTGGATTACTTTTTTGCATTACTTTTTTATGGATAACTCTTTTTGGATTACTTTTTTTGGATTAATTATTTTATTATATATGTTTTTAGTACTCTTTTTGGATTACTATTTTGGGATTTTTTTGGATTACTTTTTTGATTACTTTTTTGGATTAATATTTTGGATTACTTTTTTTTTAGATTAATTTTTTATTACTTTTTTATTAATTTTTTGTGGATTACTTTTTTTGGATTACTTTTTTTGGATAATTTTTTTTGGGATTACTTTTTTTGGATTACTATTTTATTACTTTTTTTATTAATTTTTTTGTGGATTACCTTTTTTATTTTATTTTTTTGATACATTTTTTTGGATTACGTTTTTATATTACTTTTTTGATTACTTTTTTGGATTAATATTTTGGATTACTTCTTTGGATTACTTTTTTTTATTATTTTTTTATTACTTTTTTTATTAATTTTTTGTGGATTACTTTTTTTGGATTACTTTTTTTGGATAATTTTTTTTTGGGATTACTTTTTTTGGATTACTTTTTTATTACTTTTTTTATTAATTTTTTTGTGGATTACTTTTTTTTTATTTTTTTTTTGACACATTTTTTTGGATTAATTTTTCTTATATTACTTTTTTGATTACTTTTTTTTATTAATTTTTTTGTGGATTACTTTTTTGGATTACTTTTTTATTAATTTTTTGGATTACTTTTTTTGGATTACTTTTTTTATTTTTTTTATTTTTTTGATTACTTTTTTGGATTACTTTTTTTGATTATTTTTTGGATTACTTTTTCGGATTACTTTTTTTGGATTACTTTTTTTTTATTACTTTTTTGGATTACTTTTTATAACTTTTTTATAATTTTTTGTGGATTACTTTTTTTAGATTACTTTTTTGGATAATTTTTTTGGGTTCCTTTTTTTGGAATTCTTTTTTTTTTATTAATTTTTTTGTAGATTACTTTTTTTGGATAATTTTTTTGGATTATTTCTTTATTACTTTTTTATTAATTTTTTTGTAGATTACTTTTTCTGGATTACTTTGTTTTGGATTCATTTTTTTGGATTACTTTTTCTTGATTACTTTTTTATTAATTTTTTGAATTACTTTTTTGGATTACTTTATGATTACTTTTTTTGTGGATTACTTTTTTGGATTACTTTATTTTGGATAATTTTTTAGATTAATTTTTTTATTACTTTTTAGATTACTTTTTTGGATTACTTTTTTGGATAATTTTGTTTTGGATTATTTTTTTTGAATTAATTTTTTGGATTACTTTTTTTGAATTACTTTTGGATTAGTTTTTTGATTGCTTTTTTATTACTTTTTTGGATTACTTTTTTGATTTTTTTTTTTATTACTTTTTTATAAAATTTTTTGTGGATTACTTTTTTGGATTACTTTTTCGGATTACTTTTATTGGATTACTTTTTTTTTATTACTTTTTTGGATTACTTTTTATAACTTTTTTATAATTTTTTGTGGATTACTTTTTTTAGATTACTTTTTTGGATAATTTTTTTGGGTTCCTTTTTTTGGAATTCTTTTTTTTTTTATTAATTTTTTTGTAGATTACTTTTTTTGGATAATTTTTTTGGATTATTTCTTTATTACTTTTTTATTAATTTTTTTGTAGATTACTTTTTCTGGATTACTTTGTTTTGGATTCATTTTTTTGGATTACTTTTTCTTGATTACTTTTTTATTAATTTTTTGAATTACTTTTTTGGATTACTTTATGATTACTTTTTTTGTGGATTACTTTTTTGGATTACTTTATTTTGGATAATTTTTTAGATTAATTTTTTTATTACTTTTTAGATTACTTTTTTGGATTACTTTTTTGGATAATTTTGTTTTGGATTATTTTTTTTGAATTAATTTTTTGGATTACTTTTTTTGAATTACTTTTGGATTAGTTTTTTGATTGCTTTTTTTATTACTTTTTTGGATTACTTTTTTGATTTTTTTTTTTATTACTTTTTTATAAAATTTTTTGTGGATTACTTTTATTGGATTACTTTTTTTGAACAATTTTTTTTTATTACTTTTTTGGATTACTTTTTTATTACTTTCTTTATTAATTTTTTGTGGATTTTTTTTTTTTGGATTACTTTTTTTTTGGATAATTCTTTTTGGATTACTTTTTTGGATTACTTTTTTTGGCTAAATTTTTTTGGATTACTATTTTTTGATTACTTTTTTATTTATTTTTTGGATTACTTTTTTGGATTACTTTTTAATTACTTTTTTTATTAAATTTTTTTTGTGGATTAATTTTTTTGGATTACTTTTTTGGACATTTTTTTGGATTACTTTTTTATTACTATTTTTAATATTTTTTGTTGATTTTTTTTGGATTACCTTTTTTTTTGGATAATTCTTTTTTTGATTACTTTTTATTGGATTACTCTTTTATTACTTTTTTTATTAATTTTTATGTGTATTACTTTTTTTGGATTACCTTTTTTTGGATAAATTTTTTTGGAATACTTTTTTTGATTACTCTTTTATTAATTTTTTGGATTACTTTTTTGCATTACTTTTTTATGGATAACTTTTTTGGATTACTTTTTTTGGATTAATTTTTTTATTATATATGTTTTGATTATTTTTTAGGATTACTTTTTTGGGATTTTTTTTTCAGATTAATTTTTTTGGATTACTTTTTTGGATTACTTTATTTGGATTAATATTTTGGATTACTTTTTTTGGATTACTTTTTTTGATAATTTTTTTTTATTAATTTTTTATTACTTTTTCTATTATTTTTTGTGGATTACTTTTTTTGGATTACTTTTTTTGGATTAATTTTTTTTATTATATGTTTTGATTATTTTTTAGGATTACTTTTTTGGGATTTTTTTTCAGATTAATTTTTTTGGATTACTTTTTTGGATTACTTTTTTTGATTACTTTATTTGGATTAATATTTTGGAATACTTTTTTTTGGATTACTTTTTTTTGATATTTTTTTTTTTTGATTAATTTTTTATTACTTTTTCTATTAATTTTTTGGGATTACTTTTTTTGAAAAAAATTTTTGATTACTTTTTTTTGATCATCTTTTTGATTACTTTTTTGGATTACTTTTTTGGATTACTTTTTTGGATTACTTTTTTTTATTAATTTTTTTTTATTATATATGTTTTGATTATTTTTTAGGATTACTTTTTTGGGATTTTTTTCAGATTAATTTTTTGGGATTACTTTTTTGGATTACTTTTTTGGATTACTTTTTTTTATTAATTTTTTTTATTATATATGTTTTTATTATTTTTTAGGATTACTTTTTTGGGATTTTTTTTCAGATTAATTTTTTGGGATTACTTTTTTGGATTACTTTTTTGGATTACTTTTTTTTGATATTTTTTTTTTTGATTAATTTTTTATTACTTTTTCTATTAATTTTTTGGGATTACTTTTTTTGAAAAAACTTTTTGATTACTTTTTTTTGATCATCTTTTTGATTAATTTTTTGGATTACTTTTTTGGATTACTTTTTTTTATTAATTTTTTTTTATTATATATGTTTTGATTATTTTTTAGGATTACTTTTTTGGAATTTTTTTTCAGATTAATTTTTTGGGATTACTTTTTTGGATTACTTTTTTTGATAACTTTATTTGGATTAATATTTTGGATTACTTTTTTTGGATTACTTTTTTTTGATAATTTTTTTTTGATTAATTTTTTATTACTTTTTCTATTAATTTTTTGAGATTACTTTTTTTTGGAAAAAAAAATTTGATTACTTTTTTTTGATTATCTTTTTTATTAATTTTTTGGATTACTTTTTTTATTACTTTTTTGGTGGATTACTTTTTTTGGATTACTTTTGTTATTATTACTTATTTTTGATTACTTTATTGACTTACTTTTTTGGATTATTTTTTTTTTATTACTTTTTTGGATTACTTTTTTTGGATTACTTTTTCGGATTACTTTTTTTTTGGATTACTTTTTTGTTACTTTTTTATAAAAAATTTTGTGGATTACTTTTATATAGATTACTTTTTTATTACTTTTTTATTAATTTTTTTGTGGATTAATTTTTTTGGATTACTTTTTTTGATTACTTTTTTATTAATTTTTTATTATTTTTTGTGGATTACTTTTTTGGATCACTTTTTTTGGTTAATTTTTTAGATTACTTTTTTATTAATATTTCTGTGGATTACTTTTTTTGGATTACTTTTTTTTGGATAATATTTTTTGGATTGCTTTTTTGGATTACTTTTTTATTACTTTTTTAATTAATTTTTTTGAGGATTACTTTTTTTGGATAATTTTTTTGGATTACTTTTTTGATTACTTTTTTATTAATTTTTTGGATTACTTTTTTTGAATTACTTTTTTTATACTTTTTTGGATTATTTTTTTTATTGCATATTTTTTGATTACTTTTTTTTGGATTACTTTTTTGGATTACTTTTTTTGATTACTTTTTTTAGATTACGTTTTTGGATTACTTTTTTGGATTACTTTTTTGGATTACTTTTTTGGGATTAAAAGCCAATCAAAAGCAAAAATTAAAATTAAAATTAAAATAAAAAGAATAAAAATAAAAAATACAAAATATATTAAGTCAATCAAAAGAATAAATAAAAATAAAAAATAATAAAAAATAATTAAAAGTCAATCAAAACAAATAAAAATTAAAAAAAATAAAAAACAGAAGTACATTAAAAGTCAATCAAAAGCATGGACAAAAATAAAAAGAACAAAAATAAAAATTCAAAAATACATTAAGTCAATCAAAAGCATAAATAAAAATTAAAAACCGTAAATAAAAAACAATACATTAAGTCAATCAAAAGCATGAATAAAAATAAAAAGAACAAAAATAAAAATACATTAAGTCAATCAAAAGCATAAATAAAAAGAAAGACAAAAATACATTAAGTCAATCAAAAGCATAAATAAAAATAAAAAAATCATTAAAAGTCAATCAAAAGCATAAATAAAAATAATAAAAAACACAAAAATACATTAAGTCAATCAAAAGCATAAATAAAAATAAAAAACAAAAATAAATTAAGTCAATCAAAAGCATAAATAAAAATAAAAACAACAAAAATAAAAATACATTAAGTCAATCAAAAGCATAAATAAAAAGAAAAAGAACAAAAATAAAATTACAAAAATATATTAAGTCAATCAAAAGCATAAATAAAAATTAAAATAAAAAGAAAAAAATAAAAATACAAAAATATATTAAGTCAATCAAAAGCATATATAAAAATAAAAAGAACAAAATATAAATACTAAAATATTTTAAGAAGGGGTTGAATCAACCCACCCACTCAAGATCCACATAAGTCCCACCCAAGTCAAACACAAGTCCCACCCACCCAAGTCCAAAGGATGAACAAGAAAGTTCCACATTTCCAGAAGTTCATGAAAATGAATGAAACCACACCATCAAGCACAAAGTGAACCTGATAGCCATCCCATCGGCAAGGGGGAGAAAAAAATTCATTCAACCTGTTTGAATTACAAATAAAAATGGGCACAAGAGAATAGAAAAGAAATCACAAAGCAGAAAAGAGGCATAGTAAGACAGCCACTAATGCTAACATCTAGAAGACAGTCAGGGAAAACAAACTCACATAAATATACAAAATACACAAACTGTAAAGACAAAACATTTTATGCAGTACATTTCAATACAAAATACAATCATTTTATAAAAACAGGAATGGACATGAAATGATCAATGGGACTGGGCCATAAAACAGCATAATGGCTAATAAGGCCAGGAGCATAAAAGAAAGATGTATGGGACACAGAGTTATTTTTTATATAAATTTAAAAAACAGGCTTAAAACAAGAGCAGTCATAAATACAAATGCAAAGGCAAGAGATGGGAATACAATAAAACAACAATGGGATGCAAATACAAAAGGGCCATTGAGACCACAATAAGGGCATAGTGATCCTATATTTTTGTCTCGCAATTAAGACAACAAGAACATTTAAAGTCAACTCAAACCCCACAATGAATAAATGTAAACTGTAAAAATCAACACTACAAGGGGCACAAAACATAGCGGAATTTTGTATTTAAGGCACTTTTGTAAAGAAAATATAAAAACACAATAATAAATAATGAACAAAGGCCATCATTTTTTAAAATCAAACTTAAATGAGGGATTCGAAGAAGACACTAGGACAAATCAATATAAATGATGAAAAGGAACACAAAGGCAAAAATTAAGTGACAAAGACATTTTTTAACTATTTTGAGAAGCAAAGCTATACAACTAAAATTGACTAAAACAAATAGTAAAAATGTATATTTACAAATAGTTTAAAGGGAAAGGGAACAGAGGTATGGAAGTATTAAAAGATTGAATTAATGCAAAGAATGGCAAACGTAAGCACAATATCATCAGTACAAATAGAACAGACAGAAACAATGGTCGTAACACAAAATTAGTATTGAAAAGGGAGGAAAGGGTTTAAAATGGTACAAGTGGCCAAGCCATAAATAAAAATAAGTTGTCAAATCAGTTTCATGACAGTAATAAATTTTCTCTTTTTTAAAAAGTGCTCCTGTGGTACAGAGACAATAGCAGGCTTTACATACAAGTCAAGATGCACACAAGTCAAACACAAGTCAAGACCCGCACCAGTAAAACACAAGTCAAGACCCGCACAAGTCCTATCAAGACCCACACAAGTCAAAACATAAGTCACTAAAACAAATATGAAAAAATCATATTTACAAGTAGTTTAAAGAGAACAGAGATATGGAAGTATTAAGATTAAATGAATGCAAAGACACACAAGTCAAACAAAAGTGAAGACCCACACAAGTAAAACACAAGTCAAGACCCGCACCAGTAAAACACAAGTCAAGACCCGCACAAATCAAAACAAAAGTCACTAAAACAAATATGAAAAAAGCATATTTACAAGTAGTTTAAATGGAACAGAGATATGGAAGTATTAAGATTAAATGAATGCAAAGACACACAAGTCAAACAAAAGTCAAGACCCACACACGTCAAACACAAGTCAAGACCCACACAAGTCAAACACAAGTCAAGACACACACAAGTCAAACACAAGTCAAGACCCACACAAGTCAAACACAAGTCAAGACACACACAATTCAAGTCAAACACAATTCAAGACACACACAAGTCAAACACAAGTCAAGACCCACACAAGTCAAACACAAGTCAAGACACACACAAGTCAAACACAAGTCAAGTCAAACGCAAGTCAAATCAAACACAATTCAAGACACACACAAGTCAAACACAAGTCAAGTCAAACACAATTCAAGACACACACAAGTCAAACACAAGTCAAGTCAAACACAAGTCAAGTCAAACACAATTCAAGTCAAACACAATTCAAGACACACACAAGTCAAACACAAGTCAAGACCCACACAAGTCAAACACAAGTCAAGACACACACAAGTCAAACACAAGTCAAGTCAAACGCAAGTCAAATCAAACACAAGTCAAGTCAAACACAAGTCAAGTCAAACACAATTCAAGTCAAACACAATTCAAGACACACACAAGTCAAACACAAGTCAAGTCAAACACAAGTCAAGACACACACAAGTCAAACACAAGTCAAGTCAAAAAAGTCAAGTCAAACACAAGTCAAGTCAAACACAGTTCAAGACACACAAGTCAAACACAAGTCAAGACCCACACAAGTTAAACACAAGTCAAGACACACACAAGTCAAACACAAGTCAAGTCAAACACAATTCAAGACCCACACAAGTCAAACACAAGTCAAGACACACACAAGTCAAGTCAAACACAAGTCAAGTCAAACACAAGTCAAGTCAAACACAATTCAAGACACACACAAGTCAAACACAAGTCAAGACCCACACAAGTCAAGTCAAACAAGTCAAACACAAGTCAAGTCAAACACAAGTCAAGTCAAACACAAGTGAAGTCAAACAAAACAGAAAGTTCTCCACATTAACAGAAGTTAATGAAAATGAATTAAGTACCCCATGAACCCGTTAGCCATGACATCAGCAGAAGAACAAAATTCAAACAGACTGAATGAAGCTGCAGCATCAAATACAAATGACCACAACAACATAGAGAAGAACCAGAGCAGAAAAATGGCATAAGACAAATAAATAAATAGAAAACATTAACATCTATACAAAAAGGTAAAAAATAAAATAAAAGGAGCATGAAGTAACAAGTAAACGTACGGTTTTATTTTAAAGTACAACTTTATCCCTAGCAAAGCTGTACTAATGTTCGCCATGATTGCCTCCCGCTGGACCCAAAAAAGGAACACCGGGCTAGTTCCGGTGTAGCGCAAAATTTCCCGAAAATGGGGTGATCAGCTGAACATTGCTGGCAGCTGAACATGTTGTGATTATAAGAGTATAAAGGAGGAAGTACAGACCAAACGGAGCGTTGTTTTGGAAGCGGTGCTATCTGAGAAAATGTGAGCCGTGGTGAAGAGGAAGTGAGGCCGGCAAACAGGCATGGTGCTGTGAGTTGGGAGAAAGAGCAGGCTGATTCAATGAGAAGGAGGTAACCACGGACAGATCATTTGTGAGATCTTGAGTAGTCCAAATCAATTTCCATCTATGCGTGCGAAGCGGCCCAGACACAATGAGCGTTGCTTCAGGCAATGTGTTGCGAACCATCTCCATCAGGCTCCTGTAGACCTTCTTCAGAACCTCAGCCTGATGTTCACTCTCGCATGAAGTACAGCAGCTCCGACAAACTGGAGTTGACGAAGGCCATTTGTCTCGGGACAAGCATCCCGAGATAACAGCAGAAAACAGATGGGAAATAATTAGCACAGCTAATGTCCATAATGATTTCTCTTACATAGGAGTAGATTCCAGAGTTTGTGCATAAAGAATTAATGTTTGAGCCTAAATTTTATTTCTGGAATATTTAAATTAATAAATAACTAATGCTAATTGGGTTAGTCAAAGTAATAGTCAAAGGTGTTAAGATTAAAGCACACACCGTTAAATATGGCACACCCAACATGGGTCTTTAACTGTTCAATTCTGGCCAGTAATTGAACAGTTAAGCGCCTGCTAAATAGCATGTACATGGATATGCTTAAGGATTAGAAATTTATTTTCTTTTTTAAAGATAAATCTAGTGAAGACTAGTGAAACTTGGTCGAAAAAAAATCTAGAAAAGATTATTTAAAGAAGACACTGACCTGTGAACATCGGCAGGTGAAGTTTCAAGCACTGACAACCAATCCAGAAGCTCACAACCAACAGGCGTTGGGTCACCTCTTCACAGGCGTCGAATCCTCTCTCCACAGGCCTCTCTAAATGAGGAATAGACACAGTTTCAATATAATGTTCCACACTAAGCATATCAATTAATTTTGGACAACAAAGTTCATGATCACGGTGGTGTCGCGTTCCGACTTGCGAAGAGGGGAGAAGCGGTTCCGGGTCGAGATCTCGTAGACCGGGAGGAGTGGCGAAGAAGTTCTAGCTCTGGTCCTGGCTCGTGTCTTCCGCTGTGTGATCCATGGTGTTGTGTCGATGCCGGAGTGAATGAAGCCAGAGATGATCGTGTCCTCCTTCGCAGAGAAACACATTTAGTAGATGAAGTCAGAGTCAAAGAGTAACTAACCACTGACTTGTGAACGTCGGCATGTGATGTTTCAAGCGCTGACCGCCGATCCAGCAGGTCACAGGCAGAGTTGTCTCTCCACAGGCGTCACTAAACGAGGAACAGACACAGTTAGAATATAATGTTCCACACTAAACATATCAATTAAGTTTGGACAACAAAGACTGTGAATTGGACTTTGACTTACCATTTATTAGGTGTGTGCAAATAATCTACTGAACCTTTCCTGTCCTTGTCTGTACATGGGAAGTGGTCCAGACACGATGATCGTTGCTTCAGGCGATGTGTTAGGCATAAAAGCATAAATAAAAAGAAAAAGACAAAATACATTAAGTCAATCAAAAGCATTAAAAAAAATTAAAATAAAAAAACAAAAAATAAAAAAACAGAAATACATTAAGTCAATCAAAAGCATAAATAAAAAAGAAAAAAATCATTAAAACTCAATCAAAACATGAATAAAAATAAATAGAACGAAATAAAAATGAACAAACATAAAAAACAAAAGTACATTAAAAGTCAATCAAAAGCATGGATAAAAATAAAAAGAACAAAAATAAAATTCAAAAATACATTAAGTCAATCAAAAGCATAAATAAAAATAAAAAACAAAAATTCATTAAAAGTCAATCAAAAGCATAAATAAAAATAAAAAGAACAACAAACACAAAAATACATTAAGTCAATCAAAAGCATAAATAAAAATTAAAATAAAACAACACATTAAGTCAATCAAAAGCATGAATAAAAATACATAAATACATCAAGTCAATCAAAAGCATAAATAAAAATTAAAACAAAAAAACATTAAGTTGATCAAAAGCATGAATAAAAATTTTAAAAAAGAACAAAAATACATTAAGTCAATCAAAAGCATAGATAAAACTAAAAAGAATAATATTCAAAAAAACAAAAATACATTGAGTCAATCAAAAACATAAATAAAAATAAAAAACATAGTGGTTTTGCCCAATATTATAGAGGTGTTTTATTGTAAATATTTTTTGTTTTTTAACTGACAGGGACGGAAACAACAAGGAATAAAATTCAACAAACAACCAAATCTCAATATAATAAACTTTCTGTACATGGCCTAATTCACAAATTATTATTTAAAAAAAAAACGAATACATGTTTCCTCATTGAAAAACTGTTGCATTTTTGAACAAACATTCCTCTTCATCTTCTACACTTGGTTTCTCCCAGTTCCCAACATGCACACTTGGCGCACTCAAGCGCTGACCGCCGATCCAGCAGCTCACAGGCAGAGTCGTCTCTCCACAGGCGTCACTAAACGAGGAAGACACAGTTACAATATAATGTTCCACACTAAGCATATCAATTAAATTTGGACAACAAAGACTGTGATTTGGACTTTGACTTACTATTTATTAGGTGTGTGCAAATAATTTACTGAACCTTTCCTGTCCTGAACCGTCTCTATAAGGCTCCTGTAGACCTTCTTCAGAACCTCAGCCTAACGGCGTCGACTCCCGCATGAAGTACAGCAGCTCCGACAAACTGGAGTTGACGAACGCCATTTGTCTCGGGACAAGCATCCCGAGATAACAGCAGAAAACAGATGGGAAATAATTAGCATAGCTGATGTCCATAATGATTTCCCTTACATAGGAGTAGATTACAGAGTTTGAGCATAAAGAATCAATGTTTGAGCCTAGATTTTATTTCTGGAATCTAGGTGTTAAGATTAAAGGTGTTAAGATTAAAGCACACACTGTTAAATATGGCACACCCAACATGGGTCTTTAACTGTTCAATTCTGGCCAGTAATTGAACAGTTAAGCGCCTGCTAAATAGCATGTACATGGATATGCTTAAGGATTAGAAATTTATTTTCTTTTTTAAAGATAAATCAATTCAAAGAAGACTAGTGAAACTTGGTCGAAAAAAAAATCTAGAAAAGATTATTTAAAGAAGACACTGACTTGTGAGCGTCGGCGGGTTACCTTTCAAGCACTGACAACCAATCCAGAAGCTCACAGCCAACAGGCGTTGGGTCACCTCTTCACAGGCGTCGAATCCTCTCTCCACAGGCCTCTCTAAATGAGGAATAGACACAGTTTCAATATAATGTTCCACACTAAGCATATCAATTAATTTTGGACAACAAAGTTCATGATCACGGTGGTGTCGCGTTCCGACTTGCGAAGAGGGGAGAAGCGGTTCCGGGTCGAGATCTCGTAGACCGGGAGGGGTGGCGAAGAAGTTCTAGCTCTGGTCCTGGCTCGTGTCTTCCGCTGTGTGATCCATGGTGTTGTGTCGATGCCGGAGTGAATGAAGCCAGAGATGATCGTGTCCTCCTTCGCAGAGAAACGCATTTAGTAGATGAAGTCAGAGTCAAAGAGTAACTAACCACTGACTTGTGAGTGTCGGCATGTGATGTTTCAAGCGCTGAACACCGATCCAGCAGGTCACAGGCAGAGTCGTCTCTCCACAGGCGTCACTAAACGAGGAACAGACACAGTTAGAATATAATGTTCCACACTAAGCATATCAATTAAGTTTGGACAACAAAGACTGTGAATAGGACTTTGACTTACCATTTATTAGGTGTGTGCAAATAATCTACTGAACCTTTCCTGTCCTTGTCTGTACATGGGAAGTGGTCCAGACACGATGATCGTTGCTTCAGGGGATGTGTTGCGTATCGACTCCATCAGGCTCCTGTAGTCCTTCTTCAGAACCTAAGCCTGATGTCGCTCGCTCCCACGTTCAGCACAACAGCTCCGACATGCTCATCACCGTTGAGGATCTCAGGAACCTGTGCAGCAACATCAAGAACATGAGCACCAGGAAAGCAGTGAGTGCACACCCTATCCTTACCTGAGGTAACACAGACATGACGGACCATGAACGTGCCCATGATCAAAGTGGTGTCGCATTCCGACTTGCGAAGAGGGGAGAAGCGGTTGCGGGTCGAGATCTCGTAGACCGGGAGGGGTGGCGAAGAAGTTCTAGCTCTGGTCCTGGCTCGTGTCTTCCGCTGTGTGATCCATGGTGTTGTGTCGATGCCGGAGTGAATGAAGCCAGAGATGATCGTGTCCTCCTTCGCAGAGAAACGCATTTAGTAGATGAAGTCAGAGTCAAAGAGTAACTAACCACTGACTTGTGAGCATCGGCATGTGATATTTCAAGCGCTGACCGCCGATCCAGCAGGTCACAGGCAGAGTCGTCTCTCCATAGGCGTCACTAAACGAGGAACAGACACAGTTAAATAATAATGTTCCACACTAAGCATATCAATTAAATTTGGACGACAAAGACTGTGAATTGGACTTTGACTTACCATTTATTAGGTGTGTGCAAATAATCTACTGAACCTTTCCTGTCCTTGTCTGTACATGGGAAGTGGTCCAGACACGATGATCGTTGCTTCAGGCGATGTGTTAGGCATAAAAGCATAAATAAAAAGAAAAAGACAAAAATACATTAAGTCAATCAAAAGCATAAATAAAAATTTAAATAAAAATAAAAAACAAAAAAACAGAAATTCATTAAAAGTCAATCAAAAGCATAAATAAAAACCACAAAAATAAATTCAAAAATACATTAAGTCAATCAAAAGCATAAATAAAAAAGAAAAAAAATCATTAAAACTCAATCAAAACATGAATAAAAATAAATAGAACGAAATAAAAATGAACAAAAATAAAAAACAAAAGTACATTAAAAGTCAATCAAAAGCATGGATAAAAATAAAAAAAAGAACAAAAATAAAATTCAAAAATACATTAAGTCAATCAAAAGCATAAATAAAAATAATTAAAATAAAAAACAAAAATTCATTAAAAGTCAATCAAAAGCATAAATAAAAATAAAAAGAAAAAAAAACACAAAAATACATTAAGTCAATCAAAAGCATAAATAAAAATTAAAATAAAAAAACAACACATTAAGTCAATCAAAAGCATGAATAAAAATACAAAAATACATTAAGTCAATCAAAAGCATAAATAAAATTAAAACAAAAAAACATTAAGTTGATCAAAAGCAAGAATAAAAATTTTAAAAAAGAACAAAAATACATTAAGTCAATCAAAAGCATGGATAAAACTAAAAAGAATAATATTCAAAAAAACAAAAATACATTGAGTCAAAAACATAAATAAAAATTAAAATAAAAAACATAGTGGTTTTGCCCAATATTATAGAGGTGTTTTATTGTAAATATTTTTTGTTTTTTAACTGACAGGGACGGAAACAACAAGGAATAAAATTCAACAAACAACCAAATCTCAATATAATAAACTTTCTGTACATGGCCTAATTCACAAATTATTATTTAAAAAAAACACGAATACATGTTTCCTCATTGAAAAACTGTCGCATTTTTGAACAAACATTCCTCTTCATCTTCTACACTTGGTTTCTCCCAGTTCCCAACATGCACACTTGGTGCACTCAAGCGCTGACCGCCGATCCAGCAGCTCACAGGCAGTCGTCTCTCCACAGGCGTCACTAAACGAGGAAGACACAGTTTCAATATAATGTTCCACACTAACCATATCAATTAAGTTTGGACAACAAAGACTGTGATTTGGACTTTGACTTACTATTTATTAGGTGTGTGCAAATAATCTACTGAACCTTTCCTGTCCTGAACCGTCTCTATAAGGCTCCTGTAGACCTTCTTCAGAACCTCAGCCTAACGGCGTCGACTCCCGCATGAAGTACAGCAGCTCCGACAAACTGGAGTTGACGAACGCCATTTGTCTCGGGACAAGCATCCCGAGATAACAGCAGAAAACAGATGGGAAATAATTAGCATAGCTGATGTCCATAATGATTTCCCTTACATAGGAGTAGATTACAGAGTTTGAGCATAAAGAATTAATGTTTGAGCCTAGATTTTATTTCTGGAATCTAGGTGTTAAGATTAAAGGTGTTAAGATTAAAGCACACACCGTTAAATATGGCACACCCAACATGGGTCTTTAACTGCTCAATTCTGGCCAGTAATTGAACAGTTAAGCGCCTGCTAAATAGCATGTACATGGATATGCTTAAGGATTAGAAATTTATTTTCTTTTTTAAAGATAAATCAATTCAAAGAAGACTAGTGAAACTTGGTCAAAAAAAAATCTAGAAAAGATTATTTAAAGAAGACACTGACTTGTGAGCATCGGCGGGTTACGTTTCAAGCAGACACAAACAAACCAGAAGCTCACAGCCAACAGGCGTTGGGTCACCTCTTCACAGGCGTCGAATCCTCTCTCCACAGGCCTCTCTAAATGAGGAATAGACACAGTTTCAATATAATGTTCCACACTAAGCATATCAATTAATTTTGGACAACAAAGTTCATGATCACGGTGGTGTCGCGTTCCGACTTGCGAAGAGGGGAGAAGCGGTTCTGGGTCGAGATCTCGTAGACCGGGAGGGGTGGCGAAGAAGTTCTAGCTCTGGTCCTGGCTCGTGTCTTCCGCTGTGTGATCCATGGTGTTGTGTCGATGCCGGAGTGAATGAATCCAGAGATGATCGTGTCCTCCTTCGCAGAGAAACGCATTTAGTAGATGAAGTCAGAGTCAAAGACTAACTAACCACTGACTTGTGAGCATCGGCATGTGATATTTCAAGCGCTGACCGCCGATCCAGCAGGTCACAGGCAGAGTCGTCTCTCCACAGACGTCACTAAACGAGGAACAGACACAGTTAAATAATAATGTTCCACACTAAGCATATCAATTAAATTTGGACGACAAAGACTGTGAATTGGACTTTGACTTACCATTTATTAGGTGTGTGCAAATAATCTACTGAACCTTTCCTGTCCTTGTCTGTACGTGGGAGGTGGTCCAGACACGATGATCGTTGCTTCAGGCGATATGTTAGGCATAAAAGCATAAATAAAAAGAAAAAGACAAAAATACATTAAGTCAATCAAAAGCATAAATAAAAATTAAAATTAAAATAAAAAACAAAAAATAAAAAACAGAAATTCATTAAAAGTCAATCAAAAGCATAAATAAAAATTCAAAAATACATTAAGTCAATCAAAAGCATAAATAAAAAAAATTAAAAAAAATCATTAAAACTCAATCAAAACATGAATAAAAATAAAAAGAACGAAATAAAAATGAACAAAAATAAAAAACAAAAGTACATTAAAAGTCAATCAAAAGCATGGATAAAAATAAAAAGAACAAAAATAAAAATTCAAAAATACATTAAGTCAATCAAAAGCATAAAAAAATTAAAATAAAAAAACAAAAAATAAAAAACGGAAATTCATTAAAAGTCAATCAAAAGCATAAATAAAAATAAAAACAACAAAAATAAAAATTCAAAAACACATTAAGTCAATCAAAAAGCATAAATAAAAATAAAAAAAATCATTAAAAGTCAATCAAAACATGAATAAAAAAAAAAGAACGAAATAAAAATGAACAAAAATAAAAAAACAAAAGTACATTAAAAGTCAATCAAAAGCATGGAAAAAAATAAAAAGAACAAAATAAAAATTCAAAAATACATTAAGTCAATCAAAAGCATAAATAAAAACAATTAAAATAAAAAACAAAAATTCATTAAAAGTCAATCAAAAGCATAAATTAAAATAAAAAGAACAAAAAACACAAAAATACATTAAGTCAATCAAAAGCACAAATAAAAATTAAAATAAAAAAACACCACATTAAGTCAATCAAAAGCATGAATAAAAATAAAAAAATACATTAAGTCAATCAAAAGCATAAATAAAAATTAAAACTAAAAAACATTAAGTTGATCAAAAGCATGAACAAAAATTTTAAAAAAGAACAAAAATACAAAATACATTAAGTCAATCAAAAGCATAGATAAAACTAAAAAGAATAATATTTAAAAAAACAAAAATACATTGAGTCAATCAAAAACATAAATGAAAATTAAAATAAAAAACATAGTTAAAAAACAAAAAATTAAAAATATTTATAATAAAACACCTATATAATATTGGGCAAAACCACTGACAGGGACGGAAACAACAAGGAATAAAATTCAACAAACAACCAAATCTCAATATAATAAACTTTCTGTACATGGCCTAATTCACAAATTATTATTTAAAAAAAAAACGAATACATGTTTCCTCATTGAAAAACTGTCGCATTTTTGAACAAACATTCCTCTTCATCTTCTACACTTGGTTTCTCCCAGTTCCCAACATGCACACTTGGCGCACTCAAGCGCTGACCGCCGATCCAGCAGCTCACAGGCAGAGTCGTCTCTCCACAGGCATCACTAAACGAGGAAGACACAGTTACAATATAATGTTCCACACTAAGCATATCAATTAAATTTGGACAACAAAGACTGTGATTTGGACTTTGACTTACTATTTATTAGGTGTGTGCAAATAATCTACTGAACCTTTCCTGTCCTGAACCGTCTCTATAAGGCTCCTGTAGACCTTCTTCAGAACCTCAGCCTAACGGCGTCGACTCCCGCATGAAGTACAGCAGCTCCGACAAACTGGAGTTGACGAACGCCATTTGTCTCGGGACAAGCATCCCGAGATAACAGCAGAAAACAGATGGGAAATAATTAGCATAGCTGATGTCCATAATGATTTCCCTTACATAGGAGTAGATTACAGAGTTTGAGCATAAAGAATCAATGTTTGAGCCTAGATTTTATTTCTGGAATCTAGGTGTTAAGATTAAAGGTGTTAAGATTAAAGCACACACTGTTAAATATGGCACACCCAACATGGGTCTTTAACTGTTCAATTCTGGCCAGTAATTGAACAGTTAAGCGCCTGCTAAATAGCATGTACATGTATATGCTTAAGGATTAGAAATTTATTTTCTTTTTTAAAGATAAATCAATTCAAAGAAGACTAGTGAAACTTGGTCGAAAAAAAAATCTAGAAAAGATTATTTAAAGAAGACACTGACTTGTGAGCGTCGGCGGGTTACCTTTCAAGCACTGACAACCAATCCAGAAGCTCACAGCCAACAGGCGTTGGGTCACCTCTTCACAGGCGTTGAATCCTCTCTCCACAGGCCTCTCTAAATGAGGAATAGACACAGTTTCAATATAATGTTCCACACTAAGCATATCAATTAATTTTGGACAACAAAGTTCATGATCACGGTGGTGTCGCGTTCCGACTTGCGAAGAGGGGAGAAGCGGTTCCGGGTCGAGATCTCGTAGACCGGGAGGGGTGGCGAAGAAGTTCTAGCTCTGGTCCTGGCTCGTGTCTTCCGCTGTGTGATCCATGGTGTTGTGTCGATGCCGGAGTGAATGAAGCCAGAGATGATCGTGTCCTCCTTCGCAGAGAAACGCATTTAGTAGATGAAGTCAGAGTCAAAGAGTAACTAACCACTGACTTGTGAGCGTCGGCATGTGATGTTTCAAGCGCTGAACACCGATCCAGCAGGTCACAGGCAGAGTCGTCTCTCCACAGGCGTCACTAAACGAGGAACAGACACAGTTAGAATATAATGTTCCACACTAAGCATATCAATTAAGTTTGGACAACAAAGACTGTGAATAGGACTTTGACTTACCATTTATTAGGTGTGTGCAAATAATCTACAGAACCTTTCCTGTCCTTGTCTGTACGTGGGAAGTGGTCCAGACACGATGATCGTTGCTTCAGGGGATGTGTTGCGTATCGTCTCTATCAGGCTCCTGTAGTCCTTCTTCAGAACCTAAGCCTGATGTCGCTCGCTCCCACATT
Organism: Cyprinella venusta; assembly: GCA_038021265.1. NCBI lineage: Eukaryota > Metazoa > Chordata > Actinopteri > Cypriniformes > Leuciscidae > Cyprinella > Cyprinella venusta. Next base: position 37,592,709 of record CM075870.1, on the reverse strand, counting down.
CAGCGCAACAGCTCCAAGGCGCTCATCACGGTTCAGGATCTCAGGAACCTGTGCAGCAACATCAAGAACATGAGCACCAGGAAAGCAGTGAGTGCACACCCTATCCTTACCTGAGGTAACACAGACATGACAGACCATGGACGTGCCCATGATCACGGTGGTGTCGCGTTCCGACTTGCGAAGAGGGGAGAATCGGTTGCGGGTCGAGATCTCGTAGACCGGGAGGGGTGGCGAAGAAGTTCTAGCTCTGGTCCTGGCTCGTGTCTTCCGCTGTGTGATCCATGGTGTTGTGTCGATGCCGGAGTGAATGAAGCCAGAGATGATTGTGTCCTCCTTCGCAGAGAAACGCATTTAGTAGATGAAGTCAGAGTCAAAGACTAACTAACCACTGACTTGTGAGCATCGGCATGTGATATTTCAAGCGCTGACCGCCGATCCAGCAGGTCACAGGCAGAGTCGTCTCTCCACAGACGTCACTAAACGAGGAACAGACACAGTTAAATAATAATGTTCCACACTAAGCATATCAATTAAATTTGGACGACAAAGACTGTGAATTGGACTTTGACTTACCATTTATTAGGTGTGTGCAAATAATCTACTGAACCTTTCCTGTACTTGTCTGTACATGGGAAGTGGTCCAGACACGATGATCGTTGCTTCAGGCGATGTGTTAGGCATAAAAGCATAAATAAAAAGAAAAAGACAAAAATACATTAAGTCAATCAAAAGCATAAATAAAAATTTAAATAAAAATAAAAAACAAAAAATAAAAAAACAGAAATTCATTAAAAGTCAATGAAAAGCATAAATAAAAACAACAAAAATAAATTCAAAAATACATTAAGTCAATCAAAAGCATAAATAAAAAAGAAAAAAAATCATTAAAACTCAATCAAAACATGAATAAAAATAAAAAGAACGAAATAAAAATGAACAAAAATAAAAAACAAAAGTACATTAAAAGTCAATCAAAAGCATGGATAAAAATAAAAAGAACAAAAATAAAAATTCAAAAATACATTAAGTCAATCAAAAGCATAAAAAAATTCAAATTAAAATAAAAAAACAAAAAATAAAAAACAGAAATTCATTAAAAGTCAATCAAAAGCATAAATAAAAATAAAAACAACAAAAATAAAAATTCAAAAATACATTAAGTCAATCAAAAGCATAAATAAAAAATTCATTAAAACTCAATCAAAACATGAATAAAAATAAAAAGAACGAAATAAAAATGAACAAAAATAAAAAAACAAAAGTACATTAAAAGTCAATCAAAAGCATGGATAAAAATAAAAAGAACAAAAATATAAATCAAAAATACATTAAGTCAATCAAAAGCATAAATAAAAATAATTAAAATAAAAAACAAAAATTCATTAAAAGTCAATCAAAAGCATAAATAAAAATAAAAAGAACAAAAAACACAAAAATACATTAAGTCAATCAAAAGCACAAATAAAAATTAAAATAAAAAAACAACACATTAAGTCAATCAAAAGCATGAATAAAAATACAAAAATACATTAAGTCAATCAAAAGCATAAATAAAAAGTAAAACAAAAAAACATTCAGTTGATCAAAAGCATGAATAAAAATTTTAAAAAAGAACAAAAATACAAAATACATTAAGTCAATCAAAAGCATAGATAAAAATAAAAAGAATAATATTTAAAAAAACAAAAATACATTGAGTCAATCAAAAACATAAATAAAAATTAAAATAAAAAACATAGTTAAAAAACAAAAAATATTTATAATAAAACACCTCTATAATATTGGGTAAAACCACTGACAGGGACGGAAACAACAAGGAATAAAATTCAACAAACAACCAAATCTCAATATAATAAACTTTCTGTACATGGCCTAATTCACAAATTATTATTTAAAAAAAAACACGAATACAGGTTTCCTCATTGAAAAACTGTCGCATTTTTGAACAAACATTCCTCTTCATCTTCTACACTTGGTTTCTCCCAGTTCCCAACATGCACAATTGGCACACTCAAGCGCTGACCGCCGATCCAGCAGCTCACAGGCAGTCGTCTCTCCACAGGCGTCACTAAACGAGGAACAGACACAGTTAGAATATAATGTTCAACACTAAGCATTTCAATTAAGTTTGGACAACAAAGACTGTGAATTGGACTTTGACTTACTATTTATTAGGTGTGTGCAAATAATCTACTGAACCTTTCCTGTCCTTGTCTGAAAGTGCGAAGCGGCCCAGACACAATGAGCGTTGCTTCAGGCGATGTGTTGCGAACCATCTCCATCAGGCACCTGTAGACCTTCTTCAGAACCTCAGCCTGATCACTCCCGCATGAAGTACAGCAGCTCCGACAAACTGGAGTTGACGAACGCCATTTTTCTCGGGACAAGCATCCCGAGATAACAGCAGAAAACAGATGGGAAATAATTAGCATAGCTGATGTCCATGATGATTTCCCTTACTTAGGAGTAGATTCCAGAGTTTGAGCATAAAGAATTAATGTTTGAGCCTAGATTTTATTTCTGGAATATTTAAATTAATAAATAACTAATGCTAATTACAAGTAATCATCAAAGGTGTTAAGATTAAAGCACACACACCGTAAAACATGACAGCCATCATGGGGCTTTAACTGTTCAATTCTGGCCAGTAACTGAACAGTTAAGCGCCTGCTAAATAGCATGTGCATGGATATGCTTAAGGATTAGAAATGTATTTTCTTTTTTAAAGATAAATCAATTAGAAGACGACTAGTGAAACTTAGTCGAAAAAAAATCTAGAAAATATTATTTAAAGAAGACAGAGAAAGGGTTAGATGTGCAAGGCTCGTTGCTTCAGGCGATGTTGTTTACCTTTTCGATCAGGCTCCTGTAGTCCTTCTGAGAATCAGGCTGAGTTCTGTCCGTCACATAAAGAGGGTTATGTACCTGTACGCTCACCTGTCTGCTTTGCAGTGGAGACCCCTGCTGTAAGCTCTGTGTCTATCCCTTCGAGAGAAGAGGACTCCATGATTGTATACTCGCCTGACTGTCTTGTAGTGAGCAAATCCAGCCTGAAACCCTCCCGCGGCAAGCTTCACCACCACCGGCCTGCAAGAGGAATCAAGCGCCGCATAATCACCTGACTGATTCCCAGTGAATTTGCCATCAGAGCACCCCCCACCCTGCATTCCCCCTAGTTAATTTCATCTTCAATAAAAATATTGTTTTACCCAAATCTTGTCTGTCCTCCTCGCTCTGTCCGACTCCCCAAGGGTGGTACGGGTCTCAGGGGGGGGTGCAGTCAGATTGGCCCGCCCTGACCTGTGACATAAGTTTACAACTTGCATACAAAGCTTCGCAATACAAGAAGGGGCAAACCATGACATAAAAGGTAGACAGAAAATGTAAGAAGCAAGTGAAAGAACTATAATATAATATAAGAATTACACAGCAGAAAAGGAGTACAGTAAGTCAGCCACTAATGCTAACATACAAAAGACAGTCAGAGAATATAACAAACGCATAAATACACAAAATTTTATGCAGTACAGGGTTAGGCATATATACAAAAGAAGCAATTTCAGGACTATGGTGTTGTACAAAGCAAGTTACTTATACAGCTTTATAAAGTATAAATAAAAAAAGGCATTAATGTAGCGTAGATTAGAAGTGCCAGCTTGCTGAAAAGGAGCATGGCATTCTTGTACAAGTACACACACTCAACAGTAACACTTGAAGAAGAAGTTGGACATGTGGAAGTTCAGCCTATAAAAATACAAACCCTAGCAACACAATGCAGTCAAATGCAAATGCAATTTTTTTAAATTAGTGTAATTAAGCCAGCTTCTTGGTTTCACAAACATTTGTCAATAATCATCCTCTATACATAAATTAGGAAGTACAACGGGCAATGTAATAAATCAAGTCAATTCATATAATAGGGCTGTGAAACGATAAATCATGATTAATTGCATCCAGAATAAAAGTTTGTTTACCTAATATTAGGGTTAAAACAGTGTGAGGTGCAAAAGAAAAGGTTTAATACAACATGAAGTGCAGAGAAGAGCACATGGAAACAAGAAGAAGTCCGGCGTCTTCACACAAGCAGAGCTTCAGAAGATATGCAGAGGATCTGCTAATCCTCCATTTAAGAGCATGTGGAGGTCCTGAGAAACACTTACAACAAACAAGCATTTAAACCACAAACTACAAAGTATAGTATTGATTGTGTTGGCAAAATAGGCAAGTTAACAAATTAACAAGTGGTCATCAGTGAACATGTCATTCTTTGAGTTCTTTAGGGTGCATATTGATGAATGATCTCACCTGAACTTCACCGTCACTACATGTGTGGCGACCCTCTGGATCTGAAATCTGACTCACTCATGTGCCTTTATATCCCTAAACAGATCCTGCAAAAACACAAATCATCAGATCACACACACATGCAGTACTCATTCCAATCAAGAGCTCACTGGAGCAAAATCATCAAATTAAGTTAATTCATTAGAGCGACAGAGGCCATATCTGGAACACGGGTGTTTAAAACACACGGGACAGGTTGCAACTGGATCGTTGGACATAAGATAACCACACGAGGCCCATTTACATCTCAGATCTACAGAGGAAACAGAACAGTTAACATGATGCACCAAATTAAAGAAACAGTAATAATTTAAAAAAAAATCCAAAAACGTGTGTGAAAGCAGATAACGTGAAATATATTAAAGCACTTAAATATTAAATCCAAATTAAGTGTATGATAGTCAATAAGAGATGTGTCCATAAATGTCACTCACAAAATGGCGGATGTAATAAGGTGCCCGATGATGGAGTTATCTTCAGGAGACTTCAGCAGAACAGTGAAGAGAAGAATTCACGAGGAGAACCACACACATCAACTCGAACTTAAAGTAATGCAAGCCAACGACCAAGGAGAAGCGGAGAGCTTGAACACACAGATAACAGATCAGGGAAACGAGACACAGCTGGGGTAAATTAACCCAACGACAGTAACCAAGGTAACAAACTGGGAGAGAATGGAGACCTGACTAGTTTATGAGGTTCAGCTGTGTTGTGTAGAGGAAGACGGTGAAACTGGGATCAAGGAGTGGCACAGTTTGATGAAAGCCTAAAAATGCTTCAGAAAACCTTGGTTAACAATCACTACATTTAAGCTGCACTGCATTAAAGTTTCAAAAAACATTATGAAAATGCAAATATACAGAAAGGGTAGAGACCTAAAAGACCAATTAAGTACAAGTGAAAAATAACCAACAAATAAAAAATAGCTGTCTTACCTTTACTTCAGTTGGACCATCTCTCTCCAAACTACATCCCATACTAGCAATCCTGCGGGATCATCCTGTGGGCCTCTATAATATTGGGCAAAACCACTGACAGGGACGGAAACAACAAGGAATAAAATTCAACAAACAACCAAATCTCAATATAGTAAACTTTCTGTACATGGCCTAATTCACAAATTATTATTTAAAAAAAAACACGAACACAGGTTTCCTCATTGAAAAACTGTTGCATTTTTGAACAAACATTCCCCTTCATCTTCTGCACTTGGTTTCTCCCAGTTCCCAACATGCACACTTGGCGCACTCAAGCGCTGACCGCCGATCCAGCAGCTCACAGGCAGTCGTCTGTCCACAGGCGTCACTAAACGAGGAACAGACACAGTTTCAATATGATGTTCCACACTAAGCATTTCAAATAAGTTTGGACAACAAAGACTGTGATTTGGACTTTGACTTACTATTTATTAGGTGTGTGCAAATAATCTACTGAACCTTTCCTGTCCTTGTCTGAAAGTGCGAAGCGGCCCAGACACAATGAGCGTTGCTTCAGGCGATGTGTTGCGAACCATCTCCATCAGGCACCTGTAGACCTTCTTCAGAACCTCAGCCTGATCACTCCCGCATGAAGTACAGCAGCTCCGACAAACTGGAGTTGACGAACGCCATTTTTCTCGGGACAAGCATCCCGAGATAACAGCAGAAAACAGATGGGAAATAATTAGCATAGCTGATCTCCATGATGATTTCCCTTACATAGGAGTAGATTCCAGAGTTTGAGCATAAAGAATTAATGTTTGAGCCTAGATTTTATTTCTGGAATATTTAAATTAATAAATAACTAATGCTAATTACAAGTAATCATCAAAGGTGTTAAGATTAAAGCACACACACCGTAAAACATGACAGCCATCATGGGGCTTTAACTGTTCAATTCTGGCCAGTAACTGAACAGTTAAGCGCCTGCTAAATAGCATGTGCATGGATATGCTTAAGGATTAGAAACTTATTTTCTTTTTTAAAGATAAATCAATTAGAAGACGACTAGTGAAACTTAGTCGAAAAAAAATCTAGAAAATATTATTTAAAGAAGACAGAGAAAGGGTTAGATGTGCAAGGCTCGTTGCTTCAGGCGATGTTGTTTACCTTTTCGATCAGGCTCCTGTAGTCCTTCTGAGAATCAGGCTGAGTTCTGTCCGTCACATAAAGAGGGTTATGTACCTGTACGCTCACCTGTCTGCTTTGCAGTGGAGACCCCTGCTGTAAGCTCTGTGTCTATCCCTTCGAGAGAAGAGGACTCCATGATTGTATACTCGCCTGACTGTCTTGTAGTGAGCAAATCCAGCCTGAAACCCTCCCGCGGCAAGCTTCATCACCACCGGCCTGCAAGAGGAATCAAGTGCCGCATAATCACCTGACTGATTCCCAGTGAATTTGCCATCAGAGCACCCCCCACCCTGCATTCCCCCTAGTTAATTTCATCTTCAATAAAAATATTGTTTTACCCAAATCTTGTCGTCTGTCCTCCTCGCTCTGTCCGACTCCCCAAGGGTGGTACGGGTCTCAGGGGGGGGGTGCAGTCAGATTGGCCCGCCCTGACCTGTGACATAAGTTTACAACTTGCATACAAAGCTTCGCAATACAAGAAGGGGCAAACAATGACATAAAAGGTAGACAGAAAATGTAAGAAACAAGTGAAAGAACTATAATATAATATAAGAATTACACAGCAGAAAAGGAGTACAGTAAGTCAGCCACTAATGCTAACATACAAAAGACAGTCAGAGAATATAACAAACGCATAAATACACAAAATTTTATGCAGTACGTTTCAATAAAAAAAAAACGTTTTAGAAAAACAGGAATCAGCATAAAAAAAAAATAGTCAATGGGACAGTAACATAGAACAGCATAATTGCTACTAATTAAAAGAGCATAAATGAAAGATGGATGGAAGACATTAAATCGTAAACTAAAAACAATGGGCTTAGAAAAAATGCACAAATACAAAATGATAAATTTTGTATAAAGTACAATTGGCCATTGGACCAAGACAGACAAACAAGTCTTAAATCGTATACATGAGATGAAGGCATATATACAAAAGAAGCAATTTCAGGACTATGGTGTTGTACAAAGCAAGTTACTTATACAGCTTTATAAAGTATAAATAAAAAAAGGCATTAATGTAGCGTAGATTAGAAGTGCCAGCTTGCTGAAAAGGAGCATGGCATTCTTGTACAAGTACACACACTCAACAGTAACACTTGAAGAAGAAGTTGGACATGTGGAAGTTCAGCCTATAAAAATACAAACCCTAGCAACACAATGCAGTCAAATGCAAATGCAATTTTTTTAAATTAGTGTAATTAAGCCAGCTTCTTGGTTTCACAAACATTTGTCAATAATCATCCTCTATACATAAATTAGGAAGTACAACGGGCAATGTAATAAATCAAGTCAATTCATATAATAGGGCTGTGAAACGATAAATCATGATTAATTGCATCCAGAATAAAAGTTTGTTTACCTAATATTAGGGTTAAAACAGTGTGAGGTGCAAAAGAAAAGGTTTAATACAACATGAAGTGCAGAGAAGAGCACATGGAAACAAGAAGAAGTCCGGCGTCTTCACACAAGCAGAGCTTCAGAAGATATGCAGAGGATCTGCTAATCCTCCATTTAAGAGCATGTGGAGGTCCTGAGAAACACTTACAACAAACAAGCATTTAAACCACAAACTACAAAGTATAGTATTGATTGTGTTGGCAAAATAGGCAAGTTAACAAATTAACAAGTGGTCATCAGTGAACATGTCATTCTTTGAGTTCTTTAGGGTGCATATTGATGAATGATCTCACCTGAACTTCACCGTCACTACATGTGTGGCGACCCTCTGGATCTGAAATCTGACTCACTCATGTGCCTTTATATCCCTAAACAGATCCTGCAAAAACACAAATCATCAGATCACACACACATGCAGTACTCATTCCAATCAAGAGCTCACTGGAGCAAAATCATCAAATTAAGTTAATTCATTAGAGCGACAGAGGCCATATCTGGAACACGGGTGTTTAAAACACACGGGACAGGTTGCAACTGGATCGTTGGACATAAGATAACCACACGAGGCCCATTTACATCTCAGATCTACAGAGGAAACAGAACAGTTAACATGATGCACCAAATTAAAGAAACAGTAATAATTTAAAAAAAAATCCAAAAACGTGTGTGAAAGCAGATAACGTGAAATATATTAAAGCACTTAAATATTAAATCCAAATTAAGTGTATGATAGTCAATAAGAGATGTGTCCATAAATGTCACTCACAAAATGGCGGATGTAATAAGGTGCCCGATGATGGAGTTATCTTCAGGAGACTTCAGCAGAACAGTGAAGAGAAGAATTCACGAGGAGAACCACACACATCAACTCGAACTTAAAGTAATGCAAGCCAACGACCAAGGAGAAGCGGAGAGCTTGAACACACAGATAACAGATCAGGGAAACGAGACACAGCTGGGGTAAATTAACCCAACGACAGTAACCAAGGTAACAAACTGGGAGAGAATGGAGACCTGACTAGTTTATGAGGTTCAGCTGTGTTGTGTAGAGGAAGACGGTGAAACTGGGATCAAGGAGTGGCACAGTTTGATGAAAGCCTAAAAATGCTTCAGAAAACCTTGGTTAACAATCACTACATTTAAGCTGCACTGCATTAAAGTTTCAAAAAACATTATGAAAATGCAAATATACAGAAAGGGTAGAGACCTAAAAGACCAATTAAGTACAAGTGAAAAATAACCAACAATTAAAAAATAGCTGTCTTACCTTTACTTCAGTTGGACCATCTCTCTCCAAACTACATCCCATACTAGCAATCCTGCGGGATCATCCTGTGGGCCTCTATAATATTGGGCAAAACCACTGACAGGGACGGAAACAACAAGGAATAAAATTCAACAAACAACCAAATCTCAATATAGTAAACTTTCTGTACATGGCCTAATTCACAAATTATTATTTAAAAAAAAACACGAACACAGGTTTCCTCATTGAAAAACTGTTGCATTTTTGAACAAACATTCCCCTTCATCTTCTGCACTTGGTTTCTCCCAGTTCCCAACATGCACACTTGGCGCACTCAAGCGCTGACCGCCGATCCAGCAGCTCACAGGCAGTCGTCTGTCCACAGGCGTCACTAAACGAGGAACAGACACAGTTTCAATATGATGTTCCACACTAAGCATTTCAAATAAGTTTGGACAACAAAGACTGTGATTTGGACTTTGACTTACTATTTATTAGGTGTGTGCAAATAATCTACTGAACCTTTCCTGTCCTTGTCTGAAAGTGCGAAGCAGCCCAGACACAATGAGCGTTGCTTCAGGCGATGTGTTGCGAACCATCTCCATCAGGCACCTGTAGACCTTCTTCAGAACCTCAGCCTGATCACTCCCGCATGAAGTACAGCAGCTCCGACAAACTGGAGTTGACGAACGCCATTTTTCTCGGGACAAGCATCCCGAGATAACAGCAGAAAACAGATGGGAAATAATTAGCATAGCTGATCTCCATGATGATTTCCCTTACATAGGAGTAGATTCCAGAGTTTGAGCATAAAGAATTAATGTTTGAGCCTAGATTTTATTTCTGGAATATTTAAATTAATAAATAACTAATGCTAATTACAAGTAATCATCAAAGGTGTTAAGATTAAAGCACACACACCGTAAAACATGACAGCCATCATGGGGCTTTAACTGTTCAATTCTGGCCAGTAACTGAACAGTTAAGCGCCTGCTAAATAGCATGTGCATGGATATGCTTAAGGATTAGAAACTTATTTTCTTTTTTAAAGATAAATCAATTAGAAGACGACTAGTGAAACTTAGTCGAAAAAAAATCTAGAAAATATTATTTAAAGAAGACAGAGAAAGGGTTAGATGTGCAAGGCTCGTTGCTTCAGGCGATGTTGTTTACCTTTTCGATCAGGCTCCTGTAGTCCTTCTGAGAATCAGGCTGAGTTCTGTCCGTCACATAAAGAGGGTTATGTACCTGTACGCTCACCTGTCTGCTTTGCAGTGGAGACCCCTGCTGTAAGCTCTGTGTCTATCCCTTCGAGAGAAGAGGACTCCATGATTGTATACTCGCCTGACTGTCTTGTAGTGAGCAAATCCAGCCTGAAACCCTCCCGCGGCAAGCTTCATCACCACCGGCCTGCAAGAGGAATCAAGCGCCGCATAATCACCTGACTGATTCCCAGTGAATTTGCCATCAGAGCACCCCCCACCCTGCATTCCCCCTAGTTAATTTCATCTTCAATAAAAATATTGTTTTACCCAAATCTTGTCGTCTGTCCTCCTCGCTCTGTCCGACTCCCCAAGGGTGGTACGGGTCTCAGGGGGGGGGTGCAGTCAGATTGGCCCGCCCTGACCTGTGACATAAGTTTACAACTTGCATACAAAGCTTCGCAATACAAGAAGGGGCAAACAATGACATAAAAGGTAGACAGAAAATGTAAGAAACAAGTGAAAGAACTATAATATAATATAAGAATTACACAGCAGAAAAGGAGTACAGTAAGTCAGCCACTAATGCTAACATACAAAAGACAGTCAGAGAATATAACAAACGCATAAATACACAAAATTTTATGCAGTACGTTTCAATAAAAAAAAAACGTTTTAGAAAAACAGGAATCAGCATAAAAAAAAATAGTCAATGGGACAGTAACATAGAACAGCATAATTGCTACTAATTAAAAGAGCATAAATGAAAGATGGATGGAAGACATTAAATCGTAAACTAAAAACAATGGGCTTAGAAAAAATGCACAAATACAAAATGATAAATTTTGTATAAAGTACAATTGGCCATTGGACCAAGACAGACAAACAAGTCTTAAATCGTATACATGAGATGAAGGCATATATACAAAAGAAGCAATTTCAGGACTATGGTGTTGTACAAAGCAAGTTACTTATACAGCTTTATAAAGTATAAATAAAAAAAGGCATTAATGTAGCGTAGATTAGAAGTGCCAGCTTGCTGAAAAGGAGCATGGCATTCTTGTACAAGTACACACACTCAACAGTAACACTTGAAGAAGAAGTTGGACATGTGGAAGTTCAGCCTATAAAAATACAAACCCTAGCAACACAATGCAGTCAAATGCAAATGCAATTTTTTTAAATTAGTGTAATTAAGCCAGCTTCTTGGTTTCACAAACATTTGTCAATAATCATCCTCTATACATAAATTAGGAAGTACAACGGGCAATGTAATAAATCAAGTCAATTCATATAATAGGGCTGTGAAACGATAAATCATGATTAATTGCATCCAGAATAAAAGTTTGTTTACCTAATATTAGGGTTAAAACAGTGTGAGGTGCAAAAGAAAAGGTTTAATACAACATGAAGTGCAGAGAAGAGCACATCGAAACAAGAAGAAGTCCGGCGTCTTCACACAAGCAGAGCTTCAGAAGATATGCAGAGGATCTGCTAATCCTCCATTTAAGAGCATGTGGAGGTCCTGAGAAACACTTACAACAAACAAGCATTTAAACCACAAACTACAAAGTATAGTATTGATTGTGTTGGCAAAATAGGCAAGTTAACAAATTAACAAGTGGTCATCAGTGAACATGTCATTCTTTGAGTTCTTTAGGGTGCATATTGATGAATGATCTCACCTGAACTTCACCGTCACTACATGTGTGGCGACCCTCTGGATCTGAAATCTGACTCACTCATGTGCCTTTATATCCCTAAACAGATCCTGCAAAAACACAAATCATCAGATCACACACACATGCAGTACTCATTCCAATCAAGAGCTCACTGGAGCAAAATCATCAAATTAAGTTAATTCATTAGAGCGACAGAGGCCATATCTGGAACACGGGTGTTTAAAACACACGGGACAGGTTGCAACTGGATCGTTGGACATAAAATAACCACACGAGGCCCATTTACATCTCAGATCTACAGAGGAAACAGAACAGTTAACAAAGTAAGTATGAACAAAGTAATTATGAAATTATGAAAATAAAAATAAAATAATAAAAATAAGTAATTAAAACATCTAACATGGCCACCACAAACGCATTTAATCTGTCTTCTACTTTTGCCAGCACTCTCTCCTGGCTTTTGCACACTTTGAGGTGTTCCTGGCGTTTTAATTAAAAACTGAAATTCTGCATAACCTTGCATTAAAAGCTCTTTCTCTGCTTGGGAGAAAAACTGAGCGTGTTCTTTGGCCACGGTGAACAGCCAATAGCAGCGCTGCTGATCACTGGTTCTGCTATCGATACATGTCCCCTTTTAAACCAACGCGAGAACGCGCAGTTATCTCAGATAACTCAATCCAGCGATACTAATCATAAACAACAGGTGTGTTCGAAGAACCCAATTAGCCGGATCATGATTAGCACGATGATATCATCTTAGATCTCTCATTTGATCTCGGATGTTTTAAGCAACGTACGAAGAACGAGCCCCAGAGTATAACCTAAGGTTGGGTCTCAAACCAGACTTAAAGATATCTTCAAGAATATGTAAAATGTTTGGTGGTGACAATAAAATTGGCACCATATTCAAACAGTGAACCAAATATACCATGGAATCATGTACACTGTAATGGTAAAAAGGCCACATAGTGATGTAAAGGTAATTTTATTATAAATATGACTTGCAATTATTATCAGTCAGTGCTCTTTCACAGAACATTACTGCTGACGAATTCTGTGTGGCTCTTATATGAAAAAATAATGAACAACAAAAATAATGAACAAACAAATAATACAACACAGACCAATAATATTGTTGAATATTAAATGTCCCTGTTAGACAACACCCCTGAGACGCAGCGGTCCGTCTCTCATCTCTCCCGGACGAGCGGAGGCATAAAGGAGGAGCGACGACACCAGAGAGAGGAACACGCCTCATTTTACGTTGTGATTTTATGTTCTGTTTGTGTGTTGTCCGTGACAGGCTGCTTGCTTATAATTTCATTTTGTATTTGTTTATTTATTATTAAACAGTCGCCGGTTCCCGCCTCCTTCTTCACATCACAATTGAACCCCATTACAAATGTACTAGCAAACCTTATCTAGCATTAGACTTACATATCGCTAGAACAGCTACTTGAATTATATTATACATGTTCCATTAGTTATGTTATATTACCTTACTTGCTATTTATAACTTATAGAAAGGGTGCAACGTTATAAAGTTACATTACATATATAGCAAAATACATAATGATTTGAGGACCAAGTTTGTAGTCAAAGTATGGGCAGGCCTTAATCAATGTAAAGCATATTGTTGATGTTTCGTCCATTGAGCTGTTCACCATGGCAGTGTTCATATACTCATGAAGAGGGGAAGAACAACACGGAGAACCGGCGCGCCTAGACCTTGAGATCAGAAAAGAGCAGGTTTAGAATCAACTGACTTCAGTTGCCTCCGCTTGTGTTGAAGTTGAACTTTTGATCATGATCTGTTCTTCATAAATGTTTGGAATTAAAAAAGGTTTGGAATTATTTTGTCTACAGTATATGACAATTTTGTACATTCATCATACATTCAACAATGCACATTCGTCATTTGGCTATTTTATATCCCAGGGCAATATGTTGATGCTATGTTTTTGTAACCCAGTTACATATTTTAGGTTAGGTTTATAGTTTAGTTGTTTCATTTTGTCATTACGATTGTGAAGGCACTATTGTGGTATTATGATTATGGTAGCAACAACAAGGTCACGAGGAGGCTTTCATTGGTAACATATATATTGAATTTGTATTAGTTTTATATGTTTGACCCCATACCTCCACACAATAAGTATTGTATGGAACTATGAGTGAACAATACAATATATATATATAATAATTTTTCATTCAAAATATGTTTTATTCTATTTAATATGGCAATGGATTTAGACATTTTTGTTTTTACATTATTTATATGTGATTTCCAACATAATTGATGATCTATCATAACCACATCACATAATCTTTTTAAGACCCCGCGCTCCCCCTACTACAAATGCAAACACTGTAGCACATTTAAGTGTTTGTGCTTTGTGGCATTAAACTGGGATTAACTTTTCTGTCTTTCACCTCAGACCTGATGCCGTTGAAAGATGAGATCTGAATGAAATGGATCCATTTTCTTCCTGTTTTGAAGTCCATATTAGTCAATTGTCGAGTTCACGTGCGCGATCATTGGTAACTAGATAACTAAGGATCGCACACGCAAACTCGACAATTGACTACTGTGGACTTCAACCGAAAACAGGAAGAAAATAGACTTGGACAAAAACTATGATAAAACCTGTTGGAAAAGCATCTTTTGCAGCGATTTTTGTGTGAGCATATCAGTGAACACCCCAGACCACTCGGTGAGTTTCACGTCTTTGTAAACTAAAGTTTTATGCGTTTTTATGAATGATTGTTCGAGTGCACCTATGCTTTCATTATAAAGGTGGGGGGGGTGCTAACACAGAAACCTAAAATTCTCGTGACAGGAGCATCTGTCTCAAAAACAATCTTAACTATTCTATTTCATCAGGGACGATCTTAAAACAGGGCTTTAATTGTAAAATACCGAACTTGTCCTTTAATAAAAAATAGATCTTACTCTAAAATTGCAAAGACATTTTTATAACTTGAATGTATTACACACTATACATTATCCTTACATAAACAACATTAGTTATTACAGATGCGGAGTTTAACATGGGAACGTGAAAGGGGTTAGGGTTTTCTCATTAAAACAGAAGATCTGAGTTAAGATCATACCAGATATCAGGTATAAAGTGTCCAAATCTGACCCTTCCTGCAGATTTCAGGTCAGACACACTTGCAATCCTGAACACCCGGATTAGCTGGTTAGGTGTGTGTGGTTGGTAACCATTGGTTTAAAAGAATGAGCTGTAGTGCCATTATATTGGTGTCCACATGGTGGCAGTATTGTGTTGTATTTGTAGGCCAAGGGACCGTGAGTGTTCAACCCTGCTCCTGGACACACACTAACCCACAAGAGTCCTTCCAGCCCTCACCTACACTGCCTGGAGACAGTAACACCTGTATCAGCTAGCTCAGGGCTGGTAGATCAGGGCTGGGGTTGAAAACGGAGCAGTTGAAGACCTTTTCTACAATACAACACAATCAAAATCCTTATTGATAACAAATAAGCTTCTCCAGCTATATAAGTGTAATTTAAACTATATTTACTATCTTGGGCTAAAATTATTGTCCCTGTTTTGGGCCAGTATCCGGAGATGTCCAGCTTCGGTCCGATCGGCTACTCAGATCGCTGCTAATCATGAGCTGTTACAATATGATGTTCTGTAAAGCTGCTTTGCAACAATGCATATGTCATACAAATAAATATTTAAAACATGATAAATAATTGTGAGAAGCTCCTCCAGCTGGAAAGAGAGAGAGAGGGTCCGAGGTGTTCACACCAAGACAAGTAATCTAAGGGGAAATTCAGAGCGATAAACATTTCAATTTGAATGGTTAATGGATCTGTTCAGACCAACGCAAACATTCCCATGGCCATCGATCGAAGTGAGAGCGGTTTCAAGGAGAGGCGCCGTCGCGTCAGCTGCTGGTGTTCACCAATATCTCTTCATTTAGGACTAAAGCGACAGTGAATATCAACAGAGTTCATGATGATTTTACACATCTACGTAACGGACTTCTCTTGTGTTTTAAACTATTGTGTTTTAGAGCCGCTTTACCACAGGGTGTGTTCGCATCATTAAAGCAGTATTCTCCTGTTAGGCCTGTAAAGTGGTTTTAAAACAAGGGTTAGTGTATAAAGCGTTAAATAAATAAAGGTGACTTGACTTCTCGTCTCTGTACTATATCTTGTGACGTTGGTGTGTTTCTGATGTGTGTGTGGTTAAGCCTGTGTGTAGCACTGAACACACACTGCTGGAAAACGGTTTGTCAAGTCACATGTATTTACATTGCGCTTTCCACAAGTCACGTCGTTTTAAAGCAGCTTTCCAGAAAGCCATACTGTCGTGTCTGTATTGCCTGAACATTCAGCAGTTTAATCAGGAGAACTAGAGCGCCGTTCATAATGCTTTAATCCCGCAGACAGAGGCGACGCGGTCCCATCTGAAGAAAATTGTTTCTCAGACGCTTACGACTGCTTACAGATCAAATGGAAAGTACGTTTCATTGTGTTTAACAGCCGCGCAAAGTTCATAAAATAATAAGGATTATCAGATAGCTCAACTCGACAAATAGCGCATAGCTACTAGCGGTTTTCTACCGATTCAAAACAAAAATATTACAATTATAACCGCTTGAACAACATTTTATTAAAAGTATGATACAACTCGAGTGTCCTAATTCTTACATTTGTGCGACTGCTTAACAGTTCGACGTTCAGCCATAATAAAAAACTTGATGCCGGCACTTTTGTTACCCCTCTGTTTCAAGTGTGGTCCTCTGCAAACTTCGTTTCAAGGGCTATGTAGCCCTACGCCTTGGCCCTAGCCCTTAATCAAAATGAGAATTGAGACGCCACTTCCCCTCACATGAACGCGCAAAACCGAGAGGAAGGGGTAAGACAGAGAAATGAGACGCAGCCTTACAGTTCAGTAAGAAAGGAAGAGAAAACCTGTGTTCGATCCTACCACACTATTCACAGTTCGATTTGTAGTTCCATCCTTATTTGGGCATGGCTCGCCAGTTCCTGCTTGCACTAACACCGTGTCCTAACTACACGCGACGCAATAAAATTCCAGCGACAGCAAGTGTGTCTGTCCACACTAGACGCGACGCGAATGTAAGATGCCACACATTCAGAACAGCGTGTGAGCCTATATGGTGTGAGCAGAGTCTCTCTGTGAAAGCGCACTGTTGGCCCACACTCGCATTGAATATGGGTAAGGATGATAATCAAATCAAGAAATAACATTATTAAAAGTCAAAACATTAACAAAATATACTCATTGGCTAATTTTGTTATTAAGTACAGACGTATTTTTGCATAGAATTCATTTTGAACGCTATTTTACATGCTTTCAAAATCTGAGGTAAATTATCCGTTATCGCTTGTGGCATAGTGACCTATTTTTAATTAAAAATAAATAATTTGTACTCATAACCAGTGTAATTTCTTCATTCTGTCAGCAGACACGTCGCAGAAATAGGAACCGTTTCTAAATTAGAAACTTCACGTGTCGCCGTCGCGTCTGGTTAGGACAAAAACTCTGATTAACATGAAAAAGATACCTTTTATCGCGTGTCCGGTGCAACTCTCCAACTTTCGCCGTGAAGCAGGGACATCTCACGTGCAGCTTCCTCGATCCTCGTTCAGCATCCAAACTCAGCAAATAGAGAATATCAGACGAAACCAATAGAAAATCCAGAAAGAAAAAAAAAACAATAGAAAGCCCAAGGGGGAGAAAAAAACCAAACCTTGAAAAAAAACAAGGCCAAATGTACAATTAGGCACTTTCCTCAAAAAATCACATATTACCACACTTAATATAAATAAATTCAACTACAAACATTTCAAATTTCACTTTTCATATAATATTAACACATTAACCTCTCATTTATATTCAAAAACAGGATTTCAAATGACGCGCTAGGCCACATCTGCTCAAGTTACACGTGCGTCACACATTTGTTTGCTCAAGCTCAGTTATTCGACGAAAACTACAAATTTACATTTCACAAGTCATCAAAAAATAACTTCTTCCTTTATGATATCACTTATTTGACACATTTATGAAGAAATCTTCAATTATTTTTTCCTTTTTTCCCCTTTTACAGAAAGGTTGACTCTTACATAAATTTAGCTAAATATAACACACATATTTGGCATTTAAACACATTTTATCAGATATTTATACATAAGAACCTTAACAAAGACAATAAAACAGAAACTTCACTTACCAAGAGTACTCTAATATCAATCAGAAAAAGTTCGCGGCAGCTCTTTCAGCTTTAGGCTCGTCCTGCAATGCACATCCAAAAAGATAGTTTCACTTCAACTCAAAATCAATTACCACAGTATCAAGTTCAGATTGTATTTCTCAAGATCTTCGTGTTCTATATCTCTCAATCTCTCTACACAACTACTAGCTCGCTCATTCTAATCTTCTTTCTCTTCTCCGATCGCGTTCACTGCTTCTCTCCGGAAGCCATCTCTCAACTATGATGACTCCACCCACTAAGGCGGCCAACTCTGATTCGTCCGCGAAGACCAATCATTGTCTCACTAATTGAAAAAAAATGTCACGTGACCTCCCCGGAGACACCATCTTTGAGGGCAAAATCGCTTTGTTTACCATAGGTTTTGGTTTTTACCCCAAGGGGGCAGCCCACTATCACCTGCTGTTAGCATCCCATTGACTCCCATTCATTTTGGCGTCACTTTGACAGCGAATAACTTTACATCTGAGGCGTCTAAAGACTCCATGTATCCATTATTTATTTCTAAAGAAACACGACAATGTATAAAAGGCTCCATTACTTTGTATGTTACGTTATGGCCACGTAGAAGTCGTTCTTGTAAAAATAGGCTAAAAATTGCGTCATTTTAATTTATATAATTTACAATTTAATTAATGTATTGCGGAACTACATTATACGCGGGTTCTTTAGGGACATAATCTGAAATTGCAATGCTGGAATGTGAGATAAAACAGTGGAAATAATGTTGTTTTGTATGTTTTTAATACCTCGTCATTTTGTTCATACAGGACAATATTCAAACTGCAATCTGTTAACTTATATTTGTTTACACTGGCAATAAAACACAACATTGTGCTTTTGTCAAACAAACTCTTGCGTGTTTTGAGTGAGTTTCTTTCCTGTTTATCCTCGCCAGCCGTAATCTCCGTCGTTGTTCAGACAAAAGCTTAGTCTTCTCACATCCATGGAGTCTAATGACGGGTATAATGTAAACTCCCGATTTAACTAAACCTCCGGCACGATTTTATCATCCATTGACCCAACAGGAGATGGCCATTTTCACTTTATAGCACGATACTCATTTCAATAGGCTCTATGCATAGCTCCACTACTTCCTAAACTTCAGCCAGCTCCTTGTTTCCTGTCTGGCATTATTGGACACATTGATTAATTCAGGTGTGTTTGATTATTGTTGCCGTGACTACTAAGGTCAAGCACACCTGAATTAATCAAATTGTCCAATAATGATAGACAGGAAACAAGGAGCTGGCTTAAGTTCAGGAAGTAGTGCAGTTGTGCATAGAGCCTATTCGTTCAACTCCTATTGCTTCTTCTAATGTTTTGCCCGCAGCAATGGCGCCGGGTCGGCAAATGCCCGTATGTCGTGACGTCATGTGGGAACTATGTATTTATGTATTCTTATTTTCTCTTTCCTTTACAGATATTTAATAAAATAACTGTTTATTTACATAAGTGTCAGTCTCTTTCTTTTCTATATAAAAAATAAAACATATTTAGTAACTTGGGTTACACCGGGAATGGGCTTTAGCCTGTGCGGAGCTGGATCGCGGAAGGGAGGAGGAGGAGGAGGAGGAAAACTCACCGATCTATAGACCATTTCACAAGATGTAAACAACACTGGTCCAGAAACACTTCCTGTTTCAGTTTGTAACTGTTTTCTTTATTTCACATGTAAAGAAAACTTCTTAAAGATGCTTGTTTAACTTTTTGATTCAGTTTTAAATGTTCTGTTGGTTGTATTTTATCTCAGCTTTAATGTAGTGTTAAAAAACTGAAACAGGAAGTGCTTCTGGACCAGTGTTGTTTACATCTTGTGAAATGGTCTATAGAGTGTGCAGTGCCGGCGGGACTGACTGACAGCAGAACTACGGGTGACGGCTGGAGTTAAACTACGAGAGAGTGAGAGAGAAAGAGAGTCCTAGGAATAGGTCTATTCCAGAGTTTAGACAGATAAAACACATCCCGAAGATTCTCCTCAGTGACTCCAGATCATGCAGACGTCGTCGGCCAGTAGATGAGGCTCACAGACACGACACCAGTCCAACAAACTGAACCTTTTATTAGGAGGTTCTTATTTCAGTATAAATCATACTACACATTTCCTTTAGAAAAATCGTTATGTACACTACAGTGCTGACGAATCCAACAGACCAAAGAAACCCTTGATATAAATAAACTCTATGGAAAAGCCTGTAGAGTCTTTAACTGTCATCTTACAAAAAATATATATGTTCATGTCAGCTCTAATACGACTAAAGCCTACAACTGAAAAAATATTATTCAAGGACCTGTTTGGATTTGAAGAATTTTCTCAGTGCAGCCGAGTCGAAGTGCTTGGATATTCACAGTTACGGACAGGCACTGAGGAGCGAGCTACGGTTACGAGAGAGAGAGAGAGAGAGAGGGAGAGTGAGACAGAGAAAGAAAGATAGAGATGGGAGAGAGAGAGAAGCTCAGCAGAAGTTGACTGTCTAAAAGAAGTCTTGGAGACGTGCCGCCGTTTCTTCCTCTGCTCTTGTCAGATCGATTAAAAAGAAAGTAAAACCGACAGTGGAAAGAAACATGATTAAATGAAGCGCCGTTTAAAAACCGTCCTGTACAAATCAGTATAAAAAGTCTTTTTGTGGTTCATGCGGGTGTGGCCTGACGGCCACATGTCATAGATGTCGTTATCGTAGAGCTGGATACGAGCGTAGCGGATTCCCTCTCGCCTCAACTGATTGAGTTTAGCGTCATCGACCCACTGCACACACTGCAGAGAGAGAGAAGATCACGACACACTCATTAGTAAGGCTTCATATCAATCTCCTCTGCTTTGACACACACATTTACACTTAGTCATTTAGCAGACACTTCTATCCAAAGCCAATTTCATCCGAGGACTAAATCAAACACGTCATCGTGAAGAGGCAACAACAACAACGGCATGAGAAGTGCTGTAAATACACACTTCAAACACTGCTCATCTTAGGAAATAGTCTCGAACGTCGCGCTGAGTGAGCTGAACTGTATGAAGTTCAACGAACTTCTGAACTGTATGAATGGCGTTCGGGGATCGACTTATCGAGACTATTTCCTAAGATGGCTTGTGTATGTCAACACGAAGTAAACGGTCTTTATAACTTATGTTCTTATTAAACGGTCTGTACACTTACAAAAGTTTTCAATGCTTCGTTTTGCATGTATGGAGCCTTGTTATGTTACTGCGTTAGCGCGGGGCTATTTTGAGCCTTGTTAGTGGTTTAAACTAGCGATTTCATTTTAGTTGGTCAATGCCCCCAGTACTAGCATTATACGCTAAACAGTTTTGAGAGATAAAACTCTTTACATTCGATTATCATGAAAACAAACCTCAGAGAACGATTGACGAGGCACCAATGTTTTATTAGACCAAAGGTTCATTGTTCGCCGGAGTTCTCCTTTAAGGTAAAAATTAAAGGGGCCAAACATCAATATAGATGTCCAGTGTCAATTTTGACCAGCAGATCGCAGAAATACAATGAACAAATCATTCATTTGAACTGTTTCCTATGCAAATGCATTTAAGTACTATAGTTACGCTCCATTCATTTCTTGTTTCGGGGAAACTCGACTAACAGGACAGGAAGTGATCGTTCTTCAGCACACGGAGGAGCTTCCTGCTGCTGCCGAACTCATACACATTTGTCCCACTGAAGAGATAAATGTTATCTGGAAGAAAAGAAGTCATTGAGTCTTTGTATTGTTACAGATCTTCAGAAAGGAAGTTAGAAACACCTACCGTCGATCTGATGGGCTGCTGTAACCTCTCCAGTCACTGCTGGAAATCCATCTTCCGCTCGTTTGGGATTTCCATCCATCCTCTTCATCATCTCATTACAGCTAACAAAAAATAGGGAAATTATACATTCGATCTTTTCTGGGGACATTTTAAGGGCTTTTGTATGTGATCCAGCACTTGACCCACCTATAGTAATATTTCTCAAAGAAGAGAAGTGTTTTTCCTGAGTTTTTGTCACAGATGGTGGCAGACCAAAGCTGCTGAGAGGCTTGGGATAGCCCAGCTCAACAACGTTGCTTTTAAAAGCCCAGACTTGTTTACCTATAAATAAATATATCCCATAAGGTTGTTAGTGTTTTTTTTCCTGAGGATTTTAAATTGGAAAAAAGTGCAACACCCACTCTTGAAGAAATCTTAATTGATTAAAAGCGTGTGATTATATATCGGCCAACTAAAAACATTTCAGCTCCCCCATCCCCCCATAATGGCTGATCCATTTCCTTTCCACTTCTTACAAACAGATTTCCATTCGCCATTCTTGTTTTAAACAATATAAAATTACATACAGGACTTTAGGTCTGTGCTTTAAGCATTAACCCTTTATCAGTCACACTAAGAAATAAATATGCAAAAAAAAAAAAATTCTTATATAAAATGGTGTTCCTTAGTCCAAATTTAGCAACTTTTCAGGTTTTTTTTGTTTTTTTTTTAAATGACCCAATCAGGAAGCAGAAACACATGTCAACCAGCCGGTTGACTTGCCCATTTAGGGTAATTCACGACATGAAGTAACTAGTATTAGGCATTCATAATTTTTTTCTTGTGTGAATCTTAAGTTGAATATTTTTCCATATAAAAACAGTTGAATATGTTAACAATATAATCCATTTATTTTAAAAACATGTTCTTATTATAACACATAAAATAAAAACATTGTAAAGTGAACAGTAAACAATATTAATCAAGAAATGTAACACACAAATACAATACTAAATAAATAAATTACAACTGTAATCAATAAAAAAACTAAAAATATATACTATAAATATAATAAATAATCTCATTGTGCATAGGTCTCATCCTTGCCTTACTCTTACCTCATCTCTGGTGATATGCAACAAAGCACTGGTTTTTGTGTATAGTGCTAGAGGCAGATCTGGGGTGTCCATAAAATGTACGGCAGTCCATTATGTCTGAAAGAGATGGAACATAATAAACATTACTGTACAGTGTAGGGTCGCAAACTGTGTCTTGAGTAATCAGTGCATCCGGTACATCTATCCATAATAAATGCACAATTGTCATATTGATAAACTGTTCTCCCAACATACAGGCACATTATGATTTATTTTAATTTGTTAAGAAAAAAATCTAATATGCTAAAAAAATACTCTTTGTACTATGTATGACAAACCGGATAACACTCAACCATGAAATTAGATTAAGAGACAGAAAATTGGACAATAGACAGAAAATGTTGAAGTGTGACTGATAAGGTAAGTTTACTGTGCTAAATAAAGCCAAAAATGTCCAACCATCAATTCAATTACAGTCTCATTATCGTGTTATGTTTGTCAGATTGTTGAACAGAGAAATGTAATGTTTATTCCCATCGAGACAGACGTAGTTGCAGCTATTCAATGCATAACGTAGTGTTAGTCAATAAGCCTCAGCTATGACGACTATTGCAGAAATAATGAGTAGGACTAATGGTTCATTTCGAAATATGTAAAGAGTAAACAGTATTACATTTAGAATCTGAAGGTAAACCACAGGCCGTATAAATAAGCGTAAAATAAATATAGTCTAGCAAAGAAATAGGCCGCATGATCCTGCAGGGTGTATTAGAGTCACGATCGCGCTGCTGTGCTAATTTAGCTAGCGTCCAGTTCAGTGTTTACCCTAACCGAGCGGACACACAACTTTTCCGAGATACATTTTATTATCACGTTTCTTCCATTCAACAAAAAGATAATCATTAGGAAGTCTAGAACATGAAATCCAACCAAAAAATGTCTTACCTTAAATTTTCGCGTCTATTGATTGAAGAGAGATCACGACAATAAACTTCCGGTTCAGATTCAGCTCGTCTCAGCAACACATATCTTAATACAACATTGCCACCCAGTGGATATAATTGTCATTACACATTCTATTCAGTGAGAGGAATAAGAACTAACAGCTAAAAATGGGCTTTGGAGAGTATTAATAACAGGAATTTGACCGCGGAAAAAAGTCAACCGCACGGTTACAATGCACGTTAAAGACTAAATAAATAAATAAATAAAAAAAAATTTAAAAAAATAAAAATAAATGACCAAACAAAATGGGTCCAAACTTTTTCCCCTGGCAACGCAAAAGGCGACACGAACGGGTCGTCTCCTTCTGGATGGATGAGTTAGGGATGATGATGATGATGATGACCCTCCAGTCCTTCAGCGTTTCCTCCGGTCCAAAAAAAAAGAAAAATCACATTCAGTAACAAAAGCTAGTATAGACCATTACAACACAAAAGACTACATTTTATCCAACGGCTTGCAGTTTCCACATCCCTAAAGCTAGTTGGGGACACGAGCTCAGAGTAGAGCCGCTGCTCCTCCACATCCAGAGGGGTCAGCTGGGGCGGCTCGGGCATCTGTTCCCTTCTCATCCCTTCCCAACGTCACATAGTGTTATTCCTGTAAAACATGTGAGGTGTTACCCTAACAACAA
The DNA here is from genome assembly GCA_038021265.1 of Cyprinella venusta. Taxonomy (NCBI): domain Eukaryota; kingdom Metazoa; phylum Chordata; class Actinopteri; order Cypriniformes; family Leuciscidae; genus Cyprinella; species Cyprinella venusta. The sequence continues at coordinate 37,567,972 of CM075870.1, read as the reverse complement.
GCCTTGGGTTACAAAAGATCTGAAACATCGTTTAAATCTTAAAAAAAATGTTTTTTTTTTAATGGAAATAGATATGGTTTTAATCTTTAACAGACAGAATTTAAAGTAAAAATTAAAGGGGACAAACATCAATATAAACGTAAGGTTGAGGAAAAGTTTACAAGAGGTAATGCACGGATGGCCTGGCAAGGCCTAAATACTATGATGGAAGAAACCAGAAGCAGCACAATATTGCTCCTGAGGTACTGAGGGAATGTGCATCTCAGTTGAAGGATGAGTTGACACAACTTTATCAGCTGTCTCTGGACCTTAATGTTGTACCACAGTCCTGGAAGGAGAGTACCATCATCCCGTTACCAAAAAAGGCTCATGCTGAGGAACTTGAAGACTATAGAGCAGTGGCCGTAACATCAGTGCTCTGGAAATGTATGGAGAGAGTGGTTCGTCAGCAACTCTCTCAGGCAGTGACTGGCAAACTTGACCCTTTACAATTTGCTTATGAAACGGGGCGTGGAGCTGAAGATGCCGCCCTCACTCTGCTGGACAGGGCTGAAAGCATTTGTGCGTTACAATTTTATTGATGGACTTTTCTTCTGCATTCAATACTGTGAATATAAACACACTTCTGAGGAGCTACAGGTACATCAGACCTTGATCTTGAGGATTAATTGTTTTTTAAGGGACCGCCCACAACATGTGATGGTAAATGGCGAAAAGTCAGAGAATGTGCTTTTAAAATCTGGTCTCTCACAAGGTAGGGTGACCACCATCAAACAAACCAAATGTGGGACAATTATAAGTTTGTGTGGGACTATGTGGAACATGTTACTAACACTAAAACATACCCTGAAACTGATATATAATGTATATCTAACTTGATAAAAACATTTATATTCTGCCTTTCAGCTGATAAAAATGATTTGTTCTTTAGTCCCTTCCAGAAAAAAATCTTTTTATTCCAAAAAAAGTCATTTAAATTCAGCATCACTGAGCCCAAAGGCAGCAGGAATCATGTATATAAATATTTTAGAAAGTTCTGACCAAGTCCAACAAAAATCCAACAAAATAAACAATGAACAAAAATATAAAACAACATGAAATTAGATAGACAGTCTTATATATTAAGAATAGATTAAAAACCAAAGCCAAAAACGTTAATATTTTTAGAAAGGATGTGAATTAAAACAACAACAACAGATAAATTCCGTTAAATTAAAATTTTAATTGACCTAATTATCCATTTGTTTTCCGACAGGGAACTTATATGAAATGAATCACCGGTCTACATTTTGATTGACAGCCGTCACAACCAACGAGTGACCGTGTTTACTCCTTTCTTTTCAACCATTGGATAGTGTAACGTTATAGCTAAAACACAGAAGCGCTGCAAACTACGCCGCAAAAGTAATAAGTAGAATGATTTCTTAAAAAGGCAAAAGAACGCATGCACATTTTCTTAGTATGATCTTAAAAACTAATAGACTGATGAAAATGCGGGACATTTCCTCAATATGCGACGTGCGGGACAAGAGGAGAAAATGCTATGCAGTACAACGCAAAGCGGGACGGGGGTCACCCTACCACAAGGATGTGTTTTTATTTATTTCTATTTATAAAAACGAGATAACCTGTAATAGTGATCACCTGATGCTTATAAGATATGCAGATGATCTGGCACTGGTGGGACGTGTGCCCACACAGGATACCCAATCACTGGACATTTATTTTGATTTTGTTGATTCTCTCATAGCCTGAACGGAGGAGAGTTCCTTGCAGCTTAATATTAACAAGGCCAAAGAAATGTGTTGTGGGGCTAATAATGCATCTATACTTTCTAATCCTTTGATACTTAATGGAGGGGAAGATGAGCAGATGGGGTCCTTTAAATACTTGGGTACAGAGATGGACTCCCAGTTTAAAGTCGATATGCACTCAGAAAGTGTTTTTAAGAAGGCATATCAACGTCTAGGTTTATTGAGGAGTTTTAATATTGGAAAGGACATTCTGAGAGTGGTGTATAAATCACTTACCGAATCTGTGCTCACTTTCAACATTGTATCCCGGTTCAACTCTCTATCTGTCAAACGCAAAAATAGACTTTTCAGGATTATAATTATGGCTGGTAAAATCATTGGTGGTCTGGTAGACGATATAAAGTACCTTTGGTGAAAAAGGCCACGTATAAGAAGACTCTTATTCCAACTGCCGTTGATATTTTAAACAGGAAATGGGGTGTATTTTAAATTGTGTGGTTGTCTTTTGTATTGTACCGTTTGTTGAGCCTCTGTCTAACAACAATCTAACCTCTGTGGGATAGACAATAAAGCTTTTGACTTGAATAGATCACATTCGGCAACAAAAGCTAATATAGACCATTACAACATAAAAGACTACACTTTATCCAACGGCTAAAAAGACTAAAGAAGAAGAAGGCTAAAGTCATAATGTGTTGGTTTTAATGAATGAACCTACAGCACTGAGGCTACACAGAGATCCCGCTCCAGCAGAAACCATCAGAACGTTTCCGTCCGCAGGAACAGCCGTAGCTGGAGAAAACTGCAGAGACACCTGGAACAAGGACACACACGCTGTAGGACACACACCAACACTCCCAAATTGAAAAATAGCCACGTCATACAGTACCTGGATCTGGAAACACATATCGGTGTCAAACGGCGCATTAGCAGCGACTACACTCTCACTGGGAAGAAGATGTAGACCAGAATCTGCACTGCTGGAGTCATATCCACGCCGACAGACAACTGGAACAACACACAAGACAACAAAATAAAGCGTCACTCACTTGGCACAAGACTCAACTAAACCAGAAACAAAGCGCTTTAGGTTAAGGTCTCAGATCAGTCATTGAACTGCCCTTTCACAACAACCAATTTACACAATTTAAATAAGAAAATATTATTTATAGGGGTGGTCTAGACCTCTTTTTCTTTGCATGATTGTGTTTATGGGGTGCAATATAACATGTATTCGTGGTTTTTCTTTTTTAAAAAGTCTTATTTTTCATAAACTTCACCTTTATCGTCAGCCGCGCTCTCCTCTGTCCCCTGAACGAGCGGTTTACTTCCTGATTCCATGAAAACACTCCCTCAGAAACACGTCGTGGGCTCAGATTGGTTCGTTTGGGCGGGTGTGTTGTGATTGGCTAAACTGTCGCTCACGTTGTCCGGAAGGTTAACGCCTATTACCTTACTGGGAAACGCCAGCTCCGGTCCAGATGTAAATAATGGTGTCGAACTGCAGTAGCAGTTTAAGGCAGAATCAGACCGAGAAAGCCGCGATGAAGCGAGTAAAACAGACCCACACCACACACGGCTCTTACTAAACGTTTCTGAATGATAATTTGACATTTTTTTTAACCATATACACGTTTGTTTTACACAATAGCATCTGACTGGCAACGATAGCAACTGACTGGCTACTAATGTTAAGCACAAACAGCGTTGGCAAGTTTACGTTCTTGATCAAATCGAAAATAACGTCATAAAGCATATATACATGAAAAATACGTTTAAAACATTAGTACTCAATACAAAATTCAGGTCCATAATGTTTGTACCCGTTTGTCGTAGACACAAAATACTAGCATAACTAGTAGCATATAGTGGCTATAAAAGCCAGCGCTGGGATTTTGAAAAATAAATAAATAAGTAAAACACAGGCTAACGTTACGTCTGGAATTATACATGCAAATACATTTAAAACGATTAAGTCTTAGCCTACTTACAGGTTGTGGTCCAACAACTGCTGCCTCTGGTTTTAAAGTTGGATCTGCTTCATTGTTTATTAATAGTTTCTTGCTGTATTTATCTCGTGGAGATTCTAGAAGCTGTTTTCCGTAAAATGCGCAGCACAGAGAGCTAGATTACGATCGTCACTTTCAGGAATATAATCAAACATAAATTGTATCCATTGTTGATGAAGTATAGCATCCGTGGGAAGCTTGAAACACAGAAGACCTGACAGCTGCGTGAACACAACACACTCGACGTGCTGCAGAAATATGCATATGCCCTTTCCTGCATATTCCGAGGGAGTGTTTGATGCAAATGTGCGGGTTAGTGTGACGTACCATAACCCGTTGTAGTCCCAATCGAGTCGTTTTTGTAGGCGTTTACACTTCCTGGTTTTTAAAAGACGATATCTCTGCTTACATTGAACTTTCAGCGCTGCAACTTTGCAGATACTGTTAATGCACCATCAGCAACATTACACACTGTTTAAAATCAAAAAAGTGAACCTTTAATAGACCACCCCTTTAAAAAAGACAGAGAAAGGGTTAGATGTGCAAGGCTCGTTGCTTCAGGCGATGTTGTTTACCTTTTCGATCAGGCTCCTGTAGTCCTTCTGAGAATCAGGCTGAGTTCTGTCCGTCACATAAAGAGGGTTATGTACCTGTACGCTCACCTGTCTGCTTTGCAGTGGAGACCCCTGCTGTAAGCTCTGTGTCTATCCCTTCGAGAGAAGAGGACTCCATGATTGTACACTCGCCTGACTGTCTTGTAGTGAGCAAATCCAGCCTGAAACCCTCCTGCGGCAAGCTTCATCACCACCGGCCTGCAAGAGGAATCAAGTGCCGCATAATCACCTGACTGATTCCCAGTGAATTTGCCATCAGAGCACCCCCCACCCTGCATTCCCCCTAGTTAATTTCATCTTCAATAAAAATATTGTTTTACCCAAATCTTGTCGTCTGTCCTCCTCGCTCTCTCCTCCTCCCCAAGGGTGGTACGGGTCTCAGGGGGGGGGTGCAGTCAGATTGGCCCGCCATGACCTGTGACATAAGTTTACAACTTGCATACAAAGCTTTGCGATACAAGAAGGGGCAAACAATGACATAAAAGGTAGACAGAAAATGTAAGAAACAAGTGAAAGAACTATAATATAATATAAGAATTACACAGCAGAAAAGGAGTACAGTAAGTCAGCCACTAATGCTAACATACAAAAGACAGTCAGAGAATATAACAAACGCATAAATACACAAAATTTAATGCAGTACATTTCAATACAAAAAAAATAACATTTTTAGAAAAACAGGAATCAGCGTAAAATAGTCAATTGGACAGGGACATAGAACAGCATAATTGCTACTAATTAAAAGAGCATAAATGAAAGATGGATGGAAGACATTAAATCGTAAACTAAAAACAATGGGCTTAGAAAAAATGCAAAGACAAGAGAAAGGAAAAAAATAAATACAAACGATAGGAAAATGCACAAATACAAAATGATAAATTTTGTATAAAGTACAATTGGCCATTATACCAAGACAGACAAACAAGTCTTAAATTGAATGCATGAGATGAAGGCATATATACAAAAGAAGCAATTTCAGGACTATGGTGTTGTAGAAAGCAAATTACTTATACAGCTTTATAAAGTATAAATAAAAAAGACATTAATGTAGTGTAGATCACGTGTTCTCAACTCCAGTCCTCCCGACCCACTGCTCTGCATATTGTGTGTGTCTCCCTTATTTAACACACCTGAGTCTATCCTAACAAGCTGAGGATCTGATTTAGGCGTGTTAAATAAGGGAGACATACACAATATGCAGAGCAGTGTGTCAGGAATACTGGAGTTGAGAACCCCTGGTGTAGATTAGCAGTGCTGGCTTGCTGAGAAGGAGCATGGCATTCTTGTACAAGTACACAAACTCTCAACAGTAACATTTATTTAAGAAGTTGGACATGTGGAAATTCAGCCCATAAAATATAATGCATTAAAATGCAAACACAGTTAATGCAGATTCTTTTTTTCAGACAATTAGAGTAACTAAACCAGCTTCTTTGTTTCACACACATTTTCAATAATGGTCTCCTATACATAAATTAGGAAGTACAACAGGCAATGTAATAAATCAAGTCAATTCATATAATAGGGCTGTGAAACGATAAATCATGATTAATTGCATCCAGAATAAAAGTTTGTTTACCTAATATTAGGGTTAAAACAGTGTGAGGTGCAAAAGAAAAGGTTTAATACAACATGAAGTGCAGAGAAGAGCACATGGAAACAAGAAGAAGTCCGGCGTCTTCACACAAGCAGAGCTTCAGAAGATATGCAGAGGATCTACTAATCCTCCATTTAAGAGCATGTGGAGGTCCTGAGAAACACTTACAACAAACAAGCATTTAAACCACAAACTACAAAGTATAGTATTGATTGTGTTGGCAAAATAGGCAAGTTAACAAATTAACAAGTGGTCATCAGTGAACATGTCATTCTTTGAGTTCTTTAGGGTGCATATTGATGAATGATCTCACCTGAACTTCACCGTCACTACATGTGTGGCGACCCTCTGGATCTGAAATCTGACTCACTCATGTGCCTTTATATCCCTAAACAGATCCTGCAAAAACACAAATCATCAGATCACACACACATGCAGTACTCATTCCAATCAAGAGCTCACTGGAGCAAAATCATCAAATTAAGTTAATTCATTAGAGCGACAGAGGCCATATCTGGAATAGGAGTGTTTAAAACAAGTTTCAAGTTTATCAACCTCCTCATTGGATTTCATGCTTTCTAAAGCTGAATAACTATCAGATATGATCACCGAATGATTTAAATCATTTCCCTCTACCAAGGCCATTCCAAGGCCAACAAAATTGCAACCAGCTTTGTTGTGTAAACTGATAAATGATAAGTTATCATTTCCTGACATATCACCCCATCTCTTTGGAATATAAACTGACCCCGCATGTCCTGTCTTTGGAGCCATCTGTAAAAATAAATGTATGGTTACAACATTGGAGATAATATTTAACAATATCCTTCACTGCTACTTCCTTTGATTTATTTTTGATTTCCTTATGAATGCCTAAATCTAAATCTGGTATAGGGAAACCCATGGAGGAAAAGGAGGAACTGAAACTGTTGAACGGGACTGGAACTTATGTCCCTATTCTCAGCTTTCACATTGCCAATCCAACAAAACTACTGAAATTGGACTTACTGTGTTCCCAGCAGTCGTTCAAGATAGCTTTAGCTGGGTGGTTCTCAACTTGTCCCTTCACATTAGTGTGTTAACATCCGTCGTGCCCTTCTGATCCTCAAAGGCATCTCACCCATTTCCAAATAGAACACACTGGGGATTATTTATTTATTTTTAAGCTCTACATATAGAGCCTGAACTTGCAGCGCACAATGATCTGAAGTAAAGTGTGTGTATAAGTAAAGGTGATGAGGGTGGTGATGAGGTGCAGGTGTGTGTGATCAGGACTCAAGTGAGGAAGAGCACTGTGATTGGCTGATGTGAGAGCCTGTCAAACAGCAATGTGTGTGTTTTTTTTTTGTTTTTGTTTTTTTACTTGGGTTAGTAGACCCAGGTCACGTTTACACATCGTTGGGTATTTAGAGAAACACTCTAAATAAATAATATAAATAATAAATAAATAATACACGTGTAAATGAGAGGCCAAACTGCTGGGATATGCGTCTTCCCTTCATGGAAACGGGACAATGTTGTCTGTTAGGTGTCCAAACAATGAGGGTTTCACAACAGGCTGAAAAAGCACAATTATTTATTATTGGGGGAAAATGTATGAACAAGTAAACACTAACAATAAAGCAAAAGCAAGATAAAATACACACTGGTGTGTGATTCCTCATCAGTTCAGATGCACGATCACGAACACTAAAGAGACATTCAAACTCATCAACAAACACAAGCTTTAAGAGCGATTAAGCAAAATCTTTTTCATGCAATACCAAGAAAAAATTAAGCAAAAAAAAAAAACTACAAAAACAAGCTAAAGAACTTGAAGACGGAGCGCGTTTCGTAATTCAGGCATATTTTGGACCCGTCGCCTCGCCGTAGCTGTCAGGTTGCAGTATGACGTTAAAGTTCAGCCGATCGCAACATTGGAAATAATATTCATTCTTATTCGTCTACGGTACTGATCGCACTGTTTTACATTTTACTTCACAGCAAACGATTTAACTCATGCAGTGTGTGCCCGATTCAGACACTTTATGATCTGACGGAAACTATGAATCTGTAGCATGCTAACAGCTAGCCTATCAATAACACTTATTTCACATATGCAAACTAAATTAATATCTAAATATATCCTGACATACTCACATTTTAAGCGTTTACCAGCGTTCATCTCGCGTTTATAATGTTGTGTCCTGTGTTTAGATGTTCAGTGACATTTCATGCGTTTTATTAATCTTCATTTCGGAGTCTTTTTGACTTTGCTTATTTCACAAACTAAACTCGACTTGCTGTATTTCTGCAATGTCGCATATGATCATACTTTACCAGCTCAGTTTTGAAAAGGGAGTATATAAGTTGTATCTAAATACAAAGTTAATGAGATATAAGAACTGACTGTTAATAAAAGTGTAAATGTTATACATCAGAGAATGTTAGCTGTGTAATTTCTGTTTAAATGCAGGAAGTGAATCCGTGAGATACTCAATTCTTGCTGTCGATGTGAAGGAGTTCTCAGAAACAGTGTATTTGTGTGTGTTTGCAGTGACACCATCAGTAACATTACTGACCTGGGTTCATGATGTTGGCCTGTGTGTTTCTGTAGAGAAGCTGTTTGCAGAGCATCATGGGAAACACCAGTGAGCGTGTGTCTGAGCGGCACGGGGCGAAGGCTCAGCGCTCCGACAGCGGAGGACACAAAGACCTGGAGCCGGGGAAAATGATGGACAGCACCGACGACCCCAACATTTTCAACACACACGGGCCGGAATCTAAAGTATGCCAGAACACACACTGACAGCGAGTCACTTTATGAACACACACAACTCCTGCTTGGATCTTAACGGGCTCACACACATGTAATACATAAAGAGTAGACAGATGTTGTTCTCTGGTGAGTCTTACGTGTTGTCTAGGCCGCGGGCGAGAAGGACCCGGATTTAGAGGATATGGTGAAGACGTGTTCTCAGGCTCGGCCCACCGTGATCCGCTGGGCTGGAGGAGGGAGAGAGGTGTACATCACCGGCTCCTTCAACAACTGGAGCTCCAAGATCCCGCTCAATAAGAGGTGCGCTCACCGCCCGATGAACAGAAGCTCGCTCGTTGTTATTTCATCCATTTTCAACCTTTTTTCTCTGTGTTTTTGAAGCCATAATGATTTTGTAGCCATCTTGGACCTGCCCGAGGGCGAACATCAGTACAAGTTCTTCGTTGATGGCCAGTGGCTTCATGACCCGTCTGAGGTGATTATATCTGCATTTAACCAATCCTCTCACGACTTAGAAAGACACTTCATATCCAGCAGTATTATTGATCTCCTCCATCGACACCATTATATGACAACTGAGCTGGACAATGACATCTCGGTTTTCTTCAGAGCGGCTGTGTATATATATACAAATGAACTAAATCACTTTTTTTACAGCAAAATAAAGTATCACTGAACTTACTTAAGCTGGACTGTGACACTATTTTCTTCTAGAAACAAACTTTGTTGCATTATTTTACTATTATCTCTTTAAAGCTGTTTTGAAACGATCTGCATTGTAAAAGCGCTTTATAAATGAAGGGGACTTGTTTGTATCACGGCTAAACAAACACACGTCAAGACATGATGTCCGTTATGGAGGATACAGGCGTAAAATCACATTTGTCATGTCAAGTATATTCATATAGCGCTTTCACAATATAGATCGCATCAAAGCAGCTTCACAGTATCCATCAAAACATAATAACAATGTTCGTTTCTTAGTGGAAAAACATCCACGTTTGGTAGAGCTGATGATTGGTTAATTCATTTGAATAGCCTCAATATTTGAAAACAACAACAGAGATTTTTTTTTCTGCGTAACAAAAGATGTTCATACTTCTTCTTCATCCCTTGTGCGTCATCATGATCATCGTGTTTGCGCTCTACAGAAGAAAAACTCACGAAGGTTTGGGGTTTAATGAAGTCCGAATCCATCTCTTTAAACTGAAATGTGTTTTCTCTTCAGCCGGTCGTCACCAGTCAGCTGGGCACCATTAACAATCTGATCCATGTGAAGAAGTCCGACTTCGAGGTGTTCGACGCGCTGCAGGTGGACTCTCTGGAGTGCTCCGACACATCAGGTCAACATCACAGTCATAGACGAGTCTCGGAAAAGCTGTTCAGTAAATGAGCTCCAACCTTAATGTGTGTGTGTGTGTGTGTAGATCTGTCCAGTTCTCCGCCTGGGCCGTACAGTCAGGAGGTGTACATGTTCAAACCCGAGGAACGCTTCAAGGCTCCGCCGATCCTGCCTCCACACCTGCTGCAAGTCATCCTCAACAAGGACACCAACATCTCCGTGAGAACACTCTCCGTCTGTTACCGACACAACCATCTCATTCCAGATTCACCAAAGCGTCGAAAGAAAAAAATATACCCGTCATCAAAAGAGCTCTTTATGACACGACAGAAGAAGAAAAAAGATCGAACAGAGGAGAGCCGCTCAAGGGAACATGACATTTATTATTTTAATATTCCTTGAGATTCACTTCTAATGTTAATAAAAACAAATATGCAGAAAAAGGATTATTTTCCACTATTCTGAGCCTCTGTCTGAGATGATCAGTTTTTAATGTGCGGCTGAACTTATTTCTTCTCAAATATAGAAGATTCAGACGCTCAGACCTGGAGACTCGAGCTGATTCTTTATTTACATTTAGCAGACGCTTTTATCGACTTACATCTGAGGACTAAATCAAACACGTCATTGTGGAGAGGCAATAACAACGCAAGAAGTGCTCAATATACAAATTTCAAACACGGCTCAGAGTCGTATATAAACCAGCCAAGTGAGGATTTGAATTTTGTATTGAGCTAGCTGTAGTCACTGAATCCATTCTCCAAAACACGGAACAAAGTGGCGAACGCATTAAACGTTTTCGGTCAGAGGGGTCTCGTGTTAGCGTCCTCTAAGTTAATAACTAATGATTTTTACAACGGAAATTAATCCATCAAAAACGTCCTTAAACTAGACAGTGATTTTCTTCTAGATCTGCTGTAAAGCCTAACCTGTGTTTGTTCCGCCCCGTGGCCATCGATCTCCTGTCATCACTGTAAAGCTGTGCTGTAAATAAAGGGGACTGGACGTCGAACTACTGGCCGATGTCTTGCTGAGGCGAGCTTATGCAAATGTATTTGATCATGTGACGTCACGGGTCAAAATGAGCTGTTTTTGGAGCTGATTATTACATGCTTTTTTTAAAGCTCTGAAACTTGCTGGATGATTTAACAGTACAAACGTCTTAAATGTCAAAAGATGGAGATAAATTTGATTTCTCATGTCGTGACCACTTTAATAAAAAAAGACATGGCCAGTTCAGACAGAATACTTTTTGCAATCTTCTACACTTTTCCATTGTGTATCTGTGCACACATTTGCTGGACGAACATCTCACACTCGAGTGTCTAATTCAACTTTTTTCATTCAATGTGTGTGTTGATCCTTTGGCATGAGTGTGTCGTTGTCCTGAGGCTGAATGGTTTGGAAGTGTAGTGTGTGTTAAGAGTGTGTTTTACCTGTTTCAGTGTGATCCTGCTCTGCTGCCAGAACCCAACCACGTGATGCTGAATCATCTGTACGCGCTCTCCATAAAGGTACATCACACACCAGCTATCGATCGTACTCCTACAGAATAAAGGTCAATAATTGACTGATGTTTTCTGTCTCAGGATGGGGTGATGGTTCTCAGTGCAACTCACCGTTATAAGAAGAAGTATGTGACGTCTCTTCTGTACAAGCCTATTTAATGAGCTCTGGGTGGAGATTGCACTGCTAACCTGCGATACGTACAGCGGCTCTGTCAGCTGGAGACTTCAACAGTGGTGTGTGTGTGTGTGTGTGTGTGTGCATGTCTTTTATCTGCAGTCATCACGGGGACACCTGAGCTTAGGTGCAGTATTTTGCGATTGCAATCCAGATTTGTTCTGTCCAAAGCGCTTCATGAAATTCTGCAAAACATTTGAAAACTGCAAAACACACACAGGGAGATTATAATCCAAAGACAGTTCAAGTGTAGAGTTTTAGCACAGATGAACTTTGAATACAATGTGCTTCATTCTAAGCTTTTATAGTCATAATTCATTTTCTAAACTGAGTGAAAGAGTTGCGTGTGTGTCGTCTCCAGAACAGCCACAGCGGCGTTGAGTTTTTGCACAGAACCGTTGGCTTCGTCGCCTCTAATGGATGTGCTTTGAGCAGAGTGACTATGTTAGGATTAGAGAACAGATTAAAACATTTACAGCGGCAGCACCGAGTGTCTCAAACTGTGAGTTTGTGGAGTTTTACTGCATGTGGTTTTAATTTGATCTTGATGCTGTACAGACGAGCACTTTATCTGTGCTTCACTGTGACAGACAATCTAGCTTTGTTTTGTCAAGCAGGAATGTATTTTTGCATCTTTTAAATGTTATTTATGTGATACAGAGACACTATATTGGCCAAAAGGATGTGGACCCCAGTATCGCCTGGCTTGTTCCAGTGAACCGGCGCTCGGGTCATTGTTGCGCTGGAAGAGAAAACAAAGTTTTACCTGTAATTTTAAGACTCGTTTTTGATAGAATTGACCCATGTTAATTAAGAATTGGGTGTCTACATGCGATTGGCCATATAATGTACATGTTTGTCTTTAAATACGCGTGCTGTGAAGTGGTTATTATTTCTGGCTATCATCAATATTAAATGTTGAAACAGAAATGTGATTTGTAATCTCATCAGGACACAACCCTAACTATTTTATTTGATGATGAGGAAGGTGTTCATAAGGATAGTGTAGGGTTTCCATTCACTCCAAAGATAATAACGTCATATGGTGTCAAGTGTGATATATCCCAAAGGAAAGTTGCTCAAAATATGATCGCAGCTTTAAAAGCTTTTACGGGATATTGTTTCGAGGGGAAATCCACTAACTTGAACTTTTTTCATTTATCATATGTACTGATAAATCATGTGTTGATAAACTATGCATTATAGATGATGGGTGTGTTTCTGTCAAAAATAATAAAGGAAACCATTCTGGTTGATTTGATCCAGTTTCTTTGCTTTTATTTACAAAACAAGCAAAATTAAAATGAATGCATTTCTATCGTGTATTCATGATTAAATTCCAAAAGCAGCTTTCATAATTCATGGCACATATTCAGCAGCTTCAGACACAGAGTTTGATTGGCTCTTGAGTCGGCAGTCTTTTGTTACATTACACAATCAGTAACTATGGCAACAAATGAGCCTTCGAGCTATATATATATATACTATATATATACACAAATTATACCGATTTAGAACCAACATCTATGCTTATTTTTCTCTCCACCTGAATTCAAGTCTCTTTTTCCTTTCCCTTTGGTAGTTAATCCTAAACGTTGAAAGTATCACATCATCGCATCAATACTTTTCATTTGTGGTTCTGAATAAAGCGATTCTGCGATGTGCTCGCAAGGCCATTTATGACTATTGCATTTCTCACTGAAGAGGCTGTTTAAAGGCAAAGCAACATTCACTTACAAGTAGGCCTGCACGATAAATCGTTATAAAATCGCGATCTCGATTCACCCTGTTCACGGTTTATTTTTTAAATGACTTCGATTTAAAAAAAAAAAAAAAAAAAAAAATCGGCCTTTATTTTGAAGCGTTGAACCTACTACAGTGTGTGTGTCCAGACAAAGAAACACTCATAACAGAAAGTAGAATGGGGATAAAAAAAGAAGGCTGTCTATGAAGTAAATGCGTCTTATTAGTGGAAACTGTGGTGCGCGAGCACTAGAAACGCGCAGCGGCACAGACGCGTGAGCTGGTCGAGCACATCCCTTTAAATAGACATCAGTGGAAAGTTTGTAGTTCAGTCGGATGTCAATGGCAAAGAAAATGAAAACGAGTAATCTAGCTTATTAACGTCGATGAGAGAGAGCGCGCACTTCTGTTGAATGCTGCTGGTCGTTCACGTCACGTGTTATTTGGATGAAAACTAAATCGTATATGTAAGTAAAGTAAAACATGACCTGTTACCTGATTTATGTATAACGAGTGGTTCTCTAACGTAGACTCACTGCATTCTGGACATCACAGTATTCCGGACACTAGACCGTTTTCCGCAAATTCTTTAAATAAACACTTAACGGTCATTGCATCTATATATATATCCGTGTCATCTTTGCCTCGTCCTCTTTCGCTTCCGACCAACCCAACTTATAGTTGTTGAGATGTATGCGTTATATATTAGAAATGACTCTTTCTACCTGTCCGAAACACAGTGAGTAGAAATTTACAGCCGTCCGGAACACCGTGAGTCTACTACGTACATTATTACTGGGCGTTTGCAGGTCAAGAAGTTCAATGAACGCAAACATCCAAGAATACTGAATTAAATTGTCTTTCACGTCTTGCGCTTGTACGGACGAATTTACACAAAATTATGTAAAAATAAAGTCGTTTGTAGTAAACAAAGTTTACTAGTTAACAAAGTCGGTTATCTCAAGTGAATGTAAGTTAGCCATGTTCAAATGGGGTCCATGCGTTCGGTCTTAAAGGGGCAGGAGTTTAATAAAACTGCTGCTGTGTTTTCATATTATTCAAAGGACAAAGAAATTACTCACTGCTCTAGACTAAATAGTCTACCCTTTTAAACTTTACAAAAATATCCATCTATTTAATTCATAATGAATATGCAATTTTTTTCACATTTGATTACTTTATTCAAATGTATACCGATCTACTATAAAAACACTGTTTATTTAATTTGCAGCTTTTCTTTGTTCTATTTTTGTATTTATTTGTCCTATTTGTAATTCCATAATTTACTCTTATTTTGTTTTAAATACATTTAAAAATTACAAATGCAGTGACAATTCAGGGATCGGTTATTGAAGTCCTTGAAATCCAAAAAAGTAGTGCTTGAAAAGTCCTTGAAAGTCCTGGAATTTCATTTTACAGAATCTGTACGAAACCCTGATTACACTTGTGAGAAAAAAATCGTGAAAAAATCGTGATATCAATTCTAAGCTAAAAAATCGTGATTCATATTTTTCCCAGAATCGTGCAGGCCTACTTACAAGCGTACGTTTTCATCCTTTGCAAGAGATTTGAGGCAAGGCAACTGCAATATTTTAGGCAACTTCTACAGTTTATAAATTGGTGTAATGTACACAGTAAACGCATCTATGTGACGCCTCACGTCAGGGTCAAATGGCTATTGCACAGCTACCCATCTTTACAAGATCTGCATATCTATAGCAAATGTTGACTATATTTACCCACACTGCAAAATTAAAACAACATGAAGGCATATATTATGTACAGTTCTCAAAGAAATTACACAGCCCAAATCTAAGAGCACCTGATCACCGTGTCATCAGTGGCGCTGGTCCCACCAATCCTCTGCCAAAGTTTGCCATCTCTACTTCAGAAATCTCCAACACTGTCATTGATCATATTTGCTCAAATCAGTCAACTTATCTGAACTTTATATACATGTTTTCAGTTGCAAGAAATCACAACTTTCCATTTGTCCTCTTAAACATCCCATTTATTCTGTTGTCAATAAAGTGGCGTAAAGCTCAAACCTTGAGAATTCATACAAGGTTGTTCAAATAGAGCTTGTGAAGTTAGCTTAAACTCTTAAGGCAAAATGAGGGAAACGAACCATGCAAACTTTGGCATGTTTGGTGAACCTCGCCTCACAAGAAACAGGTGTGTTCTCGTTAATCGACCTCCATCATGCAGATACTAAACACAACAATCTATTTCAGTCAGTAGCACTGCAGAATGATGACAATAACAACAATCATAATAATACTAACAGTGGCACAATATATGACAGTCAATGAGACTCATGCTTCAGAGTCAGGCGACAGAAGGGTTATTGCCAAAAATCCCTGAGATACTCGAGGGGATTCTGAGGCAGTCTCTTTATATCCGTTTATATCTCAAAGTCAAGAACGTGTCCTCTCAGTTTCGTTCAGAAGATAAATACTGTAAAATTCTTCTCACAAACACAGAATCAAATAGGCATGTGGGTTTTGACAGCCTACCGTCAAAGGAAATGACAGCAGAAGAGAAGCGAAGCCCCGTTCACACTGCCAGCAGCAAAGCGACAAGATCCAAGATCTCAATCATTATCAATGGAGCGCTGACGACATCCGGCGACACGAGCGACAGTGACCGTTAGCGACAGAATGTGGGCGTGTCAAGCAACAAAAGTTGAGAATTTTCAACTTTATGCAAATGAGAAGCAATTTTTCGCAAGCGACAACCAATAGGAAAGAAGACTGGAGCTCACGTCACCGTCTCAAGTGCAGGCAAGACAGAATGAGTTCGAGGACGATTCGGCCACAGTTGAGTAAAAAAATATAATTCTGTAAGTCATAATAATGAGAAACTTTATCATAATTATGACTTAATATCTCGTAATAATGAGAAACTTTCTCGTAATAATGACTTAACTTCTCGTAATAATGAGAAACCTCATAATTATGACTTAACATCTCATAATACTTGTAAAACTTTCTCGCAACATCTCGTTATAATGAGAAACTTTCTCGTAATAATGACTTAACATCTCGCACTTCTGCGCATGCGCAGAGCAGAAGGGAGTGGCACGCTAGCGACATCCGCTGGTCAAAGCCGTGTAAATGCATCACACAAACATGCAATACTCTGCAAAACAGTTGTTTTCGTTAAAGTCAGTGTGGTCTACGGAGTGCAATCTGTAGTATCATTAAATAACATAAATAAATGAAAATTGTATCACATTTATTCGTTAGGTTTAAGTGTAACATCTCCATAAAATATATGGGTATATGTGTTAATGTAACACATATTTTGTGTTGGCGTCTTGGATATTTGATGTGCAGGTGGAATATTTCAATAGGCAACAGAAATCACCTTTAAGATGTTAATTACTTGAGACATTTGCACATAAGTGGGCAATGAAATGGGGGAAACGTAAGGTCTTGAGACGTGTTTCTAAATGCTTAATTCCCGTTTGGAAAGGTGTGCTGTCTTATCATTCCTCCTTCTATTTGAAATCCATGGATTACCCTTATGTGTTGCTGCGAATGAATTTACGAATGAATATTACAAATAAATAAAAGACTATCTAGTATAAAAGCCATCTCATATACTGATGATTTATTAATGTAATTCACTGCGGAATGTGTCATGTTTAATGTGATGCATTTACACGGCTTTGACCAGCGGATGTCGCTAGCGTGCCACTCCCTTCTGCTCCGCTGCTCTGCGCATGCGTACAAGTGCGAGATGTTAAGTCCATAGACAGTAGAAGGTTAAGTCATTATTACGAGAAAGTTTCTCATTACGAGAAAGTTTCTCATTATTATGAGATGTTATGTAATTATTACGAGAAAGTTTCTCATTATTATGACTTACAGAATTATATTTTTTTACTCAACTGTGGCGGAAACGGGCTTCCATATTTGACTGTAACCACATACATGGATAATAAAATGATGCATGGAAAAGAAATTGTCGATAGTCTCAGTGAGTTTAATTCACACATTTAACCTTATAGTTCGAGTGTTTTAATTTCATGATGCACGTTAAGCACTGCTGCAGTTTAAAACAATTTCCCTTGCATTACATTGACTATTAGACACAAGAAAATCGATTATTTGTCAAATTCGAATGACGTTTTTATAATTTGTGAGGTATGAGTGAGTTTAATTTGTTCATTGATCGATCGTTCATGTAATAAATGATTTAATCCACTGTCTGAACACTGTTGTGGTAATATAAAACACTCTCCCTACAGAACATCATTTATTCCCAGTCAAATTAAAATGATATAGTTGTATACATCACTTGTGATGGTATTTTGTATAGATACGGCCAGACGTGCGGTCTACCAATAACATTCACGGATGAAATCTGAACTAGGAAGAATGTTTTTTTAAAAAAAAAAATTAAAAAAAATCTTTCTGGAATCAATATAAATACATGTCTGACCGTTGGAATAAACCAAAAAACCAAGAAAAATCGCATTCATGATGATTTATGGTGATTTTATTTCCGTTAGACCTGTGTCTACTACATTGACACTGATGCATTAAAGTGGAGGGGCTCCCCTGTTTCAAGATGGCGGCTCTATTGACGCATTCGTTCCAATGAACTGTCGTAGCCAAGGTGAGGTCTAGCGTATATGTCTATGCATTAGAGCGACAGCACTACGAACGCCCACAAGCGACATCACAGTACAGAGCCTAGCGACACACAGCGGCAAAATCACTGGCGGTGTGAACGGGGCTTTAGCGGTGTGAGTTAGCGGGGTCGCTGGTTTAGCGGGAGACGGTGAGCTGGACAAACTCCCTGACACGCTGGGCCGGCCGTTGCAGACTCGTCTCAGGACACGCGGGGCTCACGCGAGCAGAAGAGATGGCTTTACCTGGAGAACAGAGGCAGACACCCTAAAGCACCCGATCACCATCAAGGAGACCATCAGAACAACATCAGGGGGAGTCGAGCTGCATTCCACAGGTTAACACACACACACACACTTAATTTCTCCGTTAGCACAAGCCGTTGTGTTCAATGATGCACCGAAATTTTAGCAACCCAAAATGTTTGGTTTCTGCAGAAATCGGTTTCAGTTTTTCGGGGCAGAATCCATTAATTGAAACGTCGCCGCTTTATTACTGTTTTTATAATGGAGTGTTTTGATTGTGTTAAGCATCCCTTTCATGCCACACAACATGGATGAACTACAACGGGTCAGCATTGTGACGCAAGGACTGGATTGACAATATTGATTTCTCATTTTGTATCAATCTTCATTTTGATACATGAGATCTGTTTCCATTTAACAAAACTTCACAATCACTTCTCGTGTAATCCATCAATCAGTGTTTCAACTGACGAAAGTCCTCAATAACGTGAGAATAATGACATTTAACGTCACACTCACCTCATTCAGTGACCATGAACTCAATATTCAACTAGAAAAATAACTCTAGAGGGAGCGTTCAATAAATGAAGAGTTCAGATGCAAAGGCCTCTAAGAGCCATTTGAAATTGTCTTCTAAAATGATCATTTTTATCAAACTTGTATATTTAAGTTCAGTAATTTCACTTAAATGACAATTAATAGGTAATCTTCATTGCCATTTAAGTGAAATTACTGAACTTAAATATACAAGCTTGATAAAAATGATCATTTTAGAAGAAAATTTCAAATGGCACTTAGAGGCTTTTGCATCTGAACTCTTCAAATATATATTACATATTTATTAAATTTCTACTTAAAGCAACACTGAGTAACTTTTTCTCTGCGCTCGCCCTACAGGTTGGAAGTGGAATTGTCCATTACTGCAATCGTAAATAATTTAGCAAACCGCATAACTGTCACATGCACACACACACACACACACACACACTCTGTTTATGCAGCACCAACTTTGGAATCAACAATGGCCACAGACAAGGTAGAGTATGATGCATGATTTTATGAAAGTATGATGTAACGCAAGTCAAATTTGTAGTTTTCTTATGTCTCATTTGGACTACAGAAACGTGACCCGATCTGGCACTCTCACATAGCGTGGATATATCAGATAAAGGACCGCAGCGGTGGCATAAGTGCATTTCACCATGTCACGACTTGATGAACCACTGAAACAATTTGAAACCATTATTTTAAGGTAAAAATTCTTACTTGGTGAAATCATTTTAAAAAAATGATTACGGGGCATCACTCGTGTTTTATGGTGCAGTGAGAGCGAGCAGCACGTATGATGATATCTCTGTCACAGCTGTAATCATGAGTAACTCAAACATGATGCAACACGACTGATCTCAAACACTCCAGAGCTGACTACACTGACCGTTACCATGGCAAAGGGAGGAAGAGGAGGAGCTTAGAGAGGAAATCCTCAGTTCATTCTTCTGGAAACACTCGCAGAAAGTGAAAGAAATGGAGGAAAGACAGAAAAAAAGACAGAAGGAGTCGGAGGATCAAGATGAGGGACAAACACGAGACAAACAGACCTGAACCCAAACACAACACTCACCTCCAGATTCGCTCGAGCTTTCTTCAGCACGTCTCGAGTCCGGGACACTGTAACACAGACGAGTGTGTGTGTGAAAGCTCTGAGGACATCACCCAAACACAAACACTACTGAAACCAATCAAACGTGATCCTGAGCTTTTGACTGGAGAGTGTTCAAAACGATCAAGAGTATTAAAACACGGCTGCGACTCACGGCCGGGTTCAATCCAGAGTTTTGATGAACACACTTACGCTTTCAGACAGCGATGTGCAATCTGAGCAGATTCAGTTTAGATTTCAGATTCTAGCGATTAGATAAAACGATTGTGTCGTATTCTGTTTGCACTTATTCTATCGTTCTGTCATCTGTTATAAATCCAGTGCATCTCTCTTTCCTTCGCTTTTGTTCCTCCGAACCCTAATGCCCAAATCAGGGAATGTGATTGTCGAAAATACAATCCACTGCTGCCAAAACTGTGGACTAAAACTAATCACAGAACATTATTTTGCGTTATTGGCAGATGTTTTCTCTGCAGAAAAGCCAAGTTTACTTTTGGACATCAGTCGTCAAATACAGACCAAAATATGTCTGTTTTATGACCAATTTCGTTTCAAGAGAAAATCATTCACTGTTTTGATGAAACTTTTCTTCCTTTAATAAGATCTTTATACATTTAATTCATGCAGTAAAGACTAATGTGCTGTGTTTCTGTGGAAGGACATCACCGGCCTATGTAACCCGTCCACACGGGTCCTCCTCGATTTTAATATATTTAAATCATGATATCATCATTTACTTTTATGATGACAACACATATCAAGATCTAAGATTTTGGTCATGTCGTGTTAAATAATAAAAATGTCAATATTGACCAAAAGAATCATGATCTCGGTTTGCAGCGCTAGTTTCAGAACAGGCTGTCGGACTCACGCTGGTTGACGATGAAGGTCTCCATGCTTTCTTTGGTTCTGCTGGTGGAGCGCAAACGCGTGATGGTTCCCTGCAGAACCTCCTCCTGCTGGGCGATCCGCAGACGCAGGACCTGGATCTCCTCACGCATCGACTGCTCCTGAGAGGAAAGCAGCGGCACCATCAACATTTATCTGGCCTTTCGTTTTTTAGGAATCAATGAGTGTTGAGCGAGTGCTGAGATGTTCGAACCCTCTGAAGGAGATGGACGGGCCCGTCGCTGCTCGGCAGAGCCGCTCGCCAGAACATCTTCAGCAGAGAGACGGCCTCGTCCAGAATCTGGTGCAAGGTCTTGGTGTCGGAGAGCAGCGCCTTCACCGTGCTGTAGTCCAGAGCCTACGAGAGATCGACACGTGAGATGGGATTCAGACGGCCTGATCCGACAGCAGGTCTGAGCTTCACCTTCTCCATCAGAGCCGAGTCCAGACTCTCCGTCAGCGCCGCCTCCATCCGCTGGACCAGAACCCGGGCCTCCAGAACCTGCTGCTGCAGAGCCCCGTGATCATCCACGTGCCCGACCGCGTGACGCCCGTTACTGTGGGCGAACGACCCGTCCGGAGCTTCTCCTTCCAGGTCCGCCTGAGGCTCCAGAGAGTCTGAGGAGAACACACACTTTATTCTTCTCTTTGACCAATCAAGTACATTAGTCTGGTTCTCAACCGGATGTACTCCAGGAGACAGTTGAACAAGACAAACAAGCTGTTCTCGATAAAGGGAGAAGCCCAGTTTGATTACTGTAGCAGTTCAATTCCTTTTTTAACTCCATTCGAAGATATTTAAAGGGCCACAATGAAAAGCAAGTACAGTGACATCAACATCGCACACACACACACACACCGTTAGTCTCCTCCATCTCCGAGTACGGCGAGTACAGAGGCCCGGCAGGAAACGGACCGACATCTCTGACCGGAGGAGAAGGAGACGGGTCTGTGGATCACGGCAGAGTGATACAGGTTTTGTAGTTGTTAAATTGCACAAGCAAGACAGCTAAAGTGAAATGAAGTCATCAACAGGTTACCGTGGAGAACCAGTCGGCGGTAAAGCACGTCTCTCAGCGGACTGGCCGGAACGATGGGTGACCGGCGCTGATCGGACGAGTGATCCAGCTTCTGGAGTTGAGCTCGAAGAGAACTGTTCTCCTGCACACTAACCTCCAGCTGGACCCGGAGAGCCCGAACCTCCACCAGCAGCTCCTGCAGCTCCGCCACCTCACACACACACCCTGAGGAGAATAGAGCACACGCCTCATGGGAGTTTTAGGATGCTGATTTCTGGAGTCGGACTGCAGCCTTTCTAAACTGAAAGAGAGGCACTTACATGACCCACTTCCAGAAGAGTTTTATTTTGGAGGGTGTGATTGCAAGGGCGTAGGTTTAATTTTGAAATTGGTAGGGACGGGACAACAATTTTATGTTCAATTTTGATTCGATTTCGATTCGAAAGCTCTCAGTTCGATTTGATTTCGATTCTCGATTCAATTTTCGATTCTCGATTCCTGATTTGATTCTTGATTTGACTACAATGAATATAGATGTAATACAAATCCTATATTTATAAAAAAAGAACAGTGGACATAAGTTTACTAGTGGTTAATTAATACAAATAAATTAAGAGCCACAAACCTGTAAATAAAACTTCCTTTTAGGTACACTATACACTAAATGCATACAATGAATAGACAGGATTTTGATGCAAGATGCAAAATTGGACAAGTCAGAACAGTTGCACGCCTTGATAAAACATGTTTGGGTTATGAATATTTAGACATTTTTTGTTACATTGATGATCTTACCTAAATGTTTATGTATTTTTTTGTTAAGAGTTTATGCAACACATGGAAGCTTGATTTTAATCTTTAAATTAAATTGAAAAAAGTAGCACTACTAGCACATATAAATACAATAGAATAAAGACACAAATAAAGAGACATTTTGTGGTAGTTTTTAGGTAGGCTATGTCAGAAATACTACACATACTGAATATGTAACCCAATGTAAAATAACACTGGATAGTCTTTATAGTCCAGACTGAATTAAATACATTTCCTATTAATTCTGATTGCTTACAATTAATGCTATATTATGTTGTTATGACAACTGAATTAATGACAGACACAAATGGCTGCGTTCACTTTAAGAACCATCTATGGCACGGTCCATTACTGTCTCATTACAGTACTTTCTGTCTGTCTCATTTAATGCTAATTTAAGACATAACCGACTGTCTTTACGAGGTTACTCGCAAAGACCAGAGTTTTTGACATAATTTTGCGTGTTTTTAACTGTTAAAGCGATATAATCCAGGGATAAAACTTTTGTTTCTGGCGAGCTGTTTGTGAGGCGGATTTAGGCTTTCCTGCGTGTGCACGCAGTGAAATACATCTGAGAGTGCGCGAGCACGGGATGGTTTAACATTGCTTGAATGTTTAAACTGGTAAAACTTAAAATGACGTGAAAATGATAAACGTTAGTAACGATCTTACGATGCAACGCCGGCCTGATCGAAATTATTGCTAGGGATATATTAGTGTCACTGGATATTGGTAGGGACACGTCCCTAGCGTCCCTACTAAATTCTACGCCCCTTTCTAACATGTACAGAGCTTGTGGGGTCTTACCTGCAGCTGTGCTCTTTCTAGCGACACACACTTGGTTGTACAGCTGTAGTTCACTCTGTAGGGAGTGTAGAAGCTGTCTGCTGTCGGCTAACTGCTGCTGGAGTAAACTCACCTCGTGCTGCAGTCTAAACACACATCAGCAGACACACAGCCTTTCATTCATGTGGATCTCTCACACTCAAACACAACGATCTAAAATTGAAACGACTTCCTGTACATGAAGCTAGTCTCTGACCTGTTGTTGTGCTCCTGACAGTTTTGTCTGTCTTGTCGCAGTTGTTGGATTTGTTGACTTTGCTCACAGTTGTGCATCTGCAGCCTCCTCAGCTCCTCCTTCCATTGCCCCGCCTCTAACTCCGCCTCCAACTCCGCCTGCTGCAGACGAACACGCCCAGACAGCACCGCCTCCTTGAGCGTCTTCACCTCTTCACTGCTGTCTGCATCAGACAAATATCAGATAATCGGGTTTATCATCACAGATTTTAAACTCCACAGAGTCCTGCAGACAGTGATGATCATCCCACAACAACGACTTAATGTCAATTAGCGTGTGTGTGTGTGTGTGTGTGTGTGTTTACCTCTGCTGGCTTGTATCCTGGACTGTAGTGCAAGATTTTCCTCCTTTAATGCTCTGATTTCATTGGTTAGTTGACTGACTGTACCATGGCTCTGGATAAAGATGTTGGTTGGAGCCGCTGTCAAACACACACACACACACACACACACACCAGTGATAAGCCATAAGTGTGTTGGTAATGGTTCTTACATCTGTAAACAATCACACACACATTAGTTAAACACTGTTGTTCTGCATTAAACAGCTCAGGGATATCTGCAGTCTGCACAGAGGTTGATTGGCTGATTGAGGACACTGTGTTGATGAACTGAAGCAGAGTGACTGACAGTCATCGTTATTCTTAATATCAGTCATGTGATGATTCGCAGTCCAATCATAGCAGTGATAATCACATTCAGATCAAAATCATGAATGAAAGTGTCACTCATGCTCCCTCACACACACACACACACACCTGTGTCTCTCGCTGTGGACAGGCGTCCCTGTAACTGCTGTCTCAGTCTCTCGTTGGTTCTGATGGAATCTTCCAGTCGTTGGCGCAGAGATCGAATCTCTCTCAGATGCTCCTCGATCACGTCTACACCTGTCAACATCACCACATCATGATCATCACATCATGATCATCACATCCACTTTTATTACTTAGTGTTTTTGTCTTGTTTTCAGTCCAAATATCTAGAAATTCTTCGATCAAGATGCCTTTACTAGATGAGTAAAATGACATAAGATATTACAGTATGTCCTTCTTTTTCCGGGAATGAATCAAAGTGAAGTGAGTTGTTTCTTATAAAAGCAAAATGATCTGCCAGTGGGGTCAGAAAAATGTTAATTCAAACATAAACAAGATTATTTGTCTTACCTCATTGGCAGATAATTTTCTTGTTTTAAGCAAAAACTTACTTAATTTTAATTTATTTCATCATAAAACAAGACGTAATATCTTATGTCGTTTTACTACTTCAGTAAATGCTTCTTGATTTAATAAATGTTTGATATTTGGACTGGAAACGAGAAGACAAAGAAGTAAGGAAATCATTTTTTGCAGTCACATCATAATTATGGCAATTTTTATTTCCATGAAATGTTCATAATCCATGAATTTGTTCTTGTTGTTCATCAGTTTGTCTTTATTTAAACCACTAATTGAGCTGCAGTAGTCGCGCACACACCTGATTGGCTGTTGCCAGACTGATAATACGATGATCCATTAAAACCTCTGATTGGCTGAATCATATTCTCCATGTCCCACAATGCATCTGTCTGCACAGATGGGCCTTCACTCTTCCCCAGTGCATGATGGGATACAGGCATGTGTGCGGCCAGCTGATAGCTGGAGAGAGAGTGTGTTGCGCTGAACGCTGGGGAGAGAGAGAAATGATCGTCACACACACTCATACAGCGAAGAACAGCGAAGTCTGAACACAGACGAAGTTAGTTTTGAGATCAGGACTGTGCGTCACTCATTGGTCTTTTGCTCAGATACACTCCCTCATCTGAACTGCTCTGCATATTTCCAGAAAAGAAAAGATGATTCCGGACCCTCCAAACATCATGATATTTCAAGTAATATACAAAGTTTAATAAAAAAACTAACAACAGAAACACATGAAACTAATTTGTTCCTGTTTTACCAAAAACTGTTGACACTTTTCAGCACTGATGAATGACTACGAGTTTGAGCTCCAGACATGTTATTCTGCCCGTCCGTCTCAAATAAGACGATTGATTACTTTAATTATATCATGGAACATTAACAGATGTATATGTGGTGTTTGAGACATTTATTAGCACACATTTAAGCTGAAAATCAGACGCTACACTCACACTGACGGCGACCATCGTGGAATTATAACTATTCAACCGTCCACTACAGTCTCGCATCAGAGAGTGTGTTGTACAGAAGTCTGCTTGAGGAAAAAATCATAGGAGAAGAAGACTTTTTTAAACTCGTTAAATCATCTAAATCAACAACATGTACATGTATATCTAAATTAGGACATATGCTTGATTGTCTTCTAGTTCTGCTGTAAAGCTCTGCTCTGCTCCATTGAGTTCCTCTTATGACTGTAAGGCTGCTTTGAAATCACGTGTATTGTGAAACACACTATAGACACACACGTGACTTGACCTGAACAGGAAACAGTTAAATCCACTTGGTGTTCATGATTTGTGCCCAAACTCAAACAAAGCCTGAGGTGTATCGCTGTAATACACGCAGATGGGTTCAGTTTTGGGGAGTACATTCAGGAGAGATGTGTTTGTAATAAACTGAACCGAAGGAGAAGAAACACTGATCAGACGGCAGCGGGACTCAGTTAAGTGTGTGTTTGTGGTGTTTGTGTGATTGTGACTCAGTTAAGTTTGTGTGATTGTGACTCAGTTAAGTGTGTGTTTGTGTGATTGTGACTCAGTTAAGTGTGTGTTCGTCGTGTTTGTGTGATTGTGACTCAGTTAAGTGTGTGTTTGTGTGATTGTGACTCAGTTAAGTGTGTGTTCGTGGTGTTTGTGTGATTGTGACTCAGTTAAGTGTGTGTTTGTGTGAATGTGACTCAGTTAAGTGTGTGTTCGTGGTGTTTGTGTGATTGTGACTCAGTTAAGTGTGTGTTTGTGTGATTGTGACTCAGTTAAGTGTGTGTTTGTGTGATTGTGACTCAGTTAAGTGTGTGTTTGTGTGATTGTGACTCAGTTAAGTGTGTGTTTGTGTGATTGTGACTCAGTTAAGTGTGTGTTTGTGTGATTGTGACTCAGTTAAGTGTGTGTTTGTGTGATTGTGACTCAGTTAAGTGTGTGTTTGTGTGATTGTGATTGTTTTTGCACCTCCATCTTTTGTCTCGGGCTCCGCCTCCTGTGCGAACTCACTGTCTGAGCACAGCTCCTCATTGGTGGAGCCCCTCTCATCCGACACGAAGGAGATGCAGTCTGATTGGTCGGTTGTCTCAGAGGGGGCGTGGCTGCTGCAGGGCGTGTCGCTGCGCTTCTGTAACTGTGTGTGGAGAGACTCAATGATCTGATCTTTGTGCTGGAGCTCCTTACTCAACCTGTGGAAGACATGAAGATGATCAGATCAATCATCTGAGGTGAAGAAACACACACTATAACCCTGAGGAGACTCTGACCTCAGCGCCAGCAGCTCGTGACCCGCTTTATCGTCTCGCTGCTCTGAACGATCACCTGACGACAGAGACACATGTGATGACGAGATCAGCAGATCACACACAACGCTAAGCTTCATCACGGCTGGTGTTTCTCTGAAGAGTTTTACTGAACATGAACTGAAGATGATTAACATATTATATTATATTCTATTAGTGTTGGGTGTGTGTGTACGGACGTCCACTGATCTTGGTGCTGACTCTCTGCGCGAGTGAGGAACTCTGGGATAGCTGCTCTCGGAAGCTCTGGCTCATGTAGTAGTCGATGTCGTTGGCGCGCAGCAGCTCCTCGAAGGCTTTGGTGGTGTCGCTCAGGTGCTGCGTGAGGATGTGGCAGATTCCTCGGCCTTCTCTCATCTTCTGCCTCAGGTGAGACAGCTCCCGCGCCTGGGCCTGGATCAGTGTGTTGTACTTCCTGTCCAGACAGGAAGAGGAAAGGTTTGGTGCTTTTATAACACAGATGAACGCTGTTGCTGCACCCAGAGTCCTGTACGAGCTTGTTCTGAGGAGTGTGTGTGTGTGTGTGTGTGTGTGAGACTCACCCAGGCCAGGTGGCACATCTGCCGTCCTCCTGGCTCTTGCTCTGGATCTGTGTCTCCAGCAGTGCCACTCGGGTCACCAGCTCCCGCATCTCTCGGCTGGGTCTCAGCGGCCCGTCAGACTGCCAGCCCTCGTCCTCCTCCAGAGCCTCAAACGCCCAGTTCACCTGAAACACAACACGGGTCAACACAAACGGTTAATCCGAAGGAAACAGAAGTAAGAGAATGTTGAGTGATGTGAAATCAACACTTCAGTCACCATTCACAGTCAAGTATTCCAGTTAAAGGGATAGATGACTTTGAAATTAATTTTTGATATGTTTTATCTTACCTCCAGGGCGTCCAAGATGTAGGAGTCTTTGTTTGCACAGTATCTTCAATTTTGATCATTTTAGGTCAAACCGTTGTTGTCTGTCAGTCATACACTGAAGGTGCGGGGGGTCCACCTCAAAGAGCAGTCACAATTAAACATCATTTAATGACTCGTAAATGTAAGTACACACTGATGGCCTGAGAGACAAAACGAGTGGTTTGTGTGAGAAAACGAACAGTATTTATATCTTTTTACATCTTGTAATCACAGTGAAGCCCAAGTGAGCTGAATCAGGTGTGCAGTGTCCAACTGAACCGAACTGAATCAGTTCAATGTTACGCCGGAAGTGATCGCTTGCGTGTGACGTCACTCAATATTTACACGGAGATTTCGGAAGTTTTACCTTTTCCTAAACATATTTATATATACCGAAATCGTCTTTCATTGCGGTTTCCCGTATATCTAAATATGTTTAGTGAAAGGTAAAACTTCCCAAATCTCTGTATAAACAAAGAGTGACGTAGGCGCGCGCAAGAGATCACTTTCAGCCCGAAGCGCACTGCTCTGAGATCAGTTGGCCGTCGATATGGTTATACGAGGTAAAAAGATATAAATACTGTTCGTTTTCTCACAAAAACCACTCGTTTTGTCTCTCAGGCCATCAGTGTGTACTTACATTTCCGAGTCATTAAATGATGTTTAATTGTGACTGCTCTTTGAGGTGGACCCCCCGCACCTTCAGTGTATGACTGACAGACAACAACGGTTTGACCTAAAATGATCAAAATTGAAGATACTGTGGAAACAAAGACTCCTACATCTTGGACGCCCTGGAGGTAAGATAAAACATATCAAACATTAATTTCACAGTCAACTATCCCTTTAAACGAAGTATCGAAGTATAATTTGATCTAACTCTGGATAAGGTGTCTTTTAGACTACTTTCTATGCTTGCGCGGCGTTAGATCAGTAGCTAATAGATGGCGTTACCTTGCGCGGCGTGCGCTCCAGACTGGAGGCGTAATCGGAGGTGGTGGATAACGAGCGCATGCGCAGCTGCAGGCCGCGGATCACTTTGTGGCAGCGAGAGAGTTGCGCGCGCAGGTCCTGCACCAAACACTTCAGTGAGGACGGGTCGTCGGTCTGAGCGGCATCGTTGTCGCCATGCCAACCACAGCGTTGGTTCCCCGTCACCGAAGGAGAGCCGCACATCTCCAACTCATCAAACTCTGACCGACAGATGGAGGACAGGAGAACAAACACATCAAGACATGCGGCAGATCTCTCGCTAGAGTATATCTTCACTCAGATTGTCATGCTGATAATATAATTTGTAATGAAAAGGTTTGACAGAAGCACTAGTGTGTGTGTGTGTGTGTGTGTGTGTGTGTGTGTGTGTGTGTGTGTGTGTGTGTACCAGGGCTGCTGGCCTCCTCTCGCTCCGCTTCATTCTCACTGCGGCCGCTCGTCTCGTATCCCAGATCCTGAAGATCCACCTGTACCTGCTTACTGTCCCGCTGGACGGCGCTCTCCGCTGACAGACGACAGATCAGAGATCAGACAGAGACAGATCAGACAGAGAACAGTGTGTGTGTGTGTGTGTGTCCTCACTGAGCAGCTCTCTGTAGTCGTTCAGCTGTTCGGCCTGCGCATGCACTGTTGCCTCGGACACCATCAGTCTCTCCTGCAGCTCACGGCTCTCCTGACGACTGACGGCCAGGTCGCTACGGAGACGCTCTGCCTGCTCCCGAAGCCCCGCCTCCACATGCTGCCAGAACCCGACGGCTCCGCCACCTCTGTCACTCGACTCGTTGCTGTCGCCCTCGACCTCTCTCTCCTCATCCTGATCATAGAGCAAACACACACACTGCAGAGCTGAAGAGTGTGTGTTCCACATAACAGATGATATCAGTGAACGAGACCCAGGCTGCGTTCCAAACCGCACACTTCCCTACTATTTAGTATGGGAAAAAGAGTAGGCGAGCAAAAAGGTATGAATGAATCCAAAAGAGTAGGCGAGAATTACCTGGGTGACGTAATAATTGTCGCGAGATTCGGACTTAAGTGCGTTCCAATATGCCTACTTTCCTACTATATAGTAGGCGAAAACAGTACGTGAAGGAAGCAGTACGTTCGAAACATCAGTTTTCATAAAAAGAGTAGGGGAGAAGTTCCCGGATGGCTTACTGCTTCCGCCCAGATTTTTGAGTAAGTACTTATTGAAATTAAGGACCTACTCATTGAGTATGCGGTTTGGAACGAGCCCCAATGTTCTAACCCCAACTTCTTAATACTACAGTTTGTACTGTATGACAGTTAACCAGATGAGGCTGAACCGGCGCTAGTGATTGGCTAACAGAACTCCAGGTGTGTGTGACAGCACTCGTGATTGGTTACCTGAGCTGCAGGTGTGTGTGATTGGTTACCTGAGCTGCAGGTGTGTGTGTGTGTGTGTGTGTGTGTGTGTGACAGCACTCGTGATTGGTTACCTGAGCTGCAGGTGTGTGTGACAGCAGCGCTCCGAGGTCCAGTGAGTGTGGTCTGGTGCACCTCCTCTTCCTCCTGCTCTCCCGGAGCTTCACACACGGCGGTCCGCGTTTCCCTAAAGGCACTCTGACATCTTCCTCTCCATCTTCTTCATCAGACTCGTCCTCCTCTTCCTCGCTGCACGTACGGTAATCTCTCTGAGGCTCATGGGAGTTTCTTCGGTCCGCTTCACACTTCTCCAAGCCTCGACTCCTCACACACACCTCCTCCGTCGCTGCTGCTCCACACTCACGGTGATCCAGTGCAGGACGTTTATCGGGTGTGTTTCTACGAGAGCAGAGACACGACACGCATCAGACAGAAGCTGGTGTGTGTGTGTGTGTGTGTGAAGCTGATGGATGTTACCTGACATGAGTAAGTGAGGAATCCTCATCTTGGACCGTCACTCCAACCATCTTGCATTCGTCTTGATTTCTCTCCACCTCGTCACATCTTACCCCCTCTGATGCATTGTGGGACATCAGCGGCCTGCCACCCTCCTCAGCTCTCTGACAGGAGGACACAGTAAACTACAACATAACCCCTAACTGTGTTAAAGAGTCCATGAAACGGCTCACGAGCCCTGCTTTCTTTCCTATGTGTGCTGATGCGTTTCCTGTCCACACAGGATGTGGAACTTATCAAAGGGAAGAGCCAACTTATAAGGAATATCAGAACGAAAGGCTTTACATCTAACTGTGTTTATGAGCTAAAGGAGTCACAGCTGGACGTATACGTTTGACTGTCCTGTGGCCTTCATCATCAGGAGTGTGTGATCACTAATGCTGAACGAGTGTGTGTCTCCAGTTACCTGCGCGCTCGTCAGACTTTGAGCCGTGAGTGTGATGTCATTGTCTTCGATGCTGTCGGTGAACTCTTCATCTTCATCACTGCTGTCGGGATCTTCATCATCTTCATCACTGCTGGATTCTGGAAGGAAAGATGACAGAAACTGACACACATTCCTCTTCACACACTGTTTTACTCTGTCTCTCTTCGTCTCTGATGATCTGTTTCCAGAGCCGAACCTGTCTATCATCCGTCCTTCTGTCCTGCTGTCTTTCTTTTCTTCCTTCCTGATATCAGAGCAAATTTAAAAGTCCTGGCTAATGCAAATCGTAAATTCCCTAAGATTATTATTCACGTCGGCACTAATAATGTTCGATGATGTGCTGAGTGAAACCTGGCTAAACCAGATGATTACAGTACATTACTTTGAGTCCACGCCGCAAGATTACTCGTCTGAAAGGCAAAGGCGGAGGTGTTGCTGTGATTTATAGTGATATCTTCAGTCTTACGCAGAAGTCTAGTTTTAAATAGAATTATTGTGAAGTGTTGGTGCTTATGAAACTCTATCTAGTGTAAGAGTTTACTGTATACAGGCCAGCAGGACACCATACAGACTTTATCAAAGAATCTGCTGACTTTATCAGAGTTAGTCCCGGCTGCAGATAAAGTCCTAATTGTTGGTGATTTTGATATACATGTAGATCCTGAAAAAGATGCATTGGGATTGGCATTTAAAGACATTCTGATATCAGACCCACTGATTGTCGTAATCATACTCTAGATCTAATATTGTCAGATGGGATAGATGTTGAAGCCATTGAAGTTCTGCAGCAGAGCGACGAAATCTCAGATCACTATCTCATCTAGTGTGAACTTCACTTTGCCAAAGCTGCAAAGACCAGTCTGTGTTATAAATATCTTAGACCTATAACCTCTGCCACTAAAGATTGCTTTATTAATAATATTCCTGATCAGAGAGAGAGAGAGAGACTTTTGACTTTTAACCCCCTTTTATTAAAACAATTTAGGGTTTAAGAAAAACATTTTTCCATGCAGAATACATTATAAAACAACAACTATTTTACCAATTTAAAAACTAAACTTCCATACTCACTCACATTCACCAATGCCTCTCTCACCCCCATCTCCATTCAAACATAGCAACATTAGCAGTGTATTTGTAATATGTATACTCAATAGTTCTATTAAAGACTTAAACATAGCTTTCACATCAACTTCTTTTCCTGTATTTTTACACTGGTGGGATTTCTAAATGGCTAACTTGGCATGGCCAATTAAGAAATTGGCAAGAACACATTGTTGTTGCCATGACTTTCTATACCCTAATATAAACAAGGTTTTATTATATAAAAACCCTAATTTTGTAATCAATTTTTCGAGTACTGCAAATAAAGGACCAAGCCTTGGACATTCAAAAAATATATGAAAGACAGTATCATGAGCATTACAGAATGGACATAACAGAACAATCTTATTGAACTTTGATACCAAACTATTTGAGGCTATAACCTCAATGTCTAAATCAGGGTTTACAGTACAGTTAAAATCACCTCCAACTACCACAACATTATCCTGTGGGCACTGTGACAAGGCATTTGATAGTTTTTCAAAAAACAGCTTACGCTCTTGCCCAACATTTGGAGCATTAAACATTAAAAAAAGAAAACCCTATTTGTCCAACAATAATATCTGCTCTTAAAAGTCGACCAGGTAATATCTCGAACATAACTGGTTATGAAGAAAAGAGGATAGCGACACCGGCACTAAGATTAGTTCCATGGCTCATTAAAATATTTCCCTTCCAATCACACTTCCACTGTGTCTGATTCTGAAAATCAGAATAATGTCTGCCTTTTTAAGTTGTAAATAATCAAACAAATCAAGTCTCTTTGTTGTGTCCAGACATCCATTGATGTTAAAAGACCCATCTAGAGAGAGAGAGAAGGCAACCTGATCAATTCTGTCACTGACACCATCATTATTTACTGTAGTGGAAAGTAATTGTTCCGTAGAATGATTTCTCTCATTCACATTAGGGTTACCCACACCATTATTTGAACATACCAGTTTTGTATGACCGAACTTCCCACAAGTAAAACACCTCATTGATTCATGGTGTAATCTTTACCCAGCACCGTGGTTTTCGCTGACGTATTCAAGGATCAAGAAAGTCTGTCGTCTAAATGACATCACATGTTTGAGGTCCAGATTTTTTGTTCCTAAAGGAATCATTTTAATCGGCCCCACTAGTTTACCATAGCGCCCTAACAAACGCTCGAGTGATTCATTGGAAATGAATGGGGGCACATTCGAAAGGATAACCTTCTTGGAAGGACTCGACAACGGCAAAACTGATAAAAAAAAGTAGGCTATCTCTAACGGAAAAACCAAATTCAACTAAATGCTGAACCAAAGAGACCTCTTTCAAAAAGACAACGACAGCCTTGTTCATCCTTGATGCGGCGGACACAATATTACAAGCACCTGCTGCTGATCGCAACCAAACAATCCTCAACTGTAATGGACCCGTGTTGAGCGGTTAAAGAAACGCAACCATCTGAATTTGTCCCCATTTTCCACCCTTGGGTGAAAACCCCTGCGACAATTAAATGAACACTAAAAAAAGAACTAAACTAAATAAAGGGAAAAGGAGAAAAGTAACAACTCACCTCAACCACGCCGCACTCAAACACTCACACGCTCCTCAGATGCCCGCACATGCGCACACACACTCAGAGAGAGAGAGAGAGAGAGAGAGAGAGAGAGAGAGAGAGAGAGAGAGAGAGAGAGAGAGAGAGAGAGAGAGAGAGAGAGAGAGAGAGAGAGAGAGAGAGAGAGAGAGAGAGAGAGAGAGAGATATATATGTTGTGTGAATGAGCGGGCCGGAGTTATAAGTGTTATTAAGGGTTTTCTGTAGAAGAGTGTCGAGTAAGTTAATAACGACTGATCTTTGCAACGGAAGTGAATCAATCAAAACTAACTTTATCTGACAGTAACTGTATTCTAGATCTGCAGTAAAGCCCAAACACTCTGATGACAGAAAGATTATTTCTGTGGGAACATTCCCTTTACAGTTAGCCTACTTTCTGCCATTCTAGAAACAGAAGACCAGAAACTACAGAAGCAAAGACAGACAGAAAGACTGCTGTAGTTCTGCTACAATATGAAACTATGAACTACAGATAAGCAGTTACACGACCGATCAGACAGACAGAAGTGTCTTAATTCCACTCACTCATTAAAGGATCATCTATACATCTTCAGATCTGCATAAAGACAATAATGTGATGAACTTATGAATGGAATATTTGATAAATAAATGTAGATTAAGTGTTTATATTGACAGATAAATATAGATGAAGTGTTTATATTGACAGATTAATATAGATGAAGTGTTTATACTGACAGATTAATATAGATGAAGTGTTTATATTGACAGATTAATATAGATGAAGTGTTTATATTGACAGACAAATATAGATGAAGTGTTTATATTGACAGATAAATATAGATGAAGTGTTTTATATTGACAGATTAATATAGATGAAGTGTTTTATCTTGATAATGGTGCACAGACCCAGAGATGGAGTTATATAAGTCACGTGTCCGGCTAGTTTAAGATATCAAAGGTTCACAACGCCTCAGCTAGAGTTTAAACCATCAGCAATAATAATGACCATCATCACAACAGGAAGTACATAGGAATGCCCTATGGTGACCTCTGACCTTCAGAATAATTGATAAAGAGATGAGTGACCAATGGAGGATCTAAACATCAGATTGACACATTATTTATTAAAAGGCCGACGTAACTTTATATCCTGGTCCTCTCACTGTCATAAATACTCAAGTCGAGGAAGCCGATAAAACCAGCCGTGAAACTCTGCGATATACAGTGTGTGTGTGTGTGTGTGTGTGTGTGTGTGTGTGTGTGTGATGCAGTGAACAGCACCAGTTCAACAGCACATGCTTTCTTTGATGTTTCCTCATATAGTTTAGCTAATGATCTTAAATCTGCATATTATCATCAAACCACACACACACACACACACTCACAGACATGCAGATGATGATGAACACATGCACGAGTGAAACTAAAGTGTTCAACGACCAATCAAAACTACACAAGACTAGAGGCATCCTCTCTGCAGACTATTCCTGTTCACACACACACTCACACACACACTCACCTGTTCACACACACGCACCTGTTCACACACACACACTCACCTGTGTCGTTTACGTTTCTCTTAATCTGAGGAGGAAGCATCTATCCTAATTTAGGGATTTCTGACTATTTCAAAGTATATAATAAAAATAAAAAAACAAAAGTGTATCGGCCCAGAAATCTGCTCAGATTTATTTGTTTTAGTTTGAAGTACATGAAGTAGATTTCATTAAAGGACAAGTTCGCTATTTTACAATTAAAGCCCTGTTTTAAGATCGTCCCTGATGAAATAGAATAGTTAAGATTGTTTTTGAGACAGATGCTCCTGTCACGAGAATTTTAGGTTTCTGTGTTAGCACCCCCCCCCCCCCCCCCCCACCTTTATAATGAAAGCATAAGCGCACTCGAACAATCATTCATAAAAATGCATAAAACTTTAGTTTACAAAGACGTGAAACTCACCGAGTGGTCTGGGGTGTTCACTGATATGCTCACACAAAAATCGCTGCAAAAGATGCTTTTCCAACAGGTTTAATCGTGTTTTTTGTCCAAGTCCATTTTCTTCCTGTTTTTCTTCAGCATTTGTCTAAAAAACAATCTTAACTATTCTATTTCATCAGGGACGATCTTAAAACAGGGCTTTAATTGTAAAATACTGAACTTGTCCTTTAATACAGTTACAAGAACAAAGAAAGCTGGATGATGATGATGCAGTAAAATCAGTGTCATTGTCACTAAAGTATCGTCTCATACACAGAGTTAAAGTTAGAAGCCCACACGACTGCTGAACTCACACACACACACACACACAGCATATCTCTACATTTGCTTCTCATTAATCGAGTCTGTGTGATTCTAATGGAATATAAAGGCATTTCTGGATCTGGAGTGTGTGAACTCAAAATCATGAATGAATACCAACACCACACACACACACACACTTCACAGGCAGACTACTGTGGAAAATGGATTAAACACACACACACACATATACTGTACAAACACAGAGTTGTGGCGGGTTATGATCCTTCATGCTGGACTAGCGCTTCATTCAGATTAGCGTCGGCGATGGAGGCCAAACTCTGCTGTGTCCCACCTCCATACTCGTCCTGGACCCGCGCGGCCCGCTCCGTCTGCAGTGTGTGTCGCTCCATCGCCAGCGCTGTGTGTCGACTCGTCTCCAGTGTGTGTCCCAGCAGCTCACGCAGCGCCTGGAGAGAGTTCAGCTGTTCGTCCAGCACTCGGGTCTTCTCAGCGCTGCTGGAGTCCACACACACACACACACGTTACATCAGAACCTTCTCTTCACACACACAGAGAGAGAGATGAAGGATAATGTTCTGACCTGTCTGCTGGACTCTGGACGCCTCTGAGCGACTGATAAAGACTCTTCTCGGCTCTCAGAGCTTCATTCAGCACCTTCTGCTCCGACACGAGCTGCTGCAGAACACACTGAACACACACAATATGAGTACACACACACACATGTACAGGCCAATAACTCAAGACCTTACCTGCTGATCAGATCTCAGTGTGTCATGATGCCTCGAAGCCAAAAGAGACCGCAACTCTGACAGCTCCCGCTACACACACACACACACACACACACACACACACACACACACACACGAACATTCATGGTGTTTAAATGACGTTTGTAGGTCTAGAACTGCTTGATGTTTGGTTGTTTTAGTTTAATTTTAAAGCTTTTTTATTGTTTTTGTTTTATTGCCCCTGTTTGAGAACAAATGAATGAGTGTTTATTTCAGCTACTGAGCTCAATCTGAGAATAATTCATACAATATCTCAGTATAATTTTTACGTCTGGGTAGTTTGTGTGAGTCTGAAGCCTCAAACCTTTGCTGTTCTAACCCTTTACCCCACACCCCTCATTTATGCAAATGGAGTATATTCCTGAAATAAAAAGGTTGCTGCTAAGAAGATATCCTGAATACGTAGACACATAATCAACATATATTTAGAAAGCCAACATGACAGTTGAAGAATTAGAGAATTACAAGAACTCAGGCTGCTATTAATATAGAGATATATAATCTCAAACTTAAAAAACAACAATAAAATTATTAAGAATATTATGCGAATGTAGTATAACAACTTCAACGGAAGTCACACGTGTGGTCATGCTTCATTTCACATCTGAGGATGAGATCTCTAAACTATTCATTTTATTAAACATTTTCTAAGATCATGTTGTGAGTTTTTAGAGAAAGCTGATCAGATGCTAATCAAATATTTTATTGACCTTTAAACAGCCATTTGCAGTCTGTTATCTAATGTCTGGTAATGAGAACTGCTCAATTCATCTTCTATTGTTCTCACTCAATGGATCTTCATTATTCTTTTATGGTTATTCTTGTGTTTATATCTGCATCCACCCATTATCTATTATATTTCTAGACAACAAACAAAAATAGCATATTCTTGGGACCTTATGTGAATTCTTGTAAAAAAAAAAAAGATATTATATATATTAAATTTATTATATATCAAATAGACATAGATATAGCTCCTGGCACATCATTACCATTAATCTTTTTCATTTATTGAGTAAACAAATGTTTTCCAAAGTTCAGGAAATGTATTGTAAAAAGTGCTATAAAAATGACATGATTTGATGTGTGTTTTACCTCAGTCTCTCTTTGTTTTCTGAGGGTCAGCTGTAGCTCATCTCTGATCGCTTGAATCTCTAGATCGTCTGAGCTGCTCGTACACACAGCTGCTCAACACACACACACACACACACTCAGAATGAAGAGAATCATTTTAATTGATAAAATGTTGGCTGTAAAGTGGTTAGACTCACCCCGTTCTGCTGCTGTGGAGCTCGGACCCTGCAGGAACTCCTGCACACACAACACATCATTACCACAGTACAATAACAGTAGATTCACACAGCACATCATTACCGCGGTACACTTACACACAGCGCATCATTACCGCAGTACATTTACATATAGCACATCATTACCGCAGTACATTTACACACATCATGGCCAAAGTATATTTACACACAACAGATCATTACCGCAGTACATTTACACACATCATGGCCAAAGTATATTTACACACAACACATCATTACCGCGGTATATTTACACACAACACCATTACCACAGTGCAATAACGTTACATTTACACACAACACACCATCACTGCAGTTTATCCATTAATCCGATTATTAGAAAATAATAACTGTGGTAAGGAATAAAAACACTATAACAGCAGAAGTGTGCAAATCTGATGAAGCTCGATAAATGACTTTTAAAGAAAATTAAGTCTGTTTAAGGACATTATGTTTAAAAACCACTAAAACAAATGTAGCCCAACAAGACTTTAGACTAGAACAAATAATGACTCAAATAATCATCACAGTGATGAAGACAGTAAACAGCAGCGTGAGTAAGTGTGTTTGCTCTGACCTGTATAAGGGAGTCTTTCTCCTTGAGGACGTTCTGGAGTCTCTTCAGTTCCCGGGCCACAGGAAAGTCCCTCTCTCTCTCCCGGGTCACATCGTGTAGCTCCTGTTCCCGAGACGAAAGCTGCCGCCGCAACTCCTGCAGCTGAGCGGATCGCTCGGATATCACCCGTCCCAACCTCTCCCCGTAATCCTGAGGGAACACGGGAAACATGAGGAGACCAGCACACAGGACAGAGGAGAAAATCCTGAGGGAAAACGGGAGACCAGCACACAGGACAGAACATGATAACAGCTGATCAGACACCTTCATTTCCTGATCTCGGGAGCTGATGGTGTCGAGCAGCTCCGTCAGGTGTGTGTGATGTTCCTGCAGCCGGAGACTGTGCTCTGACATCACTTCTTGAAACAGACGCTCTCTAGTGGAGAGATGAGCCTGGAGTTCCTGCAGGACATCAGTGGCCGACAGCTTTCCCAGCAACACCTCCTGTAACACACGGACTGACACTCAGCTGCCGCAAGCTTAATGATGTGCTGTGTGTAAATGTACCGCGGTAATGATGGGTTGTGTGTAAATGTACCGCGGTAATGATGGGTTGTGTGTAAATGTACGACTGTAATGATGGGTTGTGTGTAAATGTACCACGGTAATGATGTGTTGTGTGTAAATGTACCACGGTAATGATGTGCTGTGTGTAAATGTACCGCGGTAATGATGTGTTGTGTGTAAATGTACCACTGTAATGATGTGCTGTGTGTAAATGTACCACGGTAATGATGTGTTGTGTGTAAATGTACCACGGTAATGATGTGTTGTGTGTAAATGTACCGCGGTAATGATGTGCTGTGTGTAAATGTACCGCGGTAATGATGTGCTGTGTGTAAATGTACCGCGGTAATGATGTGCTGTGTGTAAATGTACCGCGGTAGTGATGTGCTGTGTGTAAATGTACCGCGGTAATGATGTGTTGTGTGTAAATGTACCGCGGTAATGATGTGTTGTGTGTAAATGTACCGCGGTAATGATGTGCTGTGTGTAAATGTACTGCGGTAGTGATGTGCTGTGTGTAAATGTACCGCGGTAATGATGTGTTGTGTGTAAATGTACCGCGGTAATGATGTGCTGTGTGTAAATGTACCGCGGTAATGATGTGCTGCGTGTAAATGTACTGCGGTAATGATTATCTGACTCAAGCTCAGTGAGTGTGTTTACCTCGGTCTCTTTGCTGTGTGTGTGTAGAGCAGTTTGCAGGCGCTGGATGACGCCGTCTCTCTCTCGAACAGCAATTGTGTGTTTCTCATCGCTCTGCTGTTTCATCCACTCCAGCTTTCGGCACATTTCCAGTGTTCTCTCTAATTCCAGCTCCTTACTGCGCACCAGAGCGTCTAGACCCTGTGCACACACACACACACACACACACAGATTCAGAGAATTCATCACAGCTCAGCAGTGTGCACGTGACAGCAGAAGAAGACACACACCGTGACGGTGTCGTTGGTGTTGTTGAGGACGCAGCGCAGTCTCTCCAGGTCTCGGTCTTTCTCGCGCAGCATCAGCTGCAGTCGATGCACTTCAGCATCCTTCTCCTCCAGACAGAGGAACTTCTCATCGATTGAGCGCTGAAACACACACACACCACCGTAACAGCTACATATGCAGAATAACAGAATGGTGCATCACTTAAAGGGACAGTTCACCCAAACATAAAAAATAAGCCCATGATTGACTCAACCCTTAAGTCATCCTAGGTGTATACGACATTCTTCTTTCAGACAAACACAATCAGAGTTATATTAAAATGTCCTGGCTCTTCCAAACTTTATAATGGAAGTGAATGAGTGTTTCTAATTTGAAATCCATAAAAGTGCATACATTCATCATTAAAGTGCATCTAACCATCATTAAAGTGCACTTTTATGATGGACATATAAACTTTAATGATGGACATAAAAACTTTAATGATGATAGATTCACTTTTATAATGGACAGAAGCACTTAAATTCAGATTTGGGCCCAATAAGATCAGGCTGTGGGCGGAGCTACACATGAGATCTACGGCCACTACACACACACACACACACACACACACACCTCCAGAGCGGCGTCTCGGTCTCGGATGCGACTCCTGAGTGTGTGCAGAAGTGTGTCTCTCTCTGAGGCTCCGCTGGAGTTCAGCAGCTCTGAATACTCCTGAAACAAACACAGTTAATGTGCAGAAGTGAGTGTGTGTGTGTGTGTGTGTGACCTGCAGCAGTGTGTGAATGTGTGTGTGTGACCTGCAGCAGTGTGTGTTTGCGGCATAAGCTCTTCTGTAGTTGTATGATGGTCTCGTCTCGGTCACTGATGTCGGAGTGTGTTTCGGCCTCACGGTCTCTCAGCTCACACACTTTCACCCGCAGCTCAGACCGCAGCCGCTCCAGCGTCTCACACAGATCCTGCACAGAAACACACACACACACACACACACTGACAGCGTTTACACGATGCCTCAATCATCAGTACACAATAAACTCAGAGAGCAGATGATCTCCTACATGACTGGAGTCCACGGCCCTCAGTCCTGGAACTTGAGTGTGTGTGTGGTGTGTGTGTGTGTGTGTGTGTGTGTGTGTACCTGGTTGTGTGTGTGAGTGGTCTCTCTGTGCTCCTCTGCGTCCCGCAGCTGGTCCTGCAGTCGGTCTCGTGAGCGCTTCAGATCCTCCAGGCGTCTCTGGGTCAGCGTGTGTGTGTGTGTGTGATGGGCCTCCAGTAGAGAGCTCGACTCCACAGCGCCATCTAGAGCCTGAGGAGAGAAACAGCTTGAGAGAGTGTGTGTGTGTGTGTGTGTGTGTGATCTAGATCATCTAGAGACTGAGGACAGAAACACCAGAGAAGAAGAGTGTCCCGCTGCCTCATCCTCCTTCACACGCTTCAAATACTGAGAAAGCTGTGTGTGTGTGTGTGTGTGTGTGCTCACCTGTCCGTGTTGCGGCTGCTGCTGGTGTGTCTCTGTGAGTTTACACAGTGTGTTTTTCTGGTCCTCAATCACATGGTAGAGCTCCTGAGTCTAGACACACACACAGACAGAGAGAGAGAGAGAGAGAGAGAGAGCATGAATATGAGCTCGTCTGGTTGGGGAGTGTGTGTGTGTGTGTGTGTACTGGCCTCCGTGTCTTTGGTTCTCAGGCTGTCTGTGAGGTTCTGGATGGTTCTCTGCTGGTTCTGTGCAGCTTGTCTAATGGACTGAAGCTCTGACTCCATCTCACTCACTTTCTCCTGCAGCTTCTGAGTCACAAACACACACATCTGAGCCGGCAGTCAACAAAACAAACTAAAACCCTTTCTAAAGTGAACATGAGACGCGTTAAGAGAGAATAAACATGAAGGAACGAATCAGTTTACATGCAGCCAATTTTCGGGTTATGGTCGGGTTAAGGTCACTTTTTGGGTTTCTGAAACATTAGGAATAACCCGTTTACATGCGTGAGCAGAGAGAGTTTCTCCTGTTTATATGGTATTGCAATATCCCGACGTAAACAGCGACGTGCGGTTAGCGTCTAGACGTACGGACAAACTTAAGACGCAAAATGCGTCATTCCCGATTGTTCTTCATGTATCCAAATACAACAACAAGCAGTATGTGGATAATGAATAGTTCGGGGCAGATAGCGATCGCCTTTGTTTGCGCTTAGATGCTGGTAACGTTACTGAGCTCGCTCCAAAAATATGCTGTGCTGTGTCTCGCCTGGTCTCGCCATGTTTACTTCCGGTATACTGCACGCGGATTTTTGTATGCGCCGAGAAGTTTCTTTACTCAAAAGACCAAGATTCCTTGCGAATAGAACATGCGCAGAACACAAATCACAATGGGGATAAAATGCCGATACGCGTTTACATGACCAAAAATTCGGGTTAGAAAAGGGGTACCCCAGGTATAATATCCCGGTTTTTAAAATCCGGGATATGAGCATTTTCGGGTTTTTGCCGGTGTTTACATGGACGTTCGCGACCGGGTTATTGCTAATATCCTGGTTTTGAACGGGTTATTGGCTGCATGTAAACGCAGTGAATCAGAGTTTAGAACTGATTCACAGAAATTAACACAAATACTCCAGAGTAAATCATCTGTTCTCTGTGTGAATATACAGTATACAGTGTCATTTATTCCTGAATTTATCATCATTACTCCAGTCTACAGCGTCACATGACCCTTCAGAAATCACTGTAATATGAGGATCTGATGATCAACACACACTTATGATCAATGTTTTTTGAGGGTTGTGTAGCTCTTGTACCTTGTTGCTGGTCTCGCTGTGATGGATCTGAGTCTGCAGAGCCTCGACCTGCATCTGTGCGTTCTGCAGCTGAGCGACACACTGTCCAGCGCTGTGGTCAAACTGAAGTGTCTGTGTCTGCTCCTCCATCAGAGTCTGGACAAACCAGAGAACAAACCTCAAGAACCCTCAAGAACCCTGAAGAACCCTAACCACAACATCAGACCTGGTTTACACCGCTGGAACCTGCTGTACTTGTGTCAGCTCTTGGTCTGCTTTTAATATCATCGGTTCTGTTACGGCCAGCTCGTTTCGACCGTACATAAAGGGATACAAGTGCAAATAAGTGACTTGCAAGAGTTTTATTCACATACAACAAAAATGCAAACAATTTAGTATAACAAAGTCTAGGGTCAAAATCATAAGGGAACAAAATCATAATCCGGTTGGGAGTAAAAGAAGGTTGATATGGGCTGTAACGAAGGTTCAAATGACTCCTCCAGAGGCTGCCAATCCCCTGGACGAAGTGAAGAAGCATTGTTTGATCCAAGGTTTTATCCTCTTCACCATTAGAGATAATTAGGTAGCAGGTGTATATGATCTCCCACGCTCTCTGAGCAACTACGCCACCAGCAGGCGACCAAGCAGAGTGCAGGGTCGTAACACCTCCCTCCAAAAGAAAAAGATTCGGCTACGAATCTAAAAAAATCAAAACAAGAAAACATAATTAGACACAACTCAAAACAAGCGCAATAACATTCTGGACGTCATCTTCTCTTCATTCTTCAGCACCTCTGGGCCCTAGAGATGCAAAGAAAAGAAATGAACAGCGCAGAGGTTACATCATGCTCTAGAAAGTGTGTCCGCTATGACATTATCTTTTCCTCGAATGTGCTGAATCTCAAGATGGAAAGGCTGTAGAATGAGACTCCATCGCATAAGTCGCTGATTTCGGTTTTTCATTCGATTCAAGAAAACCAACGGATTATGATCTGTATAGATAGTAATTGGTGCAGCGATCGACCC
Organism: Cyprinella venusta; assembly: GCA_038021265.1. NCBI lineage: Eukaryota > Metazoa > Chordata > Actinopteri > Cypriniformes > Leuciscidae > Cyprinella > Cyprinella venusta. The sequence goes on along the minus strand of CM075870.1, from coordinate 37,523,599 downwards.
TAGGTATACCTCAAAATGTTGCACGGCCAACACTAGGGCGAGAGCTTCCTTCTCAATGGTTGAGTATACTTGTTGATGTCGGTTAAGTTTCTTAGAAAAATAACTGATAGGATGTTGAACCTGACTCGAGTCCTCCTGCAAGAGTACAGCACCCGTACCACAATCACTTGCATCAATTGCAAGAATAAAAGGTTTAGCAAAGTTTGGAGCAGTCAACACAGGGGCACACGACAGCAAAGCCTTGCAATTTTCAAAAGCCTGCTGACAAGGTTTAGTCCACTGGAAAGAAAACTTCGGACTCAGTAAATCGGTAAGAGGTGAGACTACGCTGGCAAAATTTTCACAAAAACTCCGGTAATATCCCACCATTCCAAGGAACCGTCGCAGTTCACGCCGAGTGGTGGGAGCGGGAAAATTACAGATAGCCTCGACTTTAGTCTCGATAGGTCTTACACAACCATTTCCCACTATCTTACCTAAATAGGTAACGGTTGCCTTCGCGAATTCAGACTTAGCGAGATTAACTGTAAGGTTAGCTTTGGCTAAACGAGAAAACAGTTCTTTAATCTGATCAAGATGTTGAGACCAAGATGAACTATACAACACGATGTCGTCAAGATATGCCTCACATCCTGACATTCCGTACAGTATACGATTTACGAGACGCTGAAACGTCGCGGGTGCATTTCGCACTCCGAAAGGCATAACCGTATATTGCAGGAAAGCATCAGGTGTGACAAAGGCGGATAATTCTTTCGCTCGACTAGTCAGAGGCACCTGCCAATATCCCTTTAAGAGATCGAACTTACTAACATATCGGGCAGAGCCAACATGATCGACGCAGTCATCAACTCGAGGCAAAGGAAAGCAATCCGGCTTAGTAACAGAATTAAGTTTTCGATAATCTGTGCAGAATCGATATGAGCCATCAGATTTATTTACTAGAACACAAGGGGAACTCCATGAACTGAAACTGGATTCAGCCAGACCATGAGCAAGTAGATAGTTCACCTCTTGTTTCAGCAAATCTCTTTTGAAAGGATTTACTCTATATGCGCTCTGTTTAACGGGACACGAGGATCCTACATCGATATCATGTTCTATGATAGAAGTACGACCAGGAACATCACGGAAAAGAGAGGGAAATGACATCACCAACTCAGTGACATCACTCCTCTCCTTCTCAGTCAGATAAGAAAGATGAGACGACAGATTAAGAAGAATCTCAGAGTTTTTAATTCGCCCATCGACTTTCTCTCGAGAAAGAAAACTCTCATCCTCATCAACATTCTCCAAAGAATCCTTACTCGGACAATGAAAAGATGACACTTCTGAAACAGAATCACAAGAATTTACAAAATTTACAGCAACAGAACGAACAGGAGCTATGTACAATTTCAGCAGGTTACTGTGACATACTTGTACCTTCTTTCTCCGATCAGGAGTATTTAAAAGATAGTTGTTATCGGAAAGGCGTTTAACTATCTTATAAGGGCCTGTAAATTTAGCCTGAAATGGATTTCCCGGTAGAGACAATAAAGCCAATACCTGTTCACCCACCTGAAATTCTCTTACTTTAGCTTTTCTGTCGAAACGTTGTTGCATTTTTATTTGAGACTTACCCAATTTCTTTTTAGCAAGCGCTCGTGCCTCATACAATCTACGCCGAAATCCACTCACATAGTCTGAAATATTCTCAGAAGGTTTAGAGGTTCGCCACTCCTCAGCTAACACAGTTGTAGGTCCTCTCACTACATGTCCAAACACTAATTCATTTGGGCTAAACCCAAGACTTTCTTGGATTACCTCACGGATCGCTAACAACATCCACGGTAGACCTTCTTCCCAGTCAGCATCAAGTTCCACACAATATGACCTCAAAAGGGACTTCAGGGTTTGATGGAACCTCTCAAGAGCTCCTTGACTCTGTGGATGATAAGCACTAGAAATATTGTGTTTCACTCGAAGTTGACGCATGGCTTTTGAGAACTGTTTCGACATGAAGTTCGAACCCTGATCAGATTGAATAACTTTGGGTATTCCAAAGGTCGACATGAAATTAGTAATGGCTTTCAAGACAGATTTTGTGGTGATGGACCTTAATGGATAAGCAGTAGGATAACGAGTTGTCTGGCACATAACAGTTAAAAGGTATTGGTGACCAGTCTTAGACCGGGGCAAAGGACCAACACAGTCAACTATCAAATACTCAAAAGGAGTGGAGACGACGGAAATAGGCTGCAACGGAGCAACAGGTAACTTTTGATTTGGCTTACCGGTGATCTGGCATGTATGACAAGATCGAATATATTTTGCCACATCTCGTTTCAACTTAGGCCAGTAAAACTGTCGCAAGACCCGATCATACGTTTTACGAACTCCAGTATGACCAGCGAGTCCTTGGTGAGCCAAGTGCAACACGGATTCTCTCACTGTAAGAGGAACCACAATCTGAAATTTAGGTTCTAAGTCAACATCTTTATGCGGCACTATTTTCCGACAAAGCAGACCATCATCGAGAAAATACAAAGAAGACTGAGAATCGGAACATTTCTTAGACTCTACTTCAGAGTATAAGGTTTTCAGACTGTCGTCGCTCTGTTGAGCTCTAATCAAATCCTCTCGAGAAATCTGTAACAAAGAAGTCAGAGAACAATCAACATCAGAGAGATCAACATTTGTTTTCTCAAGAGTGGACAGAACCGCTGATGTATCGGTAGATTCTTGTCGCAACACTATTGAATCTTTCTGGTCAGAAGACAACGAAGAACAGGATTTCAGGTCTCTCTGCTCAGGACATTTGGACACATCAGATCCTGAGTCACCTGTATGAACAGTATAAAAGAAGGTGTCATGCAGTGGAACTTCAACTTGGTTTTCAGTTAATGGTTTAGCCATTGATCGAGTAACTGCACAAGCTGGAAACAAATCAGGAAATTCTCTACCAGTTCCAACCTCAGATTTCTTAGGTGTAGATGCTATTATGGGCGGAGCTGCCACTTCACTCCTTCCCCAAACATTCTCACCAGCTAAATCATTTCCCAATATAAATGTAATCCCAGGAACTGGAAGTGCAGGACGAACACCAACTATCACTTCTCCGGATACAATGGCAGAGGAAAGATGGATTCGATGCAAAGGCACTTCAGTAAATCTCATCTCAAACCCTCGCACTAGAACATGAGTTCCGGTAGCAGTTTCAGAAGTCAAAGGCAAGATTCCCTCTAGAAGAAACGACTGTGCGGCTCCCGTATCTCGAAGAAGACGTACTGGCACCATTTTGTCTGAACCAGGCAATGACACGCTTCCTTCTGTGATAAAGGGTGCATAATCAACAGAAGAAGTTATACACTGATCAACAGATTTATCATCAGGACTAGATAAATGACGATCTTTCTCTTCACAAGTGTCAATCGATGATGAAGTGGAAACCAAAGCAACAGATTTTGACAATTTTTCTTTCTTTTTGAGTGTAAGACAGTCGGCTATTTTATGACCAGGCTTCTTACAATAAAAGCAAACCATGTCCCGTGAGAGAGTAGGTTTACTAGAATGTTCAACCACTGCTGTCTTAATATTCCTACTCACCACAGAAGACTTTGTCTTAGGTTGAAAGCAGAACTTAGAGTTACCCATATGGTTGGTTTTAAGACCTACTGAACTGACCGACCCACAATGGGTTAACACAAATTCATCAGCCATGATAGCAGCTTCTGAAAGTGTATTCACCTTGTGTTCAGTGAGATGCATAGCTACAGCCGGAGGAACACAATGTTTAAACTCTTCTAAGAGCACTAATTCTCTTAATTGTTCCTTAGTTGTAACTTTCATTGAAGTGCTCCAACGATCAAATAAATTCTCTTTTTCTCTTGCAAATTCAACATAAGTGCATTCATCAGCTTTACTCAAATTCCTAAATTGTTGACGATATGCCTCAGGCACGAGTTCATATGCATGCAACACAGCAGATTTCACCACATCATACTCACCACTCTGTTCCAATGAGAGTGCAGAATAAACTTCTTGAGCTTTACCTGTGAACACACACTGTAACAATAAAGTCCAAAAGCTTTTCGGCCATTTCATGGATAAAGCAACACGTTCAAAGTGATAGAAATATTTATCCACCTCCTTTTCAGAAAATGGCGGCACTAATCTCATATTTCTCTGAACATCAAACACAGATTCACCTGTAGGAACCACATTCGCTTGAGAACCTTCACCTGTCTTTGCTGCTAATTCTAACTCCAACTTTCTTATCTGAAACGCTCTCTCCTCACGTTCTTTCTCCAACTGAAGTGCTCTCTCTTCACGTTCTTTCTCTAACTCAAGCGTTCTCTCTTCACGTTCCCTTTCCATTTCAAGCTCCATTTTCCGCATAGCTAACTGATGATTTAATTTTCTCTCTTCAAACTCTCTCTCTGCCGCTCGCTCTTTCATAGCGCGATCATTACGTTCTGCACGAATTTTCGCAGCCTCTAAATACAGTTGCTTCTCTTGCAAAGAGAACTCTGGAAATTTTGTCTCACTATCACTATCACAATCACGTTCAACCCCAACAGGAGTCGACAGCAACGATTCACCCGGGGTGATTAACTCAGTGCTTACCTTTATAACTCCTCTACCAACAAGTGACCGCTTCAGAGAAGTCACCATAGTCTCCCTCAGCCTCTTCTCCTGAGAAGTAAAATCAACACTGAAGCGTTCGGCGATCTGCACCAACTGCTCCTTTGTACAACTCTCAAGCAAAGTTTCTGATGGACACGCAAAGAAATCCTCAAGCACCGAAGACATTTTGTTCGTATGTTTTATGCACAATAACACAAACGGAACTACTAGCTAATACACGTGAGACGCTGTTCACTCAAAATACAATTCCCATAAGCTACTGCTTCAAAAAGGAACTACGTCACTGTATTACGCAACCTCATTCACAAAATTTTCAAAGACTTCCCACAAGTCAAAACACAGTGTAAGCGCGAAACACTACGCTAAACACGCAAATTCAACGACTAACCTTTTTTATTTTTTTGTAGAATGGATTTACCATTTATAATATAAGAGAACTCCAGCCCCTAACTCAGAAAAACACTAACTAAATCCTACCTGGTCTTCAGAGATGTACCGGGCTCGAGGCGACATTAAACGCTGAACTCCGCAACCATCAGTTAAACTGAAAGTCCGGAAGCGTACCCCCAACAGAGAATTAATCTCCACCCAGGATAACCTCCAAAAACAATAAAGGCAAAATAACAAAACAAAATAACAAACAGTGCACCGTCGGAAGGATTGTTTTCACAATCCAGCTGGAAACACTCTAACTCACCAGAGTTCTCATTTATAAAGGTAACCATTCACAAAAACTTACACACATACAACCCATACTCACCAACATTTCCTACCCCCAATAGGATCCCGGACGAGCCCCCAATTTATGTTACGGCCAGCTCGTTTCGACCGTACATAAAGGGATACAAGTGCAAATAAGTGACTTGCAAGAGTTTTATTCACATACAACAAAAATGCAAACAATTTAGTATAACAAAGTCTAGGGTCAAAATCATAAGGGAACAAAATCATAATCCGGTTGGGAGTAAAAGAAGGTTGATATGGGCTGTAACGAAGGTTCAAATGACTCCTCCAGAGGCTGCCAATCCCCTGGACGAAGTGAAGAAGCATTGTTTGATCCAAGGTTTTATCCTCTTCACCATTAGAGATAATTAGGTAGCAGGTGTATATGATCTCCCACGCTCTCTGAGCAACTACGCCACCAGCAGGCGACCAAGCAGAGTGCAGGGTCGTAACAGTTCTCACACACACACACACACACACACACACACACGCACACACACATCAGTATTGCTTAAGTTCTTCAAAGGAGCATTGACGGTCCATGTTTTAGAAAATCTTTGAGTATATGATTCTGGACTGTGTTCATCTGAGGTCTTTAACTGTGATGCATTGAGGTCAGACATCACTCTGTGAGTGTGTGAGTGTGTGTGTGTTTTGGCTCGAGGGTTTCGTGAGAGATCTAGGCCAGTGGTTCTGCCACACTCTCCATGTTAACCTATTTAACTGTAAATGTCAGGCTATCTGTGGGTTAACGGAGACTTCAGTGAGAACCAGGAGATGTGAAACAGAGAGAACACACACGAGAGAGAGAACACACACACGAGAGAGAGAGACAGAGATCTCTGGTCTGATGACGGTCCGGCTCACAGTGCTTCATTCATCAGTGCCGGTTTACAGCAGGAACAGCTCCTATTTATAAGCTGATCAGGTGACAAAGGATTGAGTAAATGACCTCAAACACAAACTGCAGATGTTTATTTCTGGTTTGGTGCTTTTTAAAAGTTTCAACCTCAAAGAGCGACTTTGTACCAGAACTCCATATCGTACAAAAACAACGAGACAAATAAACCAAACATTGAAATGTGTCTTTATTAGGGAACACGTCAACCGTGTCTATCAACCGTGTCTATCAACCGTGTTCCCAAATAAAGGAAGATTTGAAAGATCTTTGAAAAGTTGAAAGATTCAGAACAGCTTACTGAACTCAATCACGTCTCGTATAATCCATCAATCAGTGTTTAACAGCCGAAAGTCATCAATAACGTGAGAATAATGACATGTGATGTCACATTCACCTCATTCAGTGACCATAAACTCAAAATCCAACTAGAAAAATAACTCCTGAGGGAGTGTTCAGATAAATTAATGCGCTGTATTATATATTCATACCTAGTAAATTTTCCTTCATTTATACAGTGCTTTAATGAAGAGTTTCACAGCCGCGTTACAGTAATAACAGGAGATTACAGTCACAGAGAGTGTTTACAGCAGATCTATAATACAGTTACTGTCCAGATAAAGTTAGTTCTGATTGATTCACTTCCACTGTTAAGATCATTAGTGATTAACTTAGCGGCCGCTAACACGACACCGCTCTACAGAACACAGAAAGTTTTAATGCGTTCCGGCCGTTCATTCACACGACAGTGTTTAAAGCTTTATTTGTTGTTAGTTTAGCAACTGTTTCAAATCATACCTCGGGTTAGTGCTGGGCGGTAACCCGGTTCATAACCAAAACCGGTATATATTTTTGTTATGATGTTAATTTTTAATATACCGCCGTACCGATGTATTTAATTACACAACGTTCGGAACGAATGTTACGCTGCGCCGCCGACACGGTTTCAGACGGACTCTTTCCAATGCTGCACTTCTACGCAGCGACGGTGAGGCGAGGGTGAATCAAACGGCAGTGCTCTGGAGTTACGCTACAGGGACGGTGGACGCTGCAGAACTATGGCGCTATTTTCCTGTCAAATGTCGTAGCACGAAAGTAAATTAATATGATACGCGAGCGAGAATCTCTGCTTGTGCGTGGAACATTACACGCGCTCTAAGATACACGCTGCTCTTGTGAGAATCGGTCTATTTCCTGTGGGCTCGCTGAGAGAATCCGGCACTTAAACCTGTTCAGTGCAATTGTGAAAATCTCCTCTTCCACAGATAACAATTATAGGTAATAAGAACGTTTTCATAACATTCTCATAAAGTTATAAAAACACTATTTCTGAATCTTCGAGGAACATTCAAAACGTCCAGATATTAAACGTTGTATTAAGGTTCTTGCTTGATTACAAGAATGTATTTAGAACGTTAAAAAATAAAAAAATGTAGGTTAGACTGGGTGCTATTCTATTCTACAATATTCACTAATGACAATAAAATAGACCATCCCGAGTCAATTTATTGCAGTAATTCCTCTCTCAACCAGTAGAAAATGCTTTGAACACTTTATGCATGAAAAAAAAACGTCATAAACCGGAAAAACGGCTTAAAGGAGAACTCTGGCGAACAATGAACCTTGGGTCTAATAAAATATTGGTACATAGGCAATCGTTGTAAAAAATGTATTTGTATTTAATCCTGAATTTTAATTTCGTGCATCTCAAATAAATATTGCCATGAACCTCACAGACGTAAAATATGCAAAGTGATGAACATGACAAAAGCTGAATGGGACAGCTGTGTTTTGAAATCATTACATGCATGAAACATGTTGTGCTCAGCACAAACCGTGTGGGAAGCGTCATCTGAATGCATCCGTTTGCCGACCCAAAGCAACACGGATCTTACGGTCCTGTTAGTAAGCGCTTCACCTGTGGGAGCCTCCGGACACAGAAGGGCGGGTACTCGTCCTGCAGCTCCGGCTCCTCCAGACCCGGCTCCAGCGGGACTCTCTCCGGCTCCGGCTCCAGCATCATGTGGTTCTCTCCACCAAACAGGTTGCCCTGCTCTGGACAGGCCAGTTTAGCTCCTCCATTAAAAACCCCAGGATGCACCAGAACCGGGAGCCTGCAGCCAGGAGGAGGCCGGACGGGCCGGTACACACAGTCCTGCAGCAGAACCAGCATCAGCCGTGACGGAGGTTCCTCGGACGCACCGAGATGCTCCTCAGACGCATTCAGGGATTCCAGCGAGCCGCTGCAGCTCAGCCGCTCTCGGAGTGTGTGATCGCCGTCTGATGAGCTGGACGTCCAGCGGCTCCCGGTGCCGGTCCGCTCTTCCCCACAGGCGCTCCCGGTGCCGGTCCGCTCTTCCCCACAGGCGCTCCCGGTGCCGGTCCTGTAGTAGCGTGTGGACGGGCCGCAGGAGACGCTCCTCCACAGCTTCCGGGGCACTCTACACACGGCTTCGTAGTCGGCGTCGGACACACGCAGCGGTCGGCACCTGCGCGAGGAGGACTCTAACGTGCGGCACGGTGGATTGAGGGAACACTCCCACATCTGCTCCTCGTCCTCCGCCCAGGACTCGTGCATGGAGTAGGCGAGGTCCTCCTGCAGCAGCGCACAGTACCGCTGAAGGGACGGGTCATCAGCGCTCGCCTCCGGCGCCCCCTGCAGGTTGTGTTTGTTATAGAGCGCAGCGATGCAGATGCGCAGACGCTCCCTCTCCAGCAGGAGTCTGCGCAGACGCTCCAGGGACAGCGCCTGCACACGTGCCATCACCGTGTCGAAGCGGAACATGCGGTACAGCATGAAGGAGCACTTGCTGCAGACGAACTCGCAGCGCCCGTCGCGCTGAAGCTCGCGGCCCAGAGCCCGAGACAGCAGAACCTGCAGCTTCAGCTTGGCTGACGGGTGGAAGAGCCATCGCCGCTGGTTCCCACACAGATCCCCGGCACACACACGACACGCCTCCTTCATCCCAGCAGAGACGCGATATTCACTGGAGTCGGGATATTCACTGGAGTCGGATATTCACTGGAGTCGGGATATTCACTGGAGTCGGGATATTCACTGGATTCGGATATTCACTGGAGTCGCATATTCACTGTAGTCGGGATATTCACTGGATTCGGATATTCACTGGAGTCGGATATTCACTGGAGTCGGGATATTCACTGGAGTCGGGATATTCACTGGATTCGGATATTCACTGGAGTCGCATATTCACTGTAGTCGGGATATTCACTGGAGTCGGGATATTCACTGGATTCGGATATTCACTGGAGTCGGATATTCACTGGAGTCGGGATATTCACTGGAGTCGGGATATTCACTGGATTCGGGATATTCACTGGAGTCAGATATTCACTGGAGTCGGGATATTCAATGGAGTCGGGATATTCAATGGAGTCGGATATTCACTGGAGTCAGATATTCACTGGAGTCGGGATATTCACTGGATTCGGATATTCACTGGAGTCGCATATTCACTGTAGTCGGGATATTCACTGGATTCTGAAACACCTGCTGTCATTTGGTTTAAAAAGAAAAGAAAAAGATTTAGTTTCCAAAAAAATTGAATATGAAATGTCGTCAAATTCAATATGTTATACAGTCAAACAATATGTCAAACAGTATTATAATTTTATCATATTTTTAGATAATATCAATAATATCAGAGATCATAGTTTAAACAAAAGCGTAGTTTAATCACCGTATGAGACTGCGGCTCGAGGAATGAAGTCCTCAGGGTGTCATCACAGCTGGCAGTCCATGAAAGCGGGAGAAAAATGATCATAATCCGCTAGCGCTGGAGCAGAGAGGCATCTGATGTTCAACTGCGGCGAGTCGGGCCAAAAACACGAGGACTAACGGTACCGAAGTCGATTTACCGAGTGTGTGTGTGTGTCTGATGCGGAACACGCGCCTCCGTCTCTCTCTCTATTCATCACCGGAACACGGCAGCGGTTTGTGTGTGTGTGTGTGTGTGTGAGAGAGAGAGAGAGAGAGAGAGAGAGAGAGAGAGAGAGAGAGAGAGAGCGAGAGCGAGAGCGAGAGAGAGAGAGACTCATCGTCATCACTGCGATACAGAGAAACATCAGATTCTGCGGTCGCGTCATCAGATGAAAGGAGGATTAAACCATCTCACACCGCAGGGGTGGATCTCTCATCACTACACATCATTACACAATAGAAGAGCGCCGACTGAAAAACGACGAGCCAGGAAAAAGAGCAATAATCAGTGAAATACAATATTTTGGTCATATTTGCCGCGTTCCCGTCAGAATACAGTGAGGTGATGCGGGTCTGCGCGTTCCCGCGCCCCTCGGAGTGATTGACAGATCAGCAGCAGCGCGAGCCTCTAATGTCACCTGACGAGAAATAAACATCTGTGTGATGATGACGCCTCATGCTTTATATCAATATGTATTATGGTTCAAGGGCTACATGTTAAGCTTATTGTTTTTTACATTTAATCTACGGTTCAGTCGTTTATTATGTCTAATGCAGGTTACCTGTGTAAATAAGCCAGGCCAGATTCATGTTTGTGAATAGCTGTGAGTCTGACTGCCAGTCAAGTATATTCATATAGCGCTTTCACAATAGAGATTCCATCAAAGCAGCTTCACAGTATCCATCAAAACATAATAACAATGTTCGTTTCTTAGTGGAAAAACATCCACGTTTGGTAGAGCTGATGAAGGGGATTACTGATTGGTTAATTCATTTGAATATCCACAACTGAGCAAGCTGAAGGAAACAGTGGCAAGGAACCGAAAAACTCCATCAAGTGACCTGATGCCACTGATAATAATCACACATGTTGACCAGTGACCTGACCCCTGACCCAGAGCATGACCTGTGAGCAGCGGTGCCTTTACCTTACCCCATTAGCCAATACATAGACATTTACATTTATGATTATGCATTAATAAATTCAATTGACATAACTTCAGAAACATTTTCCTTGTTTTCTAGCTGAAGTCCTTTATAATGTCAGTAAAATCCCATTTTTGGAGAATGTCATTCTCAATAGATATATAATTTTGAGAATAATTTGAGAATTTGGGTGTTGAAGTATCCTGTTGACACAAAAGCGTCTCGTACACTGTCTGTACAAACATGTGATGGGATAGATCAGCTGTAACCATAGCGACAGTGACTAAAGTAACATCAAAGATGGCAACGTAAATAAAATAAAACTAAATTCTTTTCACAAAAGAGTTTTGTCCTGAGGTCTCATTCTCACTCGGCAGGTCCCAATAGTGTGTGTGTGTGTGGGGGGGGGGACACAATAGTGACCACATCTGAAGTCTCTCTGTTTGCTGATGTATCATGTATCAGAGTCGTCTGGATGTAATAATGCAGGGAGTGGATCATTTGTTTTCAGGATGGCAGGAAGAGACTCGTGCAGCTTCTGAACATGTCAGTGTTTGTTTGCACAGTAAATGTGTGTATCACTGCGCTGTGATCTGAGACAAGAGTTAAAACACTTTAGTTCAGGACAAAGACTTCAATAATTCAGCCCAGTTGTGTTTGCAGACGTCAGCCTCTATCGGTCCCACAATGCACCTGGCTCGTTGCCACGGGAAACGTGGTTGTGAATCCAGAGAATTTGTCTCATTCTGACGGTTAGAAGTTATTATTTTTATCTGCGGTTCCTTTAAAACATTTACAAACTAACTAGAGACAACCATTAGACTGTTCTGAACACACACATGCCACTCTCTCTCACACACACACACACACACACACACACACATCTGGTTGGCCATCTTTGTGGGAACTCTCCATTGATGTAATTATACTGTACAAACTGTTAATTCTTTCCCCTACACTAACCCAGTAGACTGAAATTATACTTTCTCATTTTTAGTTTAAAAGAAGCATTCGAATAAAAGCACACTTGAATAAACTTCTTTTTAGTAAGGGTTTATCACAATATATTAAGAATGTGTATTAAGAACTAGTCTCACACACACACACACACACTTACCTGCATCTCCTGTTGCACACGGAGCCTCTCACGGCCTAACTCCTCTTCATAAAACTACACACAGAAACAATCATTACAGATACACGATTATAACAAAGACTCAATCCATCTGTCAGTCTGTGTTTCAGGGTGTTCTCCACTACACACGTGTTTTGTTTGTTTCTAATTCTCTGAATTCTAAATGTGATTAACGATCATGAAAATAATGTCACAATGGTCTTAAAACAGTCTGTGGAGAATGTGAGGGATATCTGTCAGATTGGAGCAGGGAAACGCAGAGTCTTTCACGTCAACATGTGTGTGTGTTAGAAAACAGTCGGACACTTTCTGCTCCCGCCGTGACGCTCACACACTGCTTTCTTTATCACACATGAAAAGGGTTAGATGCCATAACTGTCAAATAAATCTTTTTGTGTTACAGAAACACTTTCCATTCTGAATTATGTAGTGTTTTAAAGGTTAGTGTGTTATTTCTCAAAGTCGTGGCTGTTAAAAAGGCCATTACTAGTAATATGTCTTCCGACTTAAATCTTTTTTGTTTTCTGAGACTGATTGACGCACAGCCTACAGAATAACAGCCTATCAGCGTCCGCTGAAGTACGTGGATGCGAACACCCCGCCCACAGTGTGAAGTTGAGAGTCGATTCTGTCGGAGTGCCGCTAAAGCTGAACTTTGCTGTTGTAAATAACATTTAGTTTGTTCATTTCATGGGTGTTGTGTGTCAATGCAAGTAAGTGTGTTCTATTTGATCTCTAGCAATGTGCAATCCTGTTTAATATTCAGTTTGTCGTTATAACGGGTATTAGCTTGTCGAGGTTAATTATAGCAATTGTCACGTCTTTGGAATGATGTTGTGCTGTTTATAAGATGTTATACATCTGCTTAGTTGTTTATATGGATGTCATTTATGTATATTTCATCTGTGTTTGGGGCATTTCAATTGTTGAAGACTGCGTTTGAGGTATTCTGAAATTGCCCAGACAGAGCACCGCTGACCAACTATGTGACGCAGATAAAACTGTTTAGAGTTTAATTTCATTTATAACACAGTCGAGTTTGTTTCTATTTCTTTATTAATCTCATTTCTGTATTTTGTTCATACTCGGCATGTATCTGTTTAAACCATTTAACGTTATTATCACGTATGTTTACATTTTCTGTTTTATGGAAAGACTACACCTATTTGTACACCGTGATATGGACAACTGCTTTATAATCTGGTGAAAATAAACGGGCTATTCCCTAATATCGGACATCTACTAACCAGCCCCTTCCAGACTCCCTGTGGGGGGGTTTCCAACTTAACTGGCGATAGAAATAAATGTGATCGAGCCGTCATCAGCTAACTCATTACTTCAGTGGCTGAACATGTTAAAATTTGAAATCAACCCAAGCAAACACACGGCCATCTGTACGGCTCCGCCTCCAAAGCTCATCTCCCAATCCTGACCTCTGTCCATCTCGAACCCCCATCAGTGTCACTCAGGGTGGGGCAAATCAGAGCAAATGTCCACGTCTGTTTTCTACATGTTTATTGTTGTGTGTTTGTGCTAACACACCTGTGCGTCTCTCTCTCTCTGCAGTAGGGTCTCCGTCAGCGTCTGCAGCTGCTCCTCCATGAGTCTCAGTCTCTGTCTCAGGTCTGTCCTCTCCTCCGTCAGCTCACGGATCAGACGCTCCTTACGGCACAGAGCTGCGCTCAGCTGCTCGATCCTGCACACACACACACACACACACACACACTTCATCCACTAATGGGAATAATCACGCTGCATCCTTTATATTGTTCAAATGCAGAGACATCTCCTGTAATCTGATTGGACGAGCAGCAAACGAGCCGAGATCCTGCAGGAGCTCCACCAGATCTCACCTGTGTCTGTCCGCATCCTCATCAGACTGAGGGCTCCAGTCTCCGGATGTGTCCTTGGGAACCGTCTCCATGGCGACAGAGGGATGCTGGGAGGGAGATTCATCCAGGCTGGCCATGCGCTCGGCCTCGTCTCGAGCAATCCGAGCCTCCTGCCATGCATCACCATCATCACCATCACCATCACCATCATCACCATCGTGTGTGTGTGTGTGTTGTACCTCCTGCAGGATCTGTATCCTGCTCTCCAGCACCTCCTGCATGTGATGGATCTCCTGCTGTCTCTCCTCACAGTGTCTCTGCAGCTCCGCTTCATTGTGATTGGTCAGACTCTCTGCTGTTGTCCTGTCAGATCAACACATGAGGGATGGTTTTAAACAGAAGATATTCTTCCCTTTTCAAGCATGTTCTCCTGCTGTAATGTTGATGATTCTCCTCATATTCTCCTCTCCTCTCTTCAGTCTGTCAGTATCGCTGTTAGCCGGTGTTCCTCTAGTCCTGTGTCAGCTTTTATGTCATTTCCTGTTCTGCGTAGTGAAGTGTGCTTTCCAAACATTTATGAATCTTTAGTTTCGAATCTGAGGTTTGGAGTGTGTATCAAACAGGCAAAGTCACGTGATTTCAGTAGTTCCACCTGTTCCTGTGTGTCTGTCTGTTGGGGAGTGTGTGTGTGTGTGTGTGTGTGTGTGTACATGTCTATCTAACCCGTGACTCCTTCATTCTCAGTGCTGGTCAGTGATGTGGATCTCCGTAGAGTCGAGTGATAATGACTGTAATTCTGGACATCTGCTGAAGGATCGAGAGCTGAGCGGCTCTAGCGGGAGTTCATCTCAGAGTCAAACATCTACCAGCACCAGAACACACACACACACACACACACTTCTGCTGTGGCTCAGAATGGCTCATGCCACTGTGTGTGTGTGTGTGTGTGTGTTCATCTGTGTGCTCCTTTTAAACGGGAACGAGGATCAAAAGATCAGATGACCAGCTATTAAACCCGTCACCCCGTCGGGCGTGTGTGTGTGTGTGTGTGTGTGTGTGTGTGATGTACGTACAGAGCTTTATCCAGCAGTTTCTGTTTTTCCTGCAGTTCCTGTTTGAGACTCTCGACCTCCACCTTCAGCTCGATGTTCTGCAATCAAACAAACATCTGTCAGTGTGTGTGTGTGAGTGTGTGTGTGTGTGTGTGTGTGTTCACGAGAGCAGGAATGATGACAGTTCTTTATGTCGAGGGTCAGCAGAAACATACACACGCTAGCCTTCATATTCTACACAGAGAGAGAGTGTGTGTGTGTGTGTGTGTGTGTGTGTGTGTGTGTGTGTGTGTGTGTGTGTGTGTGTGTGTGTGTGTGTGATCAGTGGTGTCATGTATCGGGCGGTTCAGGCGTCTCTCGGGTTATTTTTAGTGACTGGAATGCCGAGCTGAAACTGAACCACAACTGAAGAGAACAGCTGTCGACTGTTTACCTGCTGAAACACACACACACACTCACACACACACACACACACACTAGCAGAAGTGTGTTGAGCTGACGGTGTATAAACTGGTTCCTCGTGATTCGAGCCTTTATGAGAAAGTTCGAGATGTGTTGTTTTAGTGACGGTCTTAAATATGATCAACTAAAGCGAGACTCGGCAGAACCGACGGGTGTGTGTGTGTGTGTGTGTGTGTGTGTGTGTGTGTAATCCGCCAGCACCGCTGGAACACTTTCACAACACACACACACACACTAATACTAATCATTTATGTATCATCATGTATATGTCAATATCTCACAGCACGTTAGGATGTTTTCTACACAGCTCAATCACCAGAACAATAAACTCTTGTATTATTTATATTTTTGACAGATATTATTTTTCTTTGTAAGTTATAGTTATATTATAATTTTTACAATAGCCAGATTCACACCAAGCCCAAAGGACTCATTAATCAGGAAAAGGATCTGAAGCGCTGATGTTCCCTAACGATATCCCATAATTCTCATCTGGGTCTGATATCCGTTTAGTGACGGCAGATTTAGACCACAGAGATGAGCAGGATCAGCAAATGTACGTTTTCCTGCGGCGGCGGCGACATGACGGGTCAAATTACTTTTTTTAAATAGATTTTTTTTTACTGTAGAATGGATCTATAAACTCAATAAACTCTATAAACTCAATAAACTCTATAAAGTATCACTTTTTCTTGGTATGAAGAACATTTTAATAATCTGGAGAGCCGTTTTCCACTGTATTAGTAACTCTCAGAGGAACAGAGGTTTAATGTTCCCCATGGAACCACTGATGCCAGTATAGAACCTTTAATGTGTTATTATTGAAGGTGTTTATGCAAATATATTCATCATGACATCATCATGATCGGGTCTCACCGTGCGGTAGACGTCATCGCCGCCGTCCTCGAACTTCTGCTGGATCCTCTCCTCCAGGAAGTAGATGCGGAGCTTGAGGCTGAAGTTCTCCTTCTTCAGGTCGTTGAGGTGCTGTGAGAGAGTTCGGTACGTGTTAGACATGTCCGGGGTGTGTGTGTGTGTGTGTGTAGAGCGTCACACAGCCCTTCTACCAGCGCTCACACACATCACAACTACAAAAGAAATAAAAGATCCTCAACGACATGACTGATCATATGGACACAGCCATCCTCACACACACACACACACACACACGCGGAGAGCGAGGGCCGGCGGTGAGGGCCCGGAGCCGAGAGTCCATGATGAGCTTTAGGACACACTCCAGAGAGACGAGCTGTTTTTACTCCGGCAGATATCCCAAGAATCCCTGACGGACACGGTCAAGCCAACCAGATGCCAGACTGCAGTCGTGTGTGTGTGTGTGTGTGTGTGTGTGTGTGTGAGGGGTGATTCACAGATGAAGGTGAACTGACTGAAGCAGAAGGAAGTGTGTTTATTTCAGCGGCTGAACTCATTCTGTGTCGCTCTAACACACTTCTACATTACACACGGACACACAGGTTCACGGATGAGGTCAGCTGAACTCCTGCACACACACACACACACATCTCACCTGTTCAAACTCTTTCAGAGTGTGTGTTTGAAGAGGAACTTTATCGGTGTCTTCACTCAGACAATCTACAAACACACAAACCATTGTCATTTACACAACAGATGTGTATATTCACTGTCTGACCATGTGTGTGTGTGTGTGTGTGTGTGTGTGTTTTACCCGTCATGTAACCAGTGACTCTGCACACATTTCCCTCTCCATCCACAATGAAATCCCTGAGGAAAGCAGAAGATCATCCATGAATCATAAGCTCATTCACACAGATATTACTGACACACTTTAATATGACCAGAACAATATATCCCAATATTCTCTACAGCAGAATCCCTGTAGTCTGAGGGGGCTTTAAGGGCGCTTTCACACTGGCAGTTTAGTTCGGAACGGTTCGCATGAAAAATCGCTAATGTGAACGCTGTCATGGGACCCGGGTGGGCACTGGGGTACTTGGGGTATAATTAATTACCAAGTAATCTAAACATTGTAATTTAATCAAAGGGATTACTCTTAATTCTTCTGTAATTTAAAATAAAATATGATGTAATTACGTTAAATAGACAACTGCATAAACTATAGACCAATGCAGTATAAACAATAGGGGATTTAACATACATTTTTAAAAGGTATATTTTTAATGTAACCTTCTCCCTCTGCACACTTTGATCAATTCAAGAATAATTCATGCAATTGTATATTGTTAATTTGAAAGCATTAAAAGTGCAGTTTCCTGTCTCTCCTCCTTGTATTAATCAAGTAGCTGAGGTTGATATAGGATTTAGCAATTAGTAATATGCAGACCAATACTTTCTAAAGATAGTAATTATTACTTTAATCTAACTACACCATTGAAGATGTCATTTGTAGTTAATAATTCATAACTATTTTAGAGTAACTTACTGTTATAATATTAGAGGTGAAACTGGAAGAATGTTATTCAAACTAAAGTAGGCTACTATTACTTTGATAATTTTTTACTTAAGTAAAAATAGCAGTCTAAAAATCTACTCAAGTAAGAAGTAGTTAATTTAAAACATGAGTAAAAGTTGCTGAGTAACTTGTTCAACAGTGGGGGTGGGGTGGGGGGGGGGGGGGGGGGGACTCCCCCATGTGGGGAATGAGAGTTTCACAGTATAAGAACCGTCTCAGAAAATATCACGGTTTATGGTATAAAACAATTATTAAATATATAAACTGCATTATTAAATGACTGTTATCATTATCATCAGTTAAAATGACAGTTAAATAAATTAAACATTTTCTCAATAAAAACATATCTAATCAACTAACTTCAATAATTGATTATGAATAAGATTAACATCTTATTTTTATCATTAATAACTTATTATATTATGTTTGAAAAATAATTGAGCTCTATTAAATGTTTTTAAATTCCATTTTTTAAGGATTTAATAGAAATATATCAAAAATGGTGGTAATCAACTAAAACTTTAGCGAACGTTTTAATCCTTTTATTTTTTGGCAAAGTGCTGCAAAACAGAATTAATTTATTTATTATTTTATTAATATATATTCCTTAAAGAATCTGTAAATATATTTTAGTATTATTGTTGGTGTTTAAACAGCACTTCCTCATTAAAAAAGGGGAGGAGACCGCAAGAAACCGCAAGAGTTTACTGAAGAAAACCTGCTCCTGACCAGGTTAGGTTACCATGGTAACTGACTCTGAGTATAAGTTACCTCTCTTTCAGAAACAGGCTTGACTTACTCTGCTTTCTCGGGTTTGATATACCCCCCTTTCTGAAACAGAAAACTCAGAGTTTCCCTCATTTCAGGGTTAACACACTCAGAGTTTTCACTTAACCTCCTTTCTGAAACAGGCCCCTGGAATGCAATTGTTCCCAATATCCACATTGCAAACGTGACATTAATTATTGTACAACAGCTCAACTAACAAAACGTGCATTTTAAACACTGTCAGTATTTACTCTATTCTGCAACAAAATAATAGTTCCAATGAAAGCCACAGAACAGAACTACAGCAAACATCACATTCATTTCAGACAAATACAATCAGAGGTAGCCTATATTAAAAAGTCCATAAAAGTGCATCTATCCATCATAAATAACACATTACAAAGTAAAATTCTTGATGGGCTAATTAATCACGGGCTAATTTTCATTTTTGAGTAAACTACCCCTTTAAGACAGTGCCACCTACTGGCAGTTTTAGCTTCATGTTTAAAATTATAACTTTGTTTTTAGCATCTTGCATATTTCTCTATTGAACATTTTTAATTTAAAACATTATTATTTTATAAAGTTATTCATAAAGGTAAAAAAAATGCGCTGGAAAATTAATTTTGGGGGCAAATATTCACCATTTTAGGTTTTACGTTTTCATATTCCAAACTTGGAAACTATAAAACCATATTGAAAACTATGTTATGCAGTATAACAGAATGATGTGATATAGTAGCAATATGTGTAAAATAGCCATAATCATAAAAATTTCCCATTTTATACAATAGGCCCTATATCCACATTGTATCTAATTAGCATATAATGTATTTACCATGTATTGAAAAGAAGCGTAATAATGGGAAAAGTACTTGACAAGATTTTCATTGTAATATCTAATATTTCATAGAGGAATATTGAAAGATGTTTCTTCACTGTGTCCCCTGCCCTGATGCCTGCTAAACACGCTAGACCCGGTGTCCTCTACAGTGGAGGTGTGTAAGAAATCGAGGTCTTGTTTCGTATTTGATTTGAAACCATATACAGACTTCCTTGGGTGTTCATTTATGACAAACAATTCAAAATGCGTCAGATTTAAATTATAGAAACATTATCATATTCCCAGTGTGCATTACATTTGATCATTAAATGAATGTCAGATTTTTAAAGGAGAGTAGTCGTTATGAAACTTCCGAACATTTTCTCTGAAAAGCCCTGAATCTTATTTGAGACTCGACATCAGTCACTCACTGGAATATAATCTGTCCACTACAGAGGACACTAGTCTATTCCTGACTCCCATAATGCGGACACTGTTTCATCTCAATGCAGCCACTGATGGATGAAGCTCTTCAATCTGAATATCAGTCCTGATGTCACATAAACTGCGCTGATATGGAGAATAAAGGCCCGTGCGATATAAAGAATCACTGTGGATCAATGTGTTCACGCGCACTCTCACCTGCACGCGCTCTCCGCGCCGTCGGTCCAGCTCATCGTCAAAGCCCGGGCCGGTACCGATCATTCCTCCATCTGTCGGTGTGTCGTTATTCCCGTTATTCCTCAGGACAGAACCGACGACAAAGGTGATGCTCGTTCGGCATTTTGTGCGCGTGCACGAGATGCTGCGCGCGCTCGCTCGGTTCTGTGTGTCTGTTCTACATGCACAAGCCCGAATGAATCTTCCTCTGGTTACAATTGACCCACATCAGCCGAACCGGAGCCGAGAGAAAGCTTCAGAACATCAGCTGTAGTGCGCTTGCGCATCTGTGCACTGATCAGCACGATTAAGATCCTTAACATTAGGTTAGGTTACTCGCCGTTTGGATTTTTAACCACAAACAGTGATTTCTGGTCGGTGGAAAAACTGAGTTTCTCTAATATTTATCGAGGTTTTCTACAAGCAGATATACTGAAGCAAACAAACAAAAACACGATGCTTATCCTCACTTCAAACTCGGTCCTGGAAGGTCTCTGTCCTGCACAGTTTGCTCCAACCCTGATCGAGCACACCTGTGAGTGTCTAGAGATCCTGAAGAGCTTGATGAGCTTGCTCAGGTGTGTTTGATCAGGGTTGGAGGAGCTAAACTCTGCAGGACAGCGGCCAACCAGAGAAACTCGCCCTGCGTCCCAATTCGCTTACTTATACTACGCCCTAAAAGTATGTTCTCTTTTTGTGAAGAAAAAGTGCATACTTTTGAGTATGTAGCAAAAAGTAGGCAAGGTTTGGGACATACTATCACGTCATCTTTGCCGGACGGCTCTGTCGCGTGCTGCGTGCATCCTGTCACCCTAAACTGTCCTGTCAATCATCTCGTCACAGTTAAAATCCTCCATTCAATCTAATTTTATTCCCTACCGTATCGGAGCACGTTAATCTGTCAGTCATGGGTCTTTCATGTATATACTTTCCTCGTGTTTTGCAATCTGAATATAATGATGCATTTAAAAAGTAATGGCACAACATATCTTTACAAAAGTTCACAATGCTGCTGCAGATGCAATATAATGTGGAGAACAATGAATAAATTAATTTCGTCAGGTCAGATAGTGTTAATTAATCACTCAAAGCTCTTTATCTAAACCTCTCAACATAACCGCGGGACTCGCGCGTCCACGAGTCTGTAGTTTTTTAACACTTTTTACTCGTGTTTGTAGTTCTAACCGAATTCGTTCAACGCGCAAAGGGTTGTGGGCAATATCAGCCGTTAGAGTGTGTATCGATCTTTTAAAACCTCATTTAAACATACTACGGTTTGGGACGCACTAATTCTATTTTGAATACTATTTAGGACGGATAATATGCGAATTGGGACGCAACACCAGAGTGAATTTGATCGAATTGGTCACATGATCACACAGGAAGTTGAATTGGAATGACAGGAAGAGGAGGTTACTAAATTCAACAATTACTTACGTTAAAATTCTGATTTGATTATATAGCTTAATATTGAGTAATTTCACACAGTTTAAAATAGTTTTTTTTTTAAATAGCCTATATGAAATATATAAATGGCATGCTGATTTTCAGGCATCAATCATTACTTAAATCACTGAATATCATGTCATGTTTTTGGAAATACGTCATGTGTTCATTGATTTTGAAAAGATGAAATGTATCGGCACACAATTGAATCTCGATGAATTTCACTCTGTTTCGATTATCCTCCTTTCCTATTTTCCTATTTTTGCATGGGGAGTCAAACTCTCACAGGTTCTTTTAAACATATTGATTTGAATAAAAGATTTGAATCAAATGTATATACTGTTTTATTGTTTTAATCATCAGAGAACGACCCAGACAGCAGCACAGGGGCACAGCTTTAGTTTCATTCAGTCCGGTTGATGAATCAGGGTTAGGGTTTGATGAATCTGAGTGTAGTCATGTGTGTGTTTATACGTCACAAGCTTGAAATCAGTATTGATTGTTTGACATGCGCTCACTGCACGAATATACAGAGTTTCCTACAGTCCTTCAGATTCGGCTTTCAGTCCGATCAAGTGATCACGTGTTCTCTCGGATTAGAAGAGGAATGAACACAACTTTCAATCTGATTGAATCTCGATCGGGTCGATTAAGGTGTTTTCAGTGCGATTGAGCCGTCAATACATTATTAACGGATGATTCGGTTCCACGTAAACGTAGCCAGTGTCGGCCCACATCTGAGACGTGTGGATTCAGCGGCTGCCGGATCTGGCCCGACACTGTGCTGCTGTCTGGGATCTTCTTGTTTTAGACTTTTAGATCTCCAGAACCAGGATCCATGAAAACCACTGGTGCAAAGGATCCTGGGAAGGTGCAGTACCGGCGGAGACCAGCGGGGGCGTCCCGACAGCTCCACTACACCTGAGCAGAACCCATCCCGTCTATCGGACTCTACACGTTCTTCCCGAAGGCGACCCGCGGGCCGGTCCGGGGCGCTCTGGGCTCGGTGCCGTCAGAGATGACCCAGACGGCCGGGGTGAAGCGGCCTCCCTCCATCAGCACACGGATCTCCTCAGCGCGGGCCATCTCCTCCAGCTCAGGGCTGCTCTCCGGACACCAGTCCACCATGAACTTGTCTTTGTTCTCGCACAGGTTGATCTCCTCCTCCTCCGGCTGAGGCCCGAACAGGCAATCTGAGGAGACAGACCGAGACAGCTGACCTCTGACCCTGGACAGTAGCCAGGATAAGCTGACCTCTGACCCCGGACAGGAGCCGGGACAGCTGACCTCTGACCCCGGACAGGAGATGGAGAGGGTTTCTCTTCATAATCTTGTATAATGGCGAACGGAAACCACAACAGATCTAGTTTTTGCTCCCATTTCTATAAGACGGTAAACATATTAATTACAGAAATGACAGGGAACGCTCACTCAGCGGCGTTAGCAAGTCTTTGTAATTTACTGCCAAGGTAATCACTGGAATTTCAGTAAAAGAATTTTCTCTTGGAATTTGCTTGTAAATTTAAATTTCACAATCAAAGAGAAGAAACTGCATGAGGAACATTAGTTTATATTCCACTGACCGTACATCTCATCTCAGCACTACTGATGAAAGCTACACTATATTTAATCAAGCCATTTAGTTAATGATCAGCGCTGTTGATAACTGTAAACTACCCTTCTGAGAAACAACTAGTCACTGGCTTCATCAGATCAGATCTTTGGGCTATTTCTACAGTATATTCACATATAGACGAGATAATCAAAGACATTTCTTCTAGGAGGCGTGTCGGTAATGACATCAGAAGTATAGATGTGAACGCTCACCCGCCAGGTCGTGCAGCAGGTCCTTCATGAGGTGTCCGATGATGGCGTAGAGCGTTGTCACTATGACGATGGAGGCGAGGATGATGTAGAAGATGTGGATGGGCAGATGAATGGCGTCTCGAGCGGGTGGGATGTAAGTCTTGAAGAAAACCTCCTCCTGTCCTGCGGGGGGCAGTAGAGGCGTCTCGCTCGGGACAGACATCACCCTCGAACGGCGAACACTTCATCCAGGAGTTCAGCACATCTCAGTGTTTAAAGTCCCCTGTGGACAATAACTGGATCCCTAAAAAAAAGGAAAAATTCTTCTTGTGTTAAAATAACTCGACACCCTCGCCTCATTTAGTATGCACAGTGCTATGAATATGCAGATTAGCACTGCCTCCACTTAGAGATCCACTGGTGGACGATCACACGTTGATCTGATTGGTTACAAGGTTTAATTTACACATGGTGTGTGTGTTAAAGCAGATTAAACACACCACACACACACATAAACAACATTAAACGCTGGACTTCACCACAGGGACTTTCTTACAAGTCTTGATAGTTTCACAGCACACATATTCATAAGCTCGAAAGACTTGCTTTCATAACTACATCTGTTTATAGAGTTTTTCCCCTATAGACACCTGAAACACAGGAGCAGTGTGTAAACGTGGAGCTGATACTCACCGGACGAGTGTGTGTTCAGGCCTGTGTCTCTCCTGTAGATCTTCAGTAATGAGCGAATCATGAAGACGAAGAGTCGATGAACGCGGCTGTGCTGCGCTGTGATTGGCTGAGACTGTCAAGGTCAGCAGATATTATCCAGCTTGGACACGGATTAGCGACTGGTTATGGTTAATCGTGAGCCGAGAGCATGTCCTGACACAGACACAGAAGCTGACTTTATTAATAACAGATATAACGTGTGTAAAACACAACATCATAAACTGAACAGTGGCTCGATGAATCCAGTGACGGTCAAGATGGTTCATAATGTGAGTCGGTCACTGAAGTCAGATCTGAGTCTCTCGACTGTGTTTTCCTGCTGTTGTAAAGCTTCAACTTCAACTTTTATTTCTTTATATAGCACATTTCATAGCAACATTTCCCAGAGTGCTTCACAGTTATATAAAGACATTTATGAAGGGGAAGACTGTTCCACAACTGGAAAAACTGGAACTGGTTTGATGATCTTAATGTCCTACCTGAGATCCTTAAAGGTTAGCAATGTAATTTGTTATGCAGTGCTTTAAAAAACATGAATAAAATCTAATAATCGATCCTGTCGATTGGATCCCGGCAGCTGAAGAGAGGATAATACTGCATCCGATGCAAAGCCAAAGTTCAGGATTTATGTGCTCACACTGTACGGTCCTTCACTGCTCACACTATACGGGTAATATCTGCCATAACCCCCTGGATTGCGCATATTTACGTGTATGTATCCAGGGATATTGTCAAAACAAGCATCTGCTATCAGTATCTAGATGATTTAGCATTTTCAATTTATGCATTTAATTATTATTAGCATTATTGTAATCATTATTAGTGGAGGCATATAGGCTAATTTAATTATTAAATTGATCCGCTATTATAATCAATTTGCCACGCAATATTTTCACAGCACATAACCAACGTGTAATAAAATATTACATAATCTTACTCCTCATTAAAATTTGTCTAAAACATTTAGGTCGATTACAATGAATTACAGGCATATAAAATAACTATTAACAGTCTATAATATGTCCAAACATTGCCATAATTAATCATCAATGAAAATTAAAAACAGGTTTATTTCAAAAACTTTGTTTGACAGATTAATAAGAGAGGCGTTACATCGCAGTGGCTTGGAAGACGGTGGGTAATATATGATCTATTTCTAACAGGAACTGGAGGTAAGCAACAGTCATTTGTAGCTGAACTACGTTACAGAACTTTAAGATCTCCCTCTTTTCATTTCTATTTTATTTTAGCCGCAGATGAAATGGTTAAACTTGTGTTTTCGCGCAGGTGCAGTGAGGGGAAAAACACTGAGTTTAGGGCAGTCGGTTCGTAGCTTTGCTTCAACTGTGCGATATAGTCACGAGGAGCGACCAACATTACTGACATGACAGAAGTTCATCCGACCATCCGATTGTCGATCGTGAGAGGTTAATCGCCTCTCGTTTCTCCCTGTACACTGCACCAATACTGCACAACAAAGCTCAAAATCAGTCCGACACCAAAAAAAAGAGTCGCACGAGTCAGAATTCGGCTCAAAATCGGACGAAAATCGCACAGTGTATGCCCGCCTTTACTCACGATACAGTTGAAATCTCTGGATCCGATCTCTCCAGGTGTCGGTTTCCTTCAGCGCAGACAGAGCTCTCGGCTTCAGCTCATCCATCATCTTAATAACTTCTGACACCACGTCATGTATTGATGACAGGAAACCGCATGTGGTTGAACTGAACTGGCTTCACTCGTGTGTGTGTGTCTATTACAGATGGTGACGCAATAGCGCCTCACAGTGTTCACTCCATTACACTACAACCTTTACACGTAATTATATTCTGTCCTGTAGATCTGAATGAAAGTGAACGAGACTCGTGTTTGTTTTGACCCAGACAGGCATTAGAATAATCTAGTGATTATGAATATAAATCAGACACAAGCTGTTGGTTCTTAACGAGGACAGGCTTTAATTCTATATCTCATTTACATTGATGACATCACAGGACACACCCTCTTTTCATACATAAAGACTTGATCTACAGCGGCAGAAACAGCATCTGGGCTCTTATAAACAGGAGGAAACTGTTAAACCAGAGTAACGACAGCAGACACACACACACACACACTGCCGAGACTCATGTGAAGCAGACACACACACACACTCACTCACACTCACACTGCCGAGACTCATAGGGATGTGATGTAGTGATGCTGAAGGTGTTCTGTGCTGCTGAATCCCGGCAGTGGACCGCCCCGCTCGTCCTCCATCTCCTCCTCTTCACCGCCGCTCTCAGACTCATCAGCTTCAGCTTTAGGGCCGAAGACGCAGTCTGAGGAGAGAGAGAGAGAGAAAACCAGTTCATATGTGTGTGTGTGAGAGAGAGAGAGAGAATACCAGTACATATGAAGAAAAAATGGAGGGTAACTGGAAGAAAACTAAACTAGAGGTATTCCGGATTTGATGGAAGGAGAGCTCGACTGCATACAGAGAGGCCTTAAAAACTGCTAGATCTGCTTATTTTTACACTATATTAGAAGAAAACAAAGAAACACAACCCGAGATATTTAATAGAAACAGTGGCTTAACTAACGAAAAATAAAGCTTCAACCCGAGACGTTTTCCAAGCAGTACCTTATCGACTTACAAGATTGATAATATTAGAGAGAACATTATAACTATACAACCGTATATAACAGCACCACATAGAGGAGTGCACTGCAGTCTCCCTGAGGAAAAACTCTAAACTCATTGTTCATTCATTGCTTTAGGAGAGAAGAATTGTCTAAACTCGTTAAATCATCTAAATCGACAACCTGTATGCTAGACCCTATACCGACTAAACTACTGATAGAGATTCTTCCAGAGGTCAGAGATCCTCTTCCTAATATCTTTAATTCACCTTTATCATTAGGATATGTACCGAAAACTTTTAAGCTGATATTATTAAAGAGAATCCTTCAGAATTAGTTAACTGGAGGCTGATCTCAACTCAGCTCTATATTTATTAACGCCCTGACGAAACGCACCAATAAAAACAAAATTAACAGAATGCAGAGCTGATGGAAAAAAGGCTGAGGATTCAAATGCGGAATTTATTGAACAGGGTAAACCAAAGACATAATCCAAATAACAGGCAAGGGTCATACACAAACAACTACAGATCAGGGCTGAGAGAGATCCGAGGAACAGGCCGAGAATCAAGAGGACAAACAGGACACAAACACACTCGGACACGCAGAGAGACGACACACGAGACTACACAGGGAATGAGTGAGTGAACACGATTTAAACAGGTAATGAGACACAGGTGGACGTGGACGCAATCATGGGATGATGAGTCCGGGCAGAGAGTTATGGGTAATGTAGTTTGTGAGGGGATGAGAATCGTCTGATGTGGAGTGCCCTCTTGTGGCTCTCAGGGGAACCCCAGCCAGTGACATCACATTAATATTATCCAGGAAACAGACACACTCTGTCAGTTTAAACCGCTATATAAACGAAGATGAGTTTACTACAGAGCCGGATACGCACCACAGGTCACAGGGGTCACAGGTCACAGGGTACCTGCCAGGTCGTGCAGCAGGTCGTCGATCAGGTGACCCACGATGGCGTATGTGGCGAGCAGCACCAGAAGCAGGCCGGCGGTGACGTACAACACATGAGGCGGGAGAGAGAAGGAGTCGCGAGCCGGAGGCCGGAAGTCCAGGAACAGAGACGAGTCGTCAGACTGAAGAGAACGACCCGGAATAAACGCTTCGTTAGACTGAAGAGAACGGCGAGTGAGAGACGAGAGGAACGAGTCCATGACCCTCGCTTCACTCTCCAACACTCGATCCTGCTAAACAACAACCCTGCCGCGCGGAGGACGAGAACGAGACGGAGACGTACGGGACAGCACAGAGAAATAAAGGATATGACAATCTCTGCTGGATTACAGGAGCCGCAGATTAAACCTGTTTTAATCAAATCCTGAATCCAGCGGACACAACATTCCCAAGATTAGGAGAAAAAATCTCTAGAGATTCCCATCTAACTCACCCAAGAGAGAGAGAGAATAATGAGAAGAATAACCCTAACCCGTCACACACGTCACATCTGTCACACACTACACAGTTATTAAGGTTATGGTGCCAGAGGAAGCGGGTCACGTGATCTGACGCAGCAGATCGGAAGCAGAAAAGCGGATGCAAACAAATATCTGTCCCTCATATCAAGTCATATTCGTGAAAAGGTTGCTGTGACCAAAGAAAGAGATTTTTTTCTAATCATCCTTTTAACATTTAAGGTTAGGCTATTTCTAATGAATGGCGTCAGCAGCTCTGGTCAATACAATGAAAAAATGCCATTGATCTCAATGAAGTGAAGCATCAGCTTTGAGTTGCCGCATTGCTGCTCAGCTGAGCCTTGTAAAGTTAAAATTAAATATTAAAATAAATCATAGCTTGTTCCACTAGATCTATATTTGAATGAATCCACATTTCATTTCCGTTGAACGGTTTAATGACTCACTCAAAGACAGTCCTTTGTCGCCACCTAGTGGCGTAATAATGTAACTGCAGAGACGAGCAATGCCGAGTGGTAAAATATCAGCAAAGCCTTTGGCAAAGTGAGATTCGAGGATCGAAACTAACTGTTATATAATAAAAAGCTTATTGTCAGGTTTATGTTCTGTTAATGATATTATGCGGACCCTTATTTTGACACTGTATCTTCTGTTTACTCCACTTCGTTTCAATGAGCTTTTTAGTTTCGGTTTCATTCCTGAGCATAATATACTTGTCTTCGTGCTTCCTGATGTTGACTACAGCACAACACTTATTTATTTATTTATCAAGAAATAAATAAATGAAGATAATATCGCGCTGTCGAATCACTCAAAATTAAAACAATGGAAAATCTTTCACCAGGACAGCCCAACACTGCACGTATTCTTTATCTCCCTTATCAAACACACCTGATTCAACTCATTAGCTCTAATCACATGGGTTAATGAGCTGAATCAGGTGTGTTTGATTAGGGAGACAGAGAATACGTGCAGTGTTGGGGTACCGCCAGGAACAGGGTTGGGAAACACTGGGCTAGACTGTACTGACGGTAATCACAGTCTTGCTCATCCTGATAAATATCAAACATGTTTGATAAGCACAACCGGTAAATCCGGGAACTGTCAATTTTGTCCCCGCCCCCTTTTGGGAGAAAACAAACTAGACTTCCCATAGACTTCAATACAAAATAACGGCAAAAACCAACGTCCGTACAGCCGACAGACGTAAATAACTTAAGAAATCATTTATATAAAACATGTCAAGTCATTATATGTCCACCCTGCCTGCCATAGTGCGTGAAAAATACATACACGAACTTAATTTGGCCAATTTAAAAACATGTCCCTTTATTCTCCCAGCGTCAAATTAAGGTAACAACCCCACCCAGTGGCCAGAGGTGTCTTACCCGGACATTTACCTTTACCTCGTCGAGTCACCAAGCGAGTGAATGATTTTATTTCAGTTTTTAACGTAAAAAAAACTTAATGTATTACGTTATCTCATGAATTAATGATTGTGATGGCAGGTAGCCTGGGCTAGTTGATAACAGGCATAAAAAATGTATCTTTCACGCTCTATGGCAGGCAGGGTGGTGACCTATGACGCAGCGCCGGTTGTGCGTATATGACTGGGGCGCGAGCGCGATTTGTTTGAGAGCAGATCGGGAGGTGCAAGATTCGATCTGTGAACGCCTCACATTACATGATATTTTGTGCCAAACAACGGAAAGATCGAGGAAATCAATAAGATTTTTTTCTCTGATCCTCGTGAGGGAAAAATCGGGCATAAATCCGCCTAAAACTCCTGCAGGCATTATGTGCACGCCGCAGACTGTCCGGCCACTGCACTTCCACGCTGCAGAGTTCCGTCTTTCGCGTTCCGGCACTAATGTGTATTTCTAAATATTAATCGTAAAAAAAAAAAAGTTTTGACATTTGTGAATCGATTCAGAATCGTTCACATCTAAGAATCGATATTTTCCCCCACCCCTACACTTCACACACTTCAGACACATCAGACAGTCACGTCACACGCATATAAACACTGTAACTGAAACACAGCTCTTACCTTCACCCGTGATCTAACACTAAACTCCTCATGCTAGTGCACTGCTGTGGATCTCCTCTATTCTGGATGCACTTCATTTGGATCTCCTGATTTTATCCTCATGAGTTCGTACAGGAGAAACGTCCACTCCACGACGGTGATGCTCAAGTTGAAGACCAACATGATTATCGATACCGGGTGAGGCATGCTGGTCTTCGAACACTGCTCTGTGTGTGTTCATGCGATGTGCCATTCTGCTCTAATCCACCACTTGCATTAGAAAACATCGTCATAATCATCTCTTAATCTAATCCAAGAGTTTATCTAACAAGCCTTCAGCACAGGTCCCATAATGCCCTTCACCTGCAGTTTCAACAAACACACCTGACCTGACACGACTCCTCCCACTACCGGATCAATCACTGTAAACAGGAACAGGTGAACTTTACATGATGTCACCATGACTCGAGTGCGAGAAATAAGACTTTACAGAACAACAAGAAAAACATTTCAAGATATGGGTTAGCACAAATCATAGTTGATTCTTCAGATAGAAGGATTGATGGCCTGCGAAGCAAGAAATGGGTTATAAAATTTGGGTATTTAATTATGGAATGGTTTCTAGCAAAAAAAAAATAAATCTTTAATATTTTACAAAAGATGTATAAAAGATCAGTTTATTGCTGCCTTGTATATTCGGGTTTACAATTACCTGAGGGGCCGTGTACACCAAACCGTTTTCATCTAAAACGTACAGCTTTTTAGCGTTTTGGTGGTTCATTTGGAAAACAACTGTTTTGGGGACCTGAAAACACAAACTTTTTTAAATGGGCTTCAAAGCTGTCGTTTTTTAAAATGATTATTGTTACAAAATTAAGTGGAAAACGTAAGTCAAAAAAAAAATGTGGACACAAACTGACCAACAACTACAACTTTCAGGTGCAGGCTCAATGCACACAATACCCATAATGCACTGGGACAGAACAACAACTATAGAATACCCACAATGCACTGAAACGGATCCATTCCCACGTCTCACCAGTAGATGGCGCTGGAACGGTTTAATCTGGCTGCAGCGTGACATGTCAAACTCCTTTATAATTGATGATTAAATTGTTTAATAAAGGTTTATTAAAGCTAGTTTCCAGAAGAGAGTTCAAGATTTATCCATTCATCACAACCAGAGCTGCCAGTTCGCCAAGTTTCAGATGATTATTAAACAGCAAACACAAACTATACACACAAGCAGTGTCAGCACTAGTGTCTGAAGTCAGCCGCTATATCGTTCACTCCTTCAAGAGAACTGCATTAGTGGAGTAATGTCCTCTTTCTCTATCTCCACCCAATCATGATCATGATGTAGTGTGGACGGGTTAGTAATGAGAGTTAACGTCAGTTCAGGAAGTGAATCGGTCAAAAACTAGCCCTATTCTAGAGCGGTCTCTGAATATTGACAGTGAATAACATCCACCAGTGTCTACGGTCTAGAGCGAATATCCAGCATAAAGAGTACAAAAGAAATCAGTCTATGCATACTAATAATAAAGATCATATGAGCGAAGGAAAGTAGAAACATGAGACGATTGTCCTCACCTGTGAATGAACATGAATCCTCCATAATCCCCAAACGCTGCTTTATGGTACAGAACACACCGGACTGGACCCGACGCCTTTAAAGTGGAGGAAGGATGAAGATGATCACTCGTCCTCCTCCTCAGACTCTTTGAAGAAGACCTCGGACATCAGCAGCGTCCAGAACACGATGGACAGGGACATGTTGGCCACCACCATGAAGATCAGGAGCGGGTGGAGCATGATGGGAAACGTCTCTCAGAGCGATGGACACACTCCTGAAGCACAGAGTTCAACACTGCGTTCCTAACCCTAATCCCGAATGACCCCTGACCCTAATACATCTCTCTACATCTCCAGGCGATGTAATCCTCAGATTAATATAAAGTCTCTCAGAGACAGATGGAGCAGTAATACAGCACACAAGCGTTCATTACTCCAAAGAGATCATCGTTTCTGCCTTACGTTATTACAGAAAGTCAGATCTCCTTCATCTTTAACAATCTAGAGTTTCACAGCCGCGTTACAGTGAGAACAGGAGATTACAGTCACAGAGAGTGTTTACAGCAGATCTACTATACAGTTACTGTCCAGATAAAGTTAGTTCTGATTGATTCACTTCCACTGTAACGATCATTAGTTATCAAAGGGTCAGTTCACCCAAAAATGAAAATTCTGTCAGTATTTCCTCTCCCTCATGTTGTTCCAAACCTCTCTGTGTTTATTTGTTCTGCTGAACACAAAGGAAGATATTTCTCATTCCCCATTGACTACCATAGTAGGAAAAATATACAAAAAATACAAAAATATAGGATGATGTGTATTGTCAAAGCGCTAAACAAATAAATGTGAAATGAATTAAACAAATGATCATTCTGCCATCATCATCATCATCATAAAAAGACTCATCAGAGATAAACAGTAACTGGATGAATTTATATTTGTAAGTTCTTGATACACATTAACATCACAGAATATCATAATGAGAGATCGTTTAAAATAATTATTAACAGTTCTCAGAATTAAAAAACTGGGTTAAAGAACTTAAAGAGACTAAGAGAGTCTTTGGCTGAGGCCTTTTTTATTCTTAATTTTTGACATAAATTTTCATTTTTTCACAATATATATATATATATATATATATCGGTTGGAAATATCGGTTATCGGTCTACTTGATCTGTAATAATCGGTATCGGTCCTGAAAAGTGCATATCGGTCGACCCCTATTATGAACTCACTCTTTCTGCTGAGTGAACTCCGGCAGAGATCCCAGAATGCTCAGCTGCTCCTCCAGCGCCACGATCCTCAGCCCGATGTAACCCGACGACAGCAGGAGGAGGACCGCTCTACACACACACACACACACAGACCGGTTATCAGATGTTCATCAGCTCTCATCACCAGAATATGCCGCAGACTCCGGTTATGATTATCAAACCTCAAATACACTAACGACTAACCCTTCAGAGAACTCTCAGAAATAATCATGTTTTCATCATTTAGATATCATAAAAACTACACTCAGCTCCTGGGTCAGCCGTAACAACCCAGTGTTTGGGTAGTTTAGTGATACTCAGCTCTAAAATACAGGTTTGTGTACATTATATTTGATCTATGAACGCGTTGTTGTGCCGTGGGTCTTTAAATGCTCTGCGAAGCAACATACAGGGGCGTGATGATGTCACTCACCGAAACGAGTGTCGCGTCGATCTTTGGCGTGATGAAAACATCTGATGCTGTGGAAGCTTGTTTCCGACATAGAATGAAATATAAAAAGTAATTGTGACTTTTTTTTATAACAATTCTGACTTTTTTTCTCACAATTACAAGTTTATTTCTCGCAATTGTGATTATTATTTTTATTCTCATTATTTCTCAGAATTGCGAGATATAAAGTCAGAATTACGTGATATAAAGTCGTAATTTCAAGATATAAAGTCAGAATTGTGAGATTTATACTAGTTTTTTCCCCTTACAATTGGCCTGATAATTCGCAATTGCGAGTTTATATCTCACAATTCTGAGAAAAGATGTAAGAATTTCAACATATAAACTCGCAGTTATGTGTTATAAAGTCAGAATTGAGAGATAAAAAGTCACAATTATTTATTTTATTTTTTTATTCAGTGGCGGAAACAAGCTTCCATAGATGCCTTGCATTAGTTTATTTTATTTTATTAAAAAAGATGCAGAAAATAAATACTTATAATGTTACATAACTGTACACTGACTGAACTGTTATGGACAATTTATTAAAATGATATAAAATTATGTAAAAATAAAACAATTATCATGCAAGCGAGTGGTTGTGTCGGTTATTTAAAAAGATTTTTAGTTAATCAGTAAACATTAATTCATGCTTGAAGTAAAAGAAAGATAGAAGAAGCTAGTGTTATAGTAAAAATGAACTCTATGCTGGGTTAAATAAACAACCCAATTTGCTGGGTTAAATGTGTTGTGTCCTATATTGGGTTGTTTTTAACCCCGTGTACTCACAGGATCAGATAGAAGAGCAGGAGCTTGTTGAGTCGGAGCGTGTCATTGGACGATCGGACCTTCTCTGTTACCATGGAAACCCAGGAGAGCACTGGTTAGAGAACACATGATCACTGGCAGCAAATGGGCATGATCGACAGGTGTGTGTGTGTGTGTGTGTGTGTGTGTGTGTGTGTGAAGGTTCACCTGTGGCGTGTTGCTCTGGTGTGTTTCGGCTGGAGTCGGGTGTCGTCGAGCTGAATGATGCTGTGAACACAAGAATCAGTTTAGAGTCTCGATTCGCTCTGATCAGTAGACTCCTCATAGAGTTCTTATATAATTGTGTTTATACAGCAGTAGAGCAGGTCAGCTGTGATGAATGAACACATACACACACACTTGCCACAGAAACACACACTTCAGGCAGACTCACTTTGAGAGTCGGTGAGAGTCAGTTCGTTCAGAGGAATCGTTTGATTCTCAGGATTCTCCTCTAGACTCGAATAGCTGGAGATCTATCAGAGGACACGACAGATAACTACACCAAACAAAAGATTTCACTGTAAAAATGAGCGGGATTTGAACGGTACAAGATTGAAGACACAAAAACTGGTTAGCAGAAAGTTTCCATACGGTGAATAACGGTGACTGATCTAACCGTACATTTTGTGTAATTTTACAGTAATATTACAGTTTTTGGAAGTGATAAAGAACATGTCATTGTATAATTTATTTTTATTTTTTGTTGAAATATCTGTTTTTCTTCACAGTTTTTTTCTAATCAGTAATGTAGAGTTTTATGTGACATTTCCATTTGCATTTTTAAATGTTATGTGTGTGTGTGTGTGTGTGTGTGTGTGTGAGTGTGAATGTGCAGCTTCTTTAAATTAACTTTTTTGTGGAAAATACGCTGGCGATGAGTTGTTATTGATCATGTGACTCTCATCGCCACTGTGATTGGTAGTTGCCGGTGTGTTGGTACAAAACAGATATTAGTACTTCAAATTAACATTATATCAGATAATGAAAACTAAAATGTTGCTTCCGTATTTTTTACAGTGAATTTCTGGCAACCACAGCGGCCGTTATGTTCTCCCAGAGTTATTAAAGCGTATACAGATTAATAAGACATGCATGTAAACACAGGAGCAGATGAACGGAGTCGTTCAGGTGATTCACTCGAAAGCATCGGTTCACTC
Organism: Cyprinella venusta; assembly: GCA_038021265.1. Taxonomy (NCBI): domain Eukaryota; kingdom Metazoa; phylum Chordata; class Actinopteri; order Cypriniformes; family Leuciscidae; genus Cyprinella; species Cyprinella venusta. The sequence continues at coordinate 37,487,984 of CM075870.1, read as the reverse complement.
TTACTCTGTCGAAGTCCATCTCAGGAGTGTGTTCAGCGGAGGACTTCCTGCTGAGGATCTCCGTCTAAGAGCGAACACAGACTCACTTTAGACTCAACACACACACACACACACACACACACACACACACACACACGACCTTAACACCCGTGAGGAGCAGCAGAGGAGCTCAAACCTGCGGACAGAGCGACTGCAGCAGCCGGAAACACGACTCCCGGTTCCTCAGCGAGCCGAACACGTACTGCAACACACACACACACACACATCAGCTGTTCATACTCGAGTGTGTGAGAGCGAGATCAGTGTGTGTGAGACGATCGAGGATAAAGTCGCCTTCGTCTGCTCGGTCAGAGACATTTAATCTTATATCCAGGAATATTATTGATCTCCTGCATCGACAGCATTATTAGAGAACTGAACTGAACTGAGACGCTATTCTCTTCAGGAAATAAACTGCATTATTGTCCTGTAATCTCTGTAAGAGGCTCTGAAACACTCTGTGTGTGAATAAAGGAGGCCTGATGCAGGGTTGCCAACTTGTGAGTTTTGCTTGGAGTGAGATTTTTTTTTTTTTGGGGGGGGGGGGGGATTTTTTTTTGGGTGTTGTCACAATGTCTTGTTGGGCACAATTTCACCTGGCACAATGTCTTGTAGGTCAAATGTATAGTTTGTCCAATTTTAATTTGGTATAGGCCAACAGTTTAACTGATTTAAACAGAATTTGTTTTGGGAGTAAAGTTCATAAATTATTGTTCTTTCCTATATGATTGTTTTGTAAAACTATGTTGAGACATCTGTCCCTCTAGGGGGGTTCGGGGGCATGCTCCCCCGCAAGAAAATTTTGTACATTTTAAGGTTAAATGCATCAATCTGGTGCACTTTGAGAGCTCAAAATTAAGAGCTTTAACCAGCTTCAACCCATGAACTGTGACATTGAACAAAGGAAAAGCCTCGACTTGTACCTGGACATTAAAGAGGGATCAAACATCTTTTTAGTTATGATATAATCCTCTGTTTTAGGATGCCAAACAATTATAATAATAATGTAATAATGATTTATATAACTATTCATATTACGTAAAATCCATATAGGCCTAGCCAATAAATGTACTGTATAAATGAAAATGAATATTTCAAAAGCATATTTTACTTACACTATTGTATAGGAATATATACAATAGTAATTTTAAAACGCGTCAAAAGCTGCTTTCAAGCACCTCACGCCCTCGCCCTACGCCACTATAGATATTCAGTGTAGGTTATCTTTTTTGCTAAAAAGACAGGCACGTAGTGCAAATGCTCTCAACTCACGTTCAAAGTCATAGGCAGCGCAGCGTCTCTCTGTGCATCGCAAAAGCCCGTGTTGACAGTTTGTTTAATATAAAGCAGGAGATTACCAGATACAGTATTTTGCTCTTGCCCTGTGGGTGTTGTAGCCTAGGCAACTGTATCACGTGCCGTTTGAACTGACGCGCTACTGCGATCTAGCGCCAAAGCGTTCCATATCAAACTTCTCTGTCAATGTCAGTGTCATCATTTTCCGCGATTTTTCTCTGCGTGATAAAATCCAGTGGTCCAATCAGTAAAAGCCTGAACTTGCTTATAGTAATAAAAAAATACAGCACAGAAGAATTTCTAATTTAGCGTGAGATTTCTTTGTTGAGCGTGAGACCGTGAGATTGAGGCTGAATGCGTGAGTGTCACGCCAGATGCGTGAGAGTTGGCAACCCTGCGTGATGTGTGTGTATGTGTGTGTGTGTGTGTACCTTGTGTCCGTCATCGGTGATGACAGCGACCGCGTTGGGAACGATCTTAGCGGTGTGTTTCTTCTTTATCGTTAAAACGCTGGAGATGTGGATCATCACCTACAGGAACACACACACACACACACACACACACACACACACACACACACACACACACACACACACACACACACACACACACACACACACACACACACACACACACACACACACGTCTCCCGCATCAGAAACACGGATTTATGTGTTTCTAAACTTCGGCTGTCATGAGGCATTATAACTATATCATGAATATCTTTGGATGTACACATTGAATTAATGTTATATCATGCTTAATGACAGCCGATGTCAAACCCACCTGACAGTTTAATGTAGGCCTAATGATGACCCATAAAGCTAAGGGGTGTCTTAAGTTTGATAATTAATCTGCTAAGGCATATTTATGACAGGTTGTGTTACTAATGTCAAGTTGTCATAACAAAGACATCTCAAACAATGTCATATTTGCATTAAAAATCTCATAATTGAGTGAATGACTCTTAATGACAGTTGTCAGTGTCCGCACGCTCAAATATGATTTTCAAGAATAAAACAGAAAATAAACACAGCTCAAGTTCACACAGGACACTACTAACATAACTACTCATCAAACCACTCAGAAACATTTGGGAACAAATGCGTTAAAGGGGCCGTACGCAAGAATTATCATGTATTAATCGCTTTTGTATTGTTGATGTGCGACCAGCTCCTAGCGAAACTTGACAAACGAGACGTTCCCATCTAAGAGTGTTTATGTGAAGGACTCGGGAAAATCGAAAGGATTCATAATCTCTTCCTCAAATGAATGATAATGAAAGCTGTTCTGCACTGTAATGTCAAAGAAAAGAGATTCATTCAAACCATAGTCAGATCTATATAGTCTCCAGTCTCTAATAACAGTGTAATTTTAATGAGCTCATCGTTGCCCATCTCTATGATCAGATGCTTTCTCATTCTCGCTGTGTGTGTTCTGTTATTGAGAGGATTAACCGTATTACAAGGTGTTTCCAGCTCTAAGTGAAGACCTTCTATCGAGTGTCCCGCAGTTCACCAAACGACCACCGGTGTCGCTATAACAAGAGTTTATGAACTATACGTACAGACTCTTTACCAAGAAACATGCTTTTAAAAGACTTAAAAATTGGTGTGTAATACGCACACACTCCACACCAGTGATTTAATTTAATTTACAGTGTAGGCTATCATATGCACACAAAAAAACAACGTTTTTGTATATAAATAGTACAATAGATACACTTGGTGCTGTAGATCTAGATCCGCATTTCCAGGAGAGGGTGTGTGTGTGTGTGTGTGTGTGTGTGTTCTCCAGCTCACCTTGGTGTCCTTGAGCAGCACAGACGAGTGGAAGCAGATGTGCTGACGCGACACGTACATCTTCCCGTGGTAAAGCACCTCCTTATGCAGAGCACAGGTGAACACTGAAACACAGACGCGGATCAGCGGATTGAGATTCACTGACAGATCCAGAGCGTGATCCTGAACTCACCGTGATCCAGATCCTCCGGGACCTCAGGGAACAGCTTGCGGAAGGTTCTGCTGTGGTTCTTGAAACTCTGAGCAAGAGAGCACAAGTTAAAGATTAGTGTGTGTGTGTGTGTGTGTGTGTGTGTGTGTGTGTTCATGGACTCGAGAAGACATGGTTTACTGTAAACTCACGTTTTGAACACCGGATCTGGTCCAGCTCTCCTCCTCGATAATCGTGGATCTGATGGAGAGGAGATCATCATCATCATCATCACCGTAACAAAGATCATGAAACCCATGACCAGATCAGGTCTGGTTACTGAGTGTGTGTGTGTGTGTGTGTGTGTGTGTACCTGCGTGTGGCGCTGCTGTTGTGCTCCAGGATCTCCGGATGCGTTTCGTCTGGACTCTGCAAACTCCTGATCTCTGAAGATCTTCTCAACAACATGCTGTGCTTGGGCTTAACCGAGACCCCGCTGACCTCCAGCTGATATCTAACACACACACACACACACACACCTGTCTAAACATGCAGTGTGATGCAATCATCCACGACCTGACACCAGAGAACTGCTTGATGTCTCTATCAGAGACAAAAGAGTGGCGGCGATCCAACAATTCTCTCATTAGTCGAAGGAAACGAAAGGCCACACGTTATCTCAGACGAGCGTCTCCAGAGACACTGACAACATCTCAGCTCGACACTGAAGCCTCTACTGTCATCATACGAGACACACTGACACTGGGGGAACTGGTTTCTGCTCTGATCCAGTCTAATGCGCCTCTATGGAAACCAGATTAACACGTCGGCGCTCACTCATGCGAACAACAACAAACACCAGAGACAAACACCTTTACCTGCATCGTTAATAAATCTTATTTACAGAATCGTAAAAACTTTTTTAGAGACACGTGGAACACAAATAAGAAATAGGTATGAGTATAATTAGTTTAAATCTGTACGTTCGTTTAGTCTCTCCAGCAAATGATCAGTAATGAACATCGACCTCAATATTATATCATAAACTTGTTCTGGGATTTGAGCCTCTGAATGAATCAACACTGTTCATGGAAAACACAATGGTGTTGCTCCTCAAACCCTGAACATCATCATGCGTGTGAATTCCTGAATGCTGAACGCCACATGACATCATCATCCATCGGCTGAATGTGGAGGTGAACTGTAGCCAGAGGGCTCGTCTTTTACTGCGGTAATGATTTCACTGTGATAGAAATGCACACCGACGGGTTGAGTTTGTACACGCACTCGTTCTTCTGTCTGTGTAAAGTGACTGTAATAGCGTATACACGTATTTAAACACATGCCATTGGAAAGATTAACATTTTTATGTTTGCGAAAGTCTCTAGTCTCTTATTTATTTGATAAAAACACAGTTCAAAACAGGACATAATATTATCATTTAAAAGAAATGCAAAGATCTGTCATGAAACTCTAGGTGGCACAGGCTGATAGGAGTTTGACCCAGTCTGCTTGCCGTCACGTCACTCTCAGCTGATTGGTTCCCACTGTATCAGTAGCCAATGAGCTCGCTGCTCAACTTTCAAATCCTTGGCTTTCAGAAACCCTCCACCTCCCCCAGATCCACCTGTAGAGATCTCCTTCATATGTGCTTGTACAGTAGCAGCATGTCTTGTTTGCTCACAGCAGCGTGTCGTGTATTTATTGGCAGTGAGTTTCATTCTTTATCAGCAGCAATAATCAATACTCAAAGTGCTTCTATGTAAAATGCTTTGAGTACCAAGAAAAGCACTATATACATGTAATGAATGATTATTATTATTCAACAGCAGCAGAATCTATAATCATCATCATCAGCAGAATCATGACAGAACTGTTGACAATGCTAAGAGCAACACATTTCTCCCAAACAATTGTTGTTTAGCTGTGATGGTTATACAGTAGCACATAATATTAGAACAGGGCCCCCTTAGTTTCAAAACCCTTAATATAAATGTTTGTAAAGATCCAGGTTGTTACCCCTTTATCCCCTACGTGGGCGCCGTCATCTTTAGATTGTTGTCTTTGAACTTCCGGTTCTGTATATTTCTATGGTATCGCTGTTAGCTGGTGAAGTGGATTTACTTATTGTAGAGTTAACAAAAGTTATCATGAGTATTGTAATGTTTATCATAATCATTCTAAAGCAGATGTCTTAACAAATGTCGAAGGGGAATTTAGTTCATTCATACCTCTGCAAGATCGCTGCGGAAATACAGACCGGAAGTCAAAAGACAACGAGCAAAACGCTGAAAAGGGGCGGGGCTACATAAGGTCTATACCTACAAACTCACAAAAGGGTTCGCAGTAAATTTGCTTTACTTACACTGAACACCGCGGCTGCATATCTAAAGCATCAACAAACAGTTTTGTAAGTGAATATATTGTAAAATGTCATTTTTTTATTTCTGTGTTCCTAACTGAATTTTCATCATTTTTCTGCATAAATATTCTGTAACATACAGTAATAAATATCTTTACTGTGACTTTTGAACAATTTAATGCAGCCTTGCAAAATGAAAATATTAATTTCTTTGAGAGAAAATTACTGTCCCCCTAACTTTTGAATAGTAAATACAGTATATTTATTCATATATAGCAGCAGAATATATATATATATATATATATAGCATATTCATACATGTATATGTATAAAATGCATATAAATGTTTGCAAAATTAAAATCTAATCAAATGGAATGTTTCCTTAACATTTATATAACCAAGTTAAAGGTTTAGTATTATTATGTTGTCGAGGAACAATCCGGAAAATTAGAAGATTTACCCTCTTCAAGAGGCCCTATTAACTCATCCACACACACACTCATGATTAACTACACACACACACACACACACACACACTCACCCTGAGCTGTCAAGAGAAAATTTCCTGTTTGCTTTTTTACTTCCCATCATGCGTGAGATCCAAACGTGTTTCCTCTTAGTGTCGGCCTGCAGATCTGTGCTCTATAACATCAGGCAGATCTCACTGCACACACTACAAACTGTGACCACGCCCACCAGACACAGAGCCACCCCCACTGGACAGAGCCACGCCCCCCAGACACAGAGCCACACCCACTTCAAGACTAGATTTGATTGATTCACTTCCGTTGTAAAGATCATCAGATTATGTGCTTAGTCTACAGATATGAGTATTTGAATACATTTGAGTGCAGGTGTGTAGTCTGTCTTTACAAATGACATCACCATCACCAAATGACTTGTCTGGCAGAATCATAATGCAGAATTTTTAGTTTTGGATAAAAACTTTGTTTTTTTTGTGTGTGTCTCTTGATCATTGAAAGTGATGTTAACCAGAAACTTTATATAAACACAGTCTGACAGCGGCACTGTTTCAGATGTGGGTTGGTCTGCCCCGCCCACCAGCACACTGAGGCCCCGCCCATCAACCCACTGAGGCCCCGCCCACTGGATCAGTGTATTCTTCTAAACTAAAGCACATGACCGGGGCGCAGCTGCACAGATCAGAGTCACACAAACACAAACTCATCAAGTCTGGATGAAGCAGATGCTCTCTCACACACACACACACACACACACACACACACACGAGAGACAATGATGAAACAACGAACGATCTCTCAGGAGTTCACAGTCACAGCAGAAGAAGAACGACATGACAAACACACTTATATCAGATCATTCATTTGATATTTTCATTCTCTCTGGTCAGATGACATTAATATTATTAGCATTTTTCCACCAGCCACACGCACAGGATTGTGGGATATCAGGGACACAACCACCTCAAATTCAGATCCAAATACCAATCAGAGGAGACAGGAAGTTACACAGATACAAACAGGATGTCCCACTACATGTCAGAATTACTTCATGTTGCAACGAGGACAATTAGCGCGCACACACACACACACACACACACACACGCGCGCGCACTTACAAACCTGTAGAAACTGCAACATCATCATCATCACTGAATGCTGTGAATGCCTAACCTGTGTGTGTGTGTGATAATGTGTTCCTCACGATGTTCAGATCTGATTGTGTTCAACACACTCATCGTGAGTTCGACTGGTTTGTGTGACGGTTGTCTGAGTCACGCTCAACACAATATGATCATAATAACAGGTTTAGACTGTAATACATGATGTTCCTCCGCAGTGTGTTCCAGAACATTCTTAAATCAAGAGAAGAAGCAAAACTGAAAGATATTAAGTTATTGGTTAAAACAAGAACAAATATCTGCCAGTGGAGTCAGAAAACTTCAAAGGAAAACAGTAAGTTTCTGAATCATGGGAAGACGGTTATGATCTGAGAAAGAGTTGGACATATTGTGCAGTCAGTCATGTAAGACATTTCTTCTGATATAGACCAAGCGTTCTTTAACCCTCTGGGGTTGTTCGGCCCAAATAGACCCGAAGAATTTAAATAAAATTAAAAAAAAAAAATCACAGCTTCCTCAGAATGGTCCGAAATTTGGTGACTTTGTTGGTATTTGGTGTTTGAACACCCAAAAAATTGGTGACAGGATGTGAATAGTCCAAGTGGTTAAAAAAAAAAATAGTCACACTTGGGGTGTTCGGGTCCAAATGGACTCGCATGGAGAATGAATGGGAAATTGACAAAAATGTGAAAATACTGCGTTTTTTTGTGCGTACAATCTACAAATCAGCCACGATCTTGAAAAAAGCACACAACAGTGAAGGGGTGAATCTATAAAACATCAAGAGTGCAAAACAGACACATCCACACACACACACACACACACACTTTTGTACACAAACACACCAAAAAAATTCAGATTATACATGTGTTTTGCATTATTAAAAATGCTCAGTTTGTCCACCAGATGGCATCCATCTCATCAAAAATTGCTTTTTGAGGCCTAGGTTTGACTAAAATGAAATACAGCTTTAATTTTTTTTTTAAATATATTTTTTAGAATATTTTTTCTAATATGTTCAATGGGGGGGGGAATTTTGTCATAATTATTGCATTAATACTAATTATATATATATATATATATATATATATATATATATATATATATATATATATATATATATATATATATATTTGAAATTTTCTCAAAACACCAAAAAAGAAACGAAAAGATATTATAAAAAAAGAGTAAAAAAAAAATGATTTTTTTATATGAATCCTGGACCCGAACACCCCGAGTGTGACTCTGAAACGAACGACCCCAGAGGGTTAAAATAGAGTCAAGAGCTCTATAGAATCTTTAGTTCAGTTTGCATATGATAATTAAGCCATCATATTAGTGGAATGTTGTTTTCATGGCACATCAAGATCAACAACATGAACTTTCACACGGTCTGTTTTTATCTTGTGAACAGGAATCCTTGAAGATCTGGAGATTTCAGTGAACCGTCTGAACCGGATCGGCTACAGAACCAGAAACAGCAGGTTTAAGATCAGCAAGTGAGATCAGTGTGTGTGTGTGTGTACCTCATGATGAACTGTGCCCTATCCAGTGATCATGATTCATCCACTCAGTTTGATCCCACTGATGTAGAAAAGTGATCATGGAACTGCAGACGATTGAAATAAGAGACGACACACACACTCCTTCACGTCAGTATATCCAGTCATTCTGTTTTAATACAAAGTCGACATATTATCTACACATATGATCTGAATCAGTAAGCAGAGAAAAGTGAAGCACTACGTACTCATCAGCTCTCGGCCCTCGTTCCCTCGTCTGATCAAGTGTTGCTTTGACAGGGGATTGTGGGATTATTCCTGTGCTTTTGTCTTCAAAGGAACTGTTTAATTATAGAGAATATTTGAGTGGAGAGATCAGGGGTGAATGTGCTTTAACTCACAGAGAGAAACTGCTGAAGAAGAGCAGATGCTGAAACCGACACTGATCGCTCATCGCGGACAATATTTGATATTAGATTGACATCGATAACCACGTTCACTTTGGCCGATTCACAGGAGCGTCAGTCTATAACGAGCAGCTCTGAGGCGCGGTCACGTTAATGAACTTACATTAGCAAATTATATTTTGTCAATAGTTTAGAGAAAAAATGAAGTTCTTTCTCAGGGTTTCTGTCTCGTTTTCCAGCACACACATCTGAAAACTCTTAAAGGGATACTCCACTTTTTTTGGAAATAGGCTCATTTTCCCACTCCCCCAGAGTTAAACAGTTGAGTTTTACCGTTTTCGAATCCATTCAGACGATTTTCTGATATTTAGAAGAATATCAGTAACCAGACAGTTTCTGCTCTCATTGACTTCCATAGTATATATATTTTTCCTACTATGGAAGTCAATGAGACCAGAAACTATGGAAGCTTGTTTCCGCCATAGAATGAAAAATATAAAAGGTAATTGTGACTTTTTATCTCACAATTCTGACTTTTTTTCTCAGAATTGCGAGATATAAAGTCAGAATTGTGAGATTTAAACGTCTTTTTTTCCCCTTAGAATTGGCCTGATAAGTCGCAATTGTGAGTCTCACAATTCTGAGAAAAGATGTCAGAATTTCGACATATAAACTCGCAATTATGTGTTATAAAGTCAGAATTGCGAGATGTACACACAATTGTGAGAAAAAAAAAGTCACACTTCTGTCTTTTTTCTCAGAATTGCGACTTTATATCACCCAATTCTGACTTTATATCTCGCAATTCTGACTTTATAACTCACAATTCTGAGAAATAAAGTCAGAATTGTGAGATGAAAAGTCACAATTATTTATTTTATTTTTTTATTCAGTGGCGGAAACAAGCTTCCATAAGAAACTGTCTGGTTACTAATATATTTTTTAAATATCAGAAAATCAGCTGAATGGATTCGAAAACGGTCAAACTCAACTGTTTATCTCTGGGGGAGTGGTCAAATGAGCCTATTTCCCCAAAAAAGTGGAGTATCCCTTTAAATAAAGAGACATTTACTGCAGAAGAAGAACAATGACGGAAGATTAAATCAAAATGAAGTGAGTTTGAGTTTAAAACGAGAACAAATATCTGCCAATGGAGTCAGAAATAAGGTTGTTTTCTCTTATTGAGATTATTTTTCTGCCTCCATTGGATATTTGTTCTTGTTTTAAACACAAACTCGCTTCATTTTGATGCATTGTTCAGTCATTTCCTTATATCTTGATTTAACAATATTTGTGCTGGAAAACAAGACAAAAATAGAATCCACAATTAGTCTAATTATAATTGTTGGTGAAATCTAGGAAATTAGGGAATCTTCCGCTGTATTCCAAGTAAAATCCACACGTGACCGCGCCTCAAATCTCCCTCGCTGTCGGTGAATGTGGTCGTACTCTGCTGGTCTAGTTTAGTTCCTGATGCGTATCTGGTGCTCTTTAACCCCGCGTGTGCTTGATCTCGCCTCGTCCGACCGATAACGCCGATGAGAAGCATGTGACGTCTCAGAGCTCCAGCGATTGGCTGAGGTTTGGGCTCTGAGGACCGTCGGCTTCTCTAGAACAATCAGTGCACAGGAAATATATCAAAGATCTGAGAGGGTTCACATCATCTGAGGCATGTACAGTCACATTAGCCAACTACACCACAGCTCACAAATCATAGTGCCATAAAAATCATGTAAATAAATAGATCCTTAGAAATTCAAGCATATCAACAACAAAACCAAATAAAAAAATCAGGTCGATTAAATATTTGACAACAACGATAATAAGGCTCACTTCACGTCTGGAACCGGCCGGTCTCCCGCGCTACTCCTAAACAGCACGCCTTCGCTAAACTAAACATGACGGGAAGAGTTTGGCGAGTGTGTCCTGGGTTTGATCTGGAAACGGTCCGCCTTTCCTCCTGGAACGTGTGTGTGTGTGTGTAATCATCGATCCGTTCCGGGATGAACGTCCGTTGAGCGACAGCGGAAAGAGCAAAAGAACAGGATACAGACACGAGATCGAAGCGGACTCGCTCGCCTCAGACACGCGTAAGCAGCAGAAAGTCTTGTAGAGACACAAACACAGTATTCACAGGAGTGTGTGTGTGTGTGTGTGTGTGTGTGTGTCCGCCTCGCTCCGGTAGGCACAGACGGTGGGAGATCTCGTTTAATCAAACTCCCGCTTAATCGTCCCGGTGGCGACGATCCCGTCATTCACACGAAGGAACTCACGTTGGCAAAGACAGTTCGAAGAAACTCCCACTGAGGGGTGCAGCAATAATCCAGGCTTTGATTTCATAGTTTCTTGTTGTTTTGCTTTAAATAGATTTTTTTGTACATGTAATATGTAAAGTTTTCCTCTTCATCCACGGTTGAATATTTCTAGAAAGCCGACCACAACATTAATATGGATAAGTGAACACTGAGGTAATAGTTTGCGTCTCTGGTGTGGGGAAGGTGTTCTTCACGTGTTCTTCTTCTCTTATGTTGCATAGTGATCGAAACTTCCAAGGTACTCGAGGCCGGCCTGATAGCAGAACTGATACTCGTCCTGCCAACACACACACACACACACACACACACAGATCTGATCACATGACTGCAGGAGACGAGGTCATCGACAGGACTAAAGTCACCTCCAATAAGAGTCTGTTGATCACTAGTGCACTATACAGCAAACAGATAACACTAACTGGGGGGTTGCTAGAGCGTTGCTATGTGGTTGCTAGGCAGGTGCTAGGGTGTTGTTAGGATGTGGTGAGTGTTGCTAGGGTGTTTTGTGTAGTTACAGGGGTGTTCTGAGTTATTGATAGGGCGACATATAGTAGCTAGTATGTTGTGGGTGTTGCTAGCGTGCTCTCAGGCAGTTGCTAGGGTGTTCTGTGTATTTTGGCATTGCTATGTGGTTGCTAGACAGTTACTATGGTGATGTCCTGGGTGGTTACAAGGGTGTTGCTAGGCAGTTGATAGGGTGTTCTCAGTGGTTGCTAGGGTGTTGTCTATGGTTGCCAGATCGTTACTATGGTGATGTTCTGGGTGGTTGCAAAGGTGTTGCTAGGCAGTTGCTAGGAATGGGTGTTTGGAAGGGTGGTTGCAAGGACATTGTTATGAGGTTGCTAGGCAGTTGATAGGGAGTTCTGGATGGTTGCTAAGCAATTGATAGGGATTTCTGGATGGTTGCTAGGCAGTTAATAGGGAGTTCTGGGAGGTTGCCAGGGTGTTGTAGATGGTTTCTATGTTCGTGTTCTGAATGGTTTTAAGGGTGTTGCTAGGCACTTTCTAGGATGTTTATGGGTGATTACAAGGGTGGTTGCTAGGGTGTTGTCTATGGTTACAATATGACTATGGTGATGTTCTGGGTGGTTGCACTTTCTAGGATGTTTATGGGTGGTTGCTAGGGTGTTGCTAGGACAGTTATGGAATTGTTAGGCAGTTTCTAAGATATTTAGATGTTTGCTAGGCAGTTGATAGGGTGTTCTGGGTGGTTGCTAGGGCGTTGCCGTGTATGTCTCTGTAAGCACATTTTATCGTTTGATGTTTCGGATCCAGTATGCGTCACAGTCTCTGTGGTAGTTTGGGTCTGAGTATGTTCTACAGAAACGGGACTGACCCGAGATCTTCCACACACTCACAGCTGGATGGCAAACGTGTGTGTGTGTGTGTTTACCGTACCTCAGTCTGCACCATCGCCGGCCGTTGCGTGCGCAGCATTTTGACGGTCTGGAAGATGTCGACGGCGCCCTCGTAACGCATGCGCTCCAGCACGATACTGAGAGTGATGAACACACCTGTGCGCCCGACGCCCGCACTGACACACAGAGAGAGAGAGAGATGTCTCAGGATTCAGCTCATGTTCGTCTAAAACTCTGTGTGTGTGTGTGTGTGTGTGTGTGTGTGTGTGTGTGTGAGTCATCACCTGCAGTGGACTGTGATTGGTCCATCCTGACCAAACTGCTCCTTGGTTTTATGCACCTGTCCAATGAAATCAATGAAACCCTCCCCTGACTTTGGAACACCTTGTTCTGGCCAATCAGTGAACTGGAACTGTCTAACGGTTCTGGACTGTCCGTCCTATGGGGAAAAAAAAGACCAATCCGGTGTGAGTAACATGATGTCATCGTCCTGAATATAAACACACACGTGACCTTCAGCAGTCTCTCTTCATGAGGATCCATGCATCTCATGTGCTTCAAGGCCATTGCTAGGGTGCTCTGGGTGGTTGGTAAGGTGTTGCTAGGGTGCTCTGGGTGGTTGGTAGGGTGTTGCTAGGGTGCTCTGGGTGGTTGGTAGGGTGTTGCTAGGGTGCTCCAGGGCAGTTACTAAGGTGTTCTTGGTTGTTACTAGGGTGTTGCTATGTAGGAGCTCAGTTGTTGGCTATGGTATTGCTATGTGGTTGCAAAACAGCTAATAGGGTGTTATAGGTGGTTGCAAGGCTGTTGCTAGGCAGTTGCTAGGCGTTGGCTCAATCCAGGCTCTGCACGTACGCGGTAAACGGCGGCCTGTACTCACCCTGGCGTCGGTGACTTTGAACTCTCTCAGGATGTACTGTGGCATGTTGTATTCTGCCATGGGATCCACCACGAAGTACTGATAGCGAGCCGAACGCTCCGCCGGCCAGTACTGATGACACTTCTCCTGTCGACACACACACACACACACACACACACACACACACACGGTACAGGAGCTGCTCGTATCCTCATGAAAACTAGGCTGAAAAATCTTCCTCGACCAGCTGTTATTTCTCCATGACTGAGACGAGATGACGTCAACTTGCGATATCGTGATGATGAAATATGAGACTAAAATATACTTAAAATTTTTACTAAAATCTCTCAATAATTTCTGCAACAAAATAAAAGCCGAAAAATAATATAGAATGTTTTTAAAAGCCACTATGAGGTTTCATGCTTGCGAAACACTTATATAAAAAAATGTGTCAAAATGAGTTTGAGAACAAATATCTGACAATGAAAGTTTCTCTTTGAATTAAGTTTATATTTCTGACTCCATTGGCAGATATTTGTTCCTGATTCAAACACAAACTCACTTTGCATAAATCTAAACAGTGTTATAATTAAATCCAAACATGTTCTGGATTGCTAGATTTCTTGCTGTTGTTTAAATAGAAAAAAACAATAGAATTCTTGGAATTACTCTCTGTTTTAGCTTTAAAAAGAAGCTTTTGAGATTTACCCGTTTCATAATTTAGAGAGTGAGTTCACTTATATGATAATATTACGAATCAGGAAACGGGCCAACACTGTTGATTGGTGCTTACAGGTGAAAGTGCAATCATTCTGATGAAACTTTAAATAAAAAGTACCCAAGTAACGCAATTAGTTACTTTTTTTGGAGTAGCACAATATTGTAATGTATTAAAGTAACTCTCCCCAACTAAATATGCTAAAACTAAATCTGACACAGGACTAAATTAAAACTGAGCTCTCACCCGGCCCATCTCGCGCAGTTTGGTCAGCATGACCACGATGGTGGAGTTGTGTTCCCAGAGCGTCCTCCAGAAGTCCTCCGTGGTCTCCGCCAGCGGCCCCTGCGTGGCGATGTACGCCTTCTGCTGCCTGAACACACACACACACACACACACACACTCAATAACTCACTGACTGACTGACACACACACACACACACACACTCAGCTCAGGTTCTGCTCTCATCTGATGGAGTCGGGGAACTCTACCTGTATCCGTCGATGAAGCTGGCGTTGATGTAGTCGGACCCTTCCAGGCCTCTGATTGGCTGCAGACACACGCGTGTGGTCTCGTACGGCATGATGTTCACCAGCCGGTTCTTGAACTTGTTGCAGGGCAGATTAGCACTGACGAACCTGGAGGTGTGTGCTTTAGTGTTGGCCAGACGCTGACGGACACAAACGCATCGCAATACGGTCACGGATGTAAACTCATGCTTGTTATATGAGAGTCACATTAAAACACTTCATGATTATGCACTACGCAAACTTTCAATCTTAAATAGATGTGCATTTAATATGAAAATTCATCATAAAAGTATGAATTGCATGTTCAAATCCCGCTGATCTAAACAGTGTTATAATAAATCGACAAATCATTGTTATTTATTGCAAGGAAATGACGTACTGTATATACACTACTGGTCGAAGCTTTAGAATAAGATTTAATGTTTCTGAAAGTCTCAGTGAAACAGTGAAATATTATTGTAATGTAAATCATCTGTTTTCTATGTGAATATACAGTAAAGTGTAATTTATTCCTGTGATTAAAGCTGAATTTATCATCATTACTCCAGTCTTCAGAGTCACATGACCCTTCACAAATCACTCTAATATGCACTACTTCTCATAAAAAGTAATTAAGTAGCACAATTAGTTACTTTTTTGGGAGTAACGCAATATTGTAACGCATTACTATTAAGAGTATCTTTCCCCAACACTGACCAGATCTAATAAAAGTAAATCTGACACAGGACTGAATCCCAGACTCCCGCCGCACCTTGAACTCGAGCTCCATCCCGCTGACGTGTTCTCCGGGCTCCACCTGCGCCAGCGTCTGTATGTACGAGCACAGGCTCCGGGCCGCGACCTCAGTGTTCCCGCAGGCCACCGCCTCCAGCAGCGCCTCGTGGATGAAGCCGTACTGGTCCTCCGTCTGGACCATGTAGTTCCGCTGCGAGCGCATCAGGGTCACGTGACCGTACACGTCCACCACACGCTCGTGGCGGAGCCGCTCCAGCATGGCGTCGATCACGATGAAGCAGCCGGTGCGGCCCACGCCGGCACTGACACACACACACGGAAAACAGCAGGGTTTTACTACAGTGTAATTTCCCCGATCCATTTCTGGTCACTGATCTAAAACTCTTTGATATCAGACTCACAGACGCTTCCAACTAACACAACCGTGAGATTATAAAGAGAAATAACTTTGATCCAGATTATAGAGGAACAAGCATGACGCTCAACCTGGTCCCAGTATAGCTCATAAACCCAGTCTCTCGATCGCCCCCCAGTGGCTGGTCCCAGTATAGCTCATAAACCCAGTCTCTCGATCGCCCCCCAGTGGCTGGTCCCAGTATAGCTCATACGCCCAGTCTCTCGATCGCCCCCCAGTGGATGGACCCAGTATTGCTCATAAACCCAGTGTCTCGATCGCCCCCCAGTGGCTGGTCCCAGTATAGCTCATAAACCCAGTCTCTCGATCGCCCCCCAGTGGCTGGTCCCAGTATAGCTCATAAACCCAGTGTCTCGATCGCCCCCCAGTGGCTGGTCCCAGTATAGCTCATAAACCCAGTCTCTCGATCGCCCCCCAGTGGCTGGTCCCAGTATAGCTCATACGCCCAGTCTCTCGATCGCCCCCCAGTGGATGGACCCAGTATAGCTCATAAACCCAGTGTCTCGATCGCCCCCCAGTGGCTGGTCCCAGTATAGCTCATAAACCCAGTCTCTCGATCGCCCCCCAGTGGCTGGTCCCAGTATTGCTCATAAACCCAGTGTCTCGATCGCCCCCCAGTGGCTGGTCCCAGTATAGCTCATAAACCCAGTCTCTCGATCGCCCCCCAGTGGCTGGTCCCAGTATAGCTCATACACCCAGTCTCTCGATCGCCCCCCAGTGGCTGGTCCCAGTATAGCTCATAAACCCAGAGTCTCGATCGCCCCCCAGTGGCTGGTCCCAGTATAGCTCATAAACCCAGTATCTCGATCCCCCCCAGTGGCTGGTCCCAGTATAGCTCATAAACCCAGTCTCTCGATCGCCCCCCAGTGGCTGGTCCCAGTATTGCTCATAAACCCAGTGTCTCGATCGCCCCCCAGTGGCTGGTCCCAGTATAGCTCATAAACCCAGTCTCTCGATCGCCCCCCAGTGGCTGGTCCCAGTATAGCTCATACACCCAGTCTCTCGATCGCCCCCCAGTGGCTGGTCCCAGTATAGCTCATAAACCCAGAGTCTCGATCGCCCCCCAGTGGCTGGTCCCAGTATAGCTCATAAACCCAGTATCTCGATCCCCCCCAGTGGCTGGTCCCAGTATAGCTCATAAACCCAGTCTCTCGATCGCCCCCTAGTGGCTGGTCCCAGTATAGGTCATAAACCCAGTGTCTCAATCACCCCCCCAGTGGCTGGTCCCAGTATAGCTCATAAACCCAGAGTCTCGATCGCCCCCCAGTGGCTGGTCTCAGTATAGCTCATAAACCCAGTCTCTCGATCGCCCCCCAGTGGCTGGTCTCAGTATAGCTCATAAACCCAGTCTCTCGATCGCCCCCCAGTGGCTGGTCCCAGTATAGCTCATAAACCCAGAGTCTCGATCGCCCCCCAGTGGCTGGTCCCAGTATAGCTCATAAACCCAGAGTCTCGATCGCCCCCCAGTGGCTAGTTCCTGTATAGGTCATAAACCCAGTCTCTCGATCGCCCCCCAGTGGCTAGTTCCTGTATAGGTCATACACCCAGTCTCTCGATCGCCCCCCAGTGGCTGGTCCCAGTATAGTGCATAAACCCAGTCTCTCAAACGCCCCCCAGTGGCTAGTTCCTGTATAGGTCATAAACCCCGCCTCCCCATGAAGTCTACTGGACACAATGGAAACTAAACAATCAAATTACACTTCAATTAATTTTAGGTTGTTTTGTAACAAGTTTGGTCTTAGTTAGTTATTTGATGCTATAAAAACGGGAATATGACGTCATGATTGACAGTGTGTGTGTGAGTGAGAGTATGTGTGTGTGTGTTTGTAATCTGACTGCTGTGTAGACACTAAACTACTGTGAAAGTGTGTGTGTGTGTGTGTGAGAGAGAGAGAGAGAGAGAGAGAGAGAGAGCATCAGTATTGAGATAACAGGCACTGGTCAGCAACATCACACTGCACTGCAGCAAAAGGTTGAATCTTCTGAACTTCTGCTCACTTTCACAAACTCTCGTCCTCAATGAACCCAGCAGAACCTCAGCGGGTCAGAGACCCGGTCGAGACCAGAACCAGAAGCTGTTCAGATCAGCACCAAACGAATCTCTGATGATGATGGGAGAAACCCTGAATCAACTGAACCAGTTGTTTGTCAAAATGATTCCCTGTTTTGAGTCGGTGTGAGCGGCACACGCTGGCGACTCCTGCTGGTCAGATGGTGTAAATGCAACCGAAACTGCATGTAAAAACACCTTTTAAAAACAATTGCAAATGTTTTATTGAAAATTAAATGTTTTAACAGCAACTACCAAATCATCTTATACCATTAAATATTAAGTGTATGTATAATATGTGCTATTTAAAGGCCAATAATAGTTTATTAACTACAACTCTTCCTTTTTTATTAAACAAATGTATGTTAAAAATGCCTACAAATGTCTAAAACTGATCTGAGATCAGGTATAAACCATATAAATGCAGGTTTCAGCGCCCTCATGAAACGTTTCTAATCACGTTGACTGGAATGGTGTGGCTGGATCTGAAGCGAGTGATTCTCCAGCTTTGAAGCTTCACGGAGGGCTTGTCTGAGCTTTGAGGAAACACTAGTTTGGTCTCAAGAGGCGTGCAGGAATACAGCAACTCTTATATAACAAGCAGAAGAGTCTTACCCTGCGAGCTGGAGCGGTCGAGAGGGAATAACACACACACACACACACACACACACACACACACACACACACACACACACACACACACACAGGGAAGACGCGCGGATCGATGTGGAACAGAAGCTTTGCGTTGGAGAGCCAGTGAAGGTGCTCGCTACATCACGAGACGAACGGCTCAGCTGGATGAGGCCGCCCGTATTGTTTAAAGCGCTGTATAAATGAAGGTTGGACTTGAACTCTGACCTGCAGTGGACGATGACGGGGCCGGCGTCGGGAGGGTTGCAGGCTTTCACCCTGCGGAGGAAGGCCAGGAATGGAGTGGGATATTCGGGAACGCCGTGGTCGGGCCAAGCCGTAAACTGGAACTGTCGGACCTCTCTCCTCTCGTTACACCCGTTCTGATGAGGAAAACACCAGAGTAAGAGTCTCACACTCACACACCGTTTCTCAGACGATAGAACAGAAACCAGAGGTGAAGCATTCTGGGTAAAAAATCAAACCGTTCAGTTTTCCACCCGCTGTTGATCTTAAATCTAACGATGCGTCTAAAATCTGCTGTGTTGAAAATAACAATGCGTGAAGTCTTGCGACTGAATGGACAAATTCACACAAAAAGGATGTCAACATGACGAGTATCCTAGCAGAGAGAGTGTGCACTTACACAGGGGAGGAAGACAGCGCACGAGCATCAGCATCAGTCAACTGGACCAGTGCGTTCTCTCTTAAAGGGACAGCTGCCTAATATTACTGCAGTATTATTACTGTATTTAATGTTATTCAAACAACAAAAGACTAGCAAATCACTCAAAGCTCTGGATTGAATAGCTTTTGTAACTTTTAAATTAATCTTTAATTTATACAGTCAAATATGCAATGTTATTTTACATTTGGATGTACCTGAAAACTACCGTTAGACTAGCCTGAAAAACCTGAAAAGAACAGTTTATAATATTAGTATGTTTGCTCTATAGTATTTATTTGTGCTGTTGATGCAGTTTGATTATTTGTTCTTATTTTCTTTCTTTTTATTTCAACAGTAGTAAAAGATACGCATGCGCGAAGAAGGTTGCCACAATTAAAAATAAAACAATGATGCAGGTGTTTTTAATCTGGGAGGAGTAATAAGGAGGAGCAAAGAGGGAAAAGATAGCGTGTGGAGCGCAAATTGGATATCACAAGACAAAAAGAAGGTATAAGACTTGGCCGACATCTCACTTTGTTGAACTGCTCAATGTGAGCACGCCTCACCTTATGTAGAGAGAAGGTTCGCACGCAGAAGGTGGCCAGCTCCATGGTGTCCAGCAGAGAGACCTGAACCGCCCCGTACGAGTCCGTGCCGCGGCTGGGCCAGTACTGGTCACACTTGATCTACACCAGAGGAACACGACATGAAGATGAACGTGTGACTCGTTAAACAAATCAACCGTGAGCAGTGGCACTGATGGCTCAATCGCACTGAAAAGCCTTCATGTAAATCGACCCGATTGACCCCTAACCCAAAGAGATTTCTAATCCAATCCAGAGAACATGTGAATACTTGATCAGACTGAAAATACTTGATCAGACTCTTTCCCCGAGTTAGAGGACACTTCACAATAACAGTGAAGAACAAGCAGTGCGCTCATAATAACCGGCCTCTCTCTCCCTCTCTCTCTCTCTCTCTCACCCGTGACTTCTCCTCCAGTTTGGTCATCATGACGATGGACGCGGCTCTCTGCTCCCACACCATCCTCCAGAAGTCCCCGAAGGTCTCGGGCAGCGGCCCCTGCGTGGCGATGTACGCGTTCTGCTTCCGGTAGCCGTCGATGTAGTTGGCGTTGATGTAGTCACTACCCATAATGCCTAGCGGAGAGAACAGGGAACGTGAAGTGTGCCGTTTATATCCAGTCGATCACTGACTCATGGAAGAGCAGAACACCCGATCCGGACACACACACACACACACACACACACACACAGATGATGAGAGTCGGTGTTCGTACCGTCTACCGGTGCGAGGATCACGCGCGTGTGGTCGTACGCGATCACGTTAGCGTAACGGTTCTTCGGCTTGTTCACCTCCAGGTTCGAGTGTTCCCATGTGAACTGCTGACCAGGATCAATCGACTGAGAGAGAGAGAGAGAGAGAGAGAGAGAGAGAGAGAGAGAGAGAGAGAGAGAGAGAGAGAGAGAGAGAGAGAGTTATCTGGAGATGGTTCTCACTGCAGAACATGAAATGCACAGGATTTAAACTCCTCCCACCTTACATACACTAAACCTACCCATCCCCACCCCCTAATCCCTAAACCCACCCCCAATACCACCCATACCCGCCCCTTGGATCTTGATCTGACTCCTCCCCGTGGATCTCATGTACTGCATTGAGGTGCTACTGGTTATCTATTGATCTATCCATTTATCAATCAATCAATCAATCAATCAATCAATCAATCTATCTATCTATCTATCTATCTATCTATCTATCTATCTATCTATCTATCTATCTATCTATCTCTCTCTCTCTCTCTCTCTATCTCTCTCTCTCTCTCTCTCTCTCTCTCTCTCTCTCTCTCTCTCTCTATCTCTCTCTCTCTATCTATCTATCTATCTATCTATCTATCTATCTATCTATCTATCTATCTATCTATCTATCTGCTGTGTGAGTTTGATGTCAGTATTGTTATTCTGCAGCTGAGACAGTAAGAGGACTCACACCAAAGATGTCTAACAGCATTAACTGAACACCTTCCTATCCACAGACACACACACACACACAGACACAGACACACACACAGACACACACACACACAGACACACACACACACACACACACACACAGGTCTGGTTAATCAAACATGTCTGAAGAACAGAACAGGTGATGAAGGTCACTCTCTCTCTGCGCTCCTCACCTCGTACTCCTGTGACAGATGCAGGTTGTCGTTGGCCTTCAGGCGCTCCGTGTGTTCGGGCAGATCAGAGATGGGGATGGGGGGGTGACTCATCATACCTGCGGGGGCAAAGGTCACAGCTGTCGTCATGGAGATGGCCTACAAACCCGTGTGTGCGTGTGAATCACACATGAGTGCCGTCAGCAGAAGTGCTGGAACACCTCGTGAGTGTCACAACACCTCGTGCGCTGCCTACAGATCCCTGATCAGTTCTTCAATCCCAGAATGCTCAGTGAAGGACTCATTCTGCTATGGTGAGAATGCTGACTATTAGTGTATAAGAGTGTGACAAAAGTGTTCATTGACAATCTTTTTCTTCTGATTCTGAATAAAAATAGAGTAAAATTCCCACACTTTTAATAAACTAACACTTGAAGGGTAAGTATGTTGTTTCTGCAGTACTAGTGTCTCTAGCAGAAATACAAAAATACTACAGTAGCCACACCCCCAACTCTCCATCGGCTACTGTAGCCACACCCCCAACTCTCCATCGGCTACCGTAGCCACACCCCCAACTCTCCATCGGCTACTGTAGCCACACCCCCAACTCTCCATCAGCTACAGTAGCCACACCCCCAACTCTCCATCGGCTACTGTAGCCACACCCCCAACTCTCCATTGGCTACAGTAGCCACACCCCCAACTCTCCATCGGCTACTGTAGCCACGCCCCCAACTCTCCATCGGCTACTGTAGCCACGCCCCCAACTCTCCATCGGCTACTGTAGCCACACCCCCAACTCTCACTATAGACTGTGAGATTGGAGCTCTTCATGTTCTGATGGGGCTTGAGGGGCTAACTGCTAAACCAGTTTGTACAGTATAAAACCATAATGTCAATGGAGACTCTCACAAAGATAGTAAACCAGACGTCTGTGTGTGTGTGTGTGTGTGTGTGTGTGTGTGAGTGTGCGCACCTGGTGTCTGGAAGTTGATGCGTCTCATCTCCACGGGGTCGGTGGGGTGGTGAGCCATCATCTCAGCATTGTTCAGCAAACATTTGGTTCCCGGCTCAGAGTCCTTGCGTTTGCTAACGAGTGAACACACACACACACACGATGTGGAGAAACTCCAGTTATTAACTCGACTCAATGGACAGAAATCAAATCAAAGGGCAGAACAACAGAAATGAAGGCGCTAGAGCGACTGAAGGTGTTCAGCTTTAATCTTCTCTCAGTGATGAGGATCAGATCTCACTCACCTGTCGGGTTTACTGGAGTCCCATCAGACGCCGCACACACACACACACACACACACACACACACACACACACACACACACACAGAGAGAGAGAGAGAGAAATCAATATAGTGCATTAGCATGAGCCGCTACATGACACCTGCTGATAACGCTCTCCTTCATCGGGGACAGTTTAGCGGATCCCGCAGGGCCGGACTGTTCCGGAGTAAACGGGAGCGGATCCGACCCCAGAGTTTATCATCCGCACCGGCCCAGTGTTTCCGCTCGCCCCCGGCGCCAGCAAGGTCACGCCAGCAATCTGGCAAACACAGATCCCTGCCACAGCGCGCGTGTGTGTGTGTGTGTGTGTGAGAGAGTGTGTGTGTGTGTGTGTGTGTGTGTGTGTGTGTGTGCGGCTGTGAAATGTAATACGTAAACTAATGTTAACTAATGAACTATATTGTAAAGTGTAACCTAGTTTCCATTTGTGTCATGTTTTAGATTCCAGAGTCTTCATCATCATCATCATCATCAATGGAGTGTTTCTCATTCCCAGGTTTAGCAGAAGCAGAACTCATCAGAGTCGCATGAACTTAAAGTTAAAAACATCACGTTCACATTTCCTCCAACGGTGAGAGAAAATGTCCAGGTCAGAGTTCATATGAGCAGAATAAACGAGTTCACCGTAATCAGAAGTTAAGGTAATAACACACAAAGTGTAGTGTTGGAAACATTCATCTTTACAATGAAAATAGAAAAAAGCTTTGCTAGATGTTCAATGTCAAATTTAATTTCTTCTAACTGTAGAAGTGTCATCATCATCATCATCATCATCATCACAGTCTGTGGAACGTTTACTAACACATGATTAAAAGTTAATGGACCTAATGAACTAACATTAAACAGGTTTATCAACTAACATTAACAAGATAATATACATGACATCTAATAAATCTGATGAGTGGTCTTGGCTCGTCTGACTCTATTATCTCCGTCCAGGAATAGCAGCTTCCTACATATTTAATCACACGTTATTAAAGGAACCGTCCCATCATCTCTTCTCCTAACGAGCAGACCCCATATTAATGCATATTTCCATATTTATAATTATATATATTTTAAAAGGTGCATGTAAGCTGACCCAGTCCTCCTAAAACATGCCGTTCCTCCTCAGTGTTTCAGTCTCGTTCTCCAGCACTAACATCTGAACATCCTTAAATCAACAGACGTTTACTGGAGAAGAAGAACAAAGACTGAAGATGTCAAGAAAAACAAACTAAGACAAGAACTAATGTCTGCCAACGCCATCTTGCTTTCCCTTTAGTGTGTGTGTCTATATTTCTGCACGGCTTCATACGTTTACATCCAGAATCGAACAAACGGCACCTTCCGATTTAAATATTAATAGATAATAATAATAGATTTTAGAAAACATTTAAAATAATAATAGATTTAGTAATAATAATAATTTTAATATTATGAGCATGTGATCTGACACACGACCCAGATAGCAAACTGACGTTGAATCAACGTGGAAACATGACATCGAAACAACGTTGATCTGACATTGTTTTGCTCATCGAATTAATGTTGAACCAACGTCAGACGCGCCATTCTTTCAAAACTAATGGAAAATCAACTTGAAATCAACGTTGTTTCAACGTTATGAAAGCAAACCAATTTTCGATTTTCATTTAGCTTTGAAGAATGACGCGTCTGATGTTGGTTCAACGTTAATTCGATGAGCAAATGCCAGATCAACGTTGTGTCGTGTTTCCACTACAGCCAGACCGATATTATCGGCCGATATTAGGCATTTTCCAAACTATCGGTATCGGCAGTTATAATGGCCGATAAATGAACATTTCAAAAATAAAATAAAAACGGACGAAACACGCTTGAACCATGTCATGAGTGTTGGAGTTGTATAGTTTGTCCACCAGAGGGTGCTCTACACCGTCCCTGTTGGCGACACTCGTTGAGTTGGTCACGAGAATAACAATTAAAAGATCATCCCCATCAGTTCTCTAAACTCAAATAAGCAGGACGAAATTCATGACTGTCATGTTCACTTTAAAATAAATAATTAACAAATGAAATAAAATATCGGCCGATATATCGGATTTTAAAACCCAAAAATATTTGTATCGGTATCGGCCTTCAAAATCCTTTATCGGTCGTACTCTAGTTTCCACGGTGATTGGATGTCAGTTTGCTGTCTGGGGAGTCACATGATCTGCCGTGGGTTCAGACTCACTTCTTGTAGAGCAGGATGGCGATGACGATGCAGACGATGAAGACGACGGCCAGGACGGGTCCCAGAACCCAGATCAGCCCGTCGCTGGCGTCCAGCGGCTGCGGGTCCGAGTCCGGCGCGATCACGGGGTCGGTGTAAGGGCTGGCCACAAACATCTTCTGAACACACAAACACAGGAGCGTTACGCCCGCACACACACACACACACACAGTCCAGACGGCACATCTTACCCCAGTGGTGGAGTTGAGCTCCGCCAGGATGAAGAACACGTACTCCTGGCCGGACTCTAAGGCCCGGTTCTCGAAGCCGCCGTAGTCCTGCTGGTTCCCCAGCGTGAAGAAGCCGGGCAGGGTGGCGGGGGTGAAGCGGGCCGTGATGTAGGCTCTCCGCAGGTCCACCTGACGCTGCCGCGGGTCACGCTGCTTCTGGCTGATGTCCTTCAGCAGCTGCAACACACACACACACACACAGAAAGCTGAAGTGATGTTGATAAATGTGAGGCAAATGTTGTCTTTCCCCTCATTAACGTGTTCAAATCCCCAACAGTCTCTTCTGAGGCTTCGCTGGTGAACGTGTCCGGGCTGTAAACGCCTGAATGTAAATGTGATCTTGTCTCAGGTTCAGGTGTGTTATCGTGTGTGTGTGTGTGTTTACACCCTGGAGAATCTCCGACCAAACGCTCACGCTCACATTCACACACACGACGTCCGACAGGAGAAGTCGAACCGCAGGAGTTTAGACAATAGTCCTGCAGATCTGAGACTGAACTACAAACACACTCACACACACACCAGTAGAAACAATAATAACAACAATAAGAAGACACAATACACAATAAATCCTCTTTGCCTCAGCAGAGCCTGTGATTGGATAACTGGACTAACCAGCGGACCAATTGCGTCACATCTCAAATGCAGTTTTCAGTTTGGTTAAAACTGAAACTGACACTAAAGCAAGCGAGACAGTGAGCGGCTAATGCTAGTGAGACATTGAGCGGCTAACGCTAGTGAGACAGTGAGCGGCTAATGCTAGTGAGACATTGAGCGGCTAACGCTAGTGAGACAGTGAGCGGCTAATGCTAGTGAGACATTGAGCGGCTAACGCTAGTGACACAGTGAGCAGCTAATGCTAGTGAGACAGTGAGCGGCTAATGCTAGTGAGACATTGAGCGGCTAACGCTAGTGAGACAGTGAGCGGCTAATGCTAGTGAGACATTGAGCGGCTAACGCTAGTGAGACAGTGAGCGGCTAATGCTAGTGAGACATTGAGCGGCTAACGCTAGTGACACAGTGAGCAGCTAATGCTAGTGAGACATTGAGCGGCTAATGCTAGTGAGACATTGAGCGGCTAACGCTAGTGACACAGTGAGCAGCTAATGCTAGTGAGACATTGAGCGGCTAACGCTAGTGAGACATTGAGCGGCTAACGCTAGTGAGACATTGAGCGGCTAACTCTAGTGACACAGTGAGCAGCTAATGCTAGTGAGACAATGAGCGGCTAACGCTAGTGAGACAATGAGCGGCTAACGCTAGTGAGACAGTGAGCAGCTAATGCTAGTGAGACATTGAGCGGCTAACGCTAGTGAGACAATGAGCGGCTAACGCTAGTGAGACATTGAGCAACTAACGCTAGTGAGACAATGAGCGGCTAACGCTAGTGAGACAGTGAGCAGCTAACGCTAGTGAGACAATGAGCGGCTAACGCTAGTGAGACAGTGAGCAGCTAATGCTAGTGAGACATTGAGCGGCTAACGCTAGTGAGAAAATGAGCGGCTAACGCTAATGAGACAGTGAGCAGCTAACGCTAGTGAGACAGTGAGCAGCTAATGCTAGTGAGACATTGAGCGGCTAACGCTAGTGAGAAAATGAGCGGCTAACGCTAATGAGACAATGAGCGGCTTACGCTAGTGAGACAGTGAGCAGCTAATGCTAGTGAGACAATGAGCGGCTAACGCTAGTGAGACAGTGAGCAGCTAATGCTAGTGAGACATTGAGCGGCTAACGCTAGTGAGGCAAGAGAGTAAGCAGCTAACGCTAGTGAGACAGTGAACAGCTAACGCTATGCAACAGTGAGCGGCTAACACTGTGAGAGGGTGAGCGGCTAACGCTAGTGAGACATTGAGCGGCTAACTCTAGTGACACAGTGAGCAGCTAATGCTAGTGAGACAATGAGCGGCTAACGCTAGTGAGACAATGAGCGGCTAACGCTAGTGAGACAGTGAGCAGCTAATGCTAGTGAGACATTGAGCGGCTAACGCTAGTGAGACAATGAGCGGCTAACGCTAGTGAGACATTGAGCAACTAACGCTAGTGAGACAATGAGCGGCTAACGCTAGTGAGACAGTGAGCAGCTAACGCTAGTGAGACAATGAGCGGCTAACGCTAGTGAGACAGTGAGCAGCTAATGCTAGTGAGACATTGAGCGGCTAACGCTAGTGAGAAAATGAGCGGCTAACGCTAATGAGACAGTGAGCAGCTAACGCTAGTGAGACAGTGAGCAGCTAACGCTAGTGAGACATTGAGCGGCTAACGCTAGTGAGAAAATGAGCGGCTAACGCTAATGAGACAATGAGCGGCTTACGCTAGTGAGACAGTGAGCAGCTAATGCTAGTGAGACAATGAGCGGCTAACGCTAGTGAGACAGTGAGCAGCTAATGCTAGTGAGACATTGAGCGGCTAACGCTAGTGAGGCAAGAGAGTAAGCAGCTAACGCTAGTGAGACAGTGAACAGCTAACGCTATGCAACAGTGAGCGGCTAACACTGTGAGAGGGTGAGCGGCTAACGCTAGTGAGACAGTGAGCAGCTAATGCTAGTGACACATTGAGCGGCTAACGCTAGTGAGACAATGAGCGGCTAACGCTAGTGAGACAGTGAGCAGCTAATGCTAGTGAGACATTGAGCGGCTAACGCTAGTGAGACAGTGAACAGCTAACGCTATGCAACAGTGAGCGGCTAACACTGTGAGAGGGTGAGCGGCTAACGCTAGTGAGACAGTGAGTGGCCGTACCTCCTCCAGGTCCATCTCGTCTGGGCTCTTCAGGTGACGGATCACCCCGCGGGCTCTCTTCAGAGGAACCACCACCACATAGATGTTCCTGCCGGCACAGACGAGGGTTAGTTAGTTCTCAGAATCTCATCAAGCACACGAGCTGGACGCTAATGAATGCCGTGGACGTGAGGTGTGTGTGCGCATGTCCTGCATGGGTCGTGTGCTGAGTAAGCTCCACACCTGACATGGCTGCGGGTGTCCAGCGAGGGCAGGATGATGGTGACCGTGGCCTCGGCTTCTCGCGTGTGGTCCAGCTCGGGCCGGCGGATCAGGATGGGTGGCGAGGTCTTGGCGTGGATGCGGTGTCTCAGTCCTCCCATGTTCCCCTCGGGACTGGTGATCTTGAAGTCGTAACTGGTGTCCGGCTGAAGGTTGGGAATCACCGCTTTCCTCAGACGAGCGTCCACCTCCATCTTCTGCCGGTTATACTCCACCTGAGGACCAGACGAGCGTTCCTAGAGTCAAGAGCCTCCAAAACACTGTCGTGTGAATGAGCGGCAGGATTAACAGATTCTGTGTTCAGTAGAGCGGTGTCGTGTTAGCGGCCCCTACGTTAATCACTAACGATCTTTACAACGGAAGTGAATCAATCAAAACTAACTTTATCTGGACGATAACTTCCTCTCTTCTTTGTTTTATTCTTCGTCTAGATGTCAGTAACTGTGAGCTCATTCTGAGCTGTGTGTTTGCCACTCACTGTGAAGCGGTAGGGGGCGCTGTTCTCCGGGAACTCCCACGTCAGCAACACACTCGTCTTCGTCGCCAGATTCACAGAGAAGTTCCTCGGCACGTCTGTCCGAAAACACACACGGACACAAACAACACGTGAGACTGGCGGACTAAAAGAACTTCCAAACACACACACACACACACACACACTGGGCGGTGAGGGAGCCGCGTGCGCCGAGGCCTGTGCAGGGAATAGTGTGTGTGATGCTGGAGGTGAGCGTATGGCGGACACAGGTGTGGCCGATCCACCGAGAGCCGACACACATTCACTCGCTGCGGATCAAGGTTATTCAGGAGGAAGGAAGTCGAGAGGTGAGACATAAACACACACACACACAAACACACACTCATTTTCTATGTGCCACACCACAAACTGGACTGGGAAGTGTTCGGAAATGTAGGAAGTGAAGGAACTCAAAATGGAGGATGAAAAAGTCTTACTATGAGTTCAAGCGCTCGTCCTCCGATGGACTGTGACTGACACCTGTCACTTACCTCGAAACTCCGCCCCCTAACGGCTGGCTGAGTGTTACCTGTGCTCCGCCCACATTCACATCTCCACTGTGATTGGTTGGGTGGGGTTGGTTGTGGGTGGGGTTTCGTTCACCAGTCGTACCTGTGTCGAAGGCTGTGGTTCGGAACCGCACCTGTGGGCTAAACGGGCCTGACCCGGCGCCGTTATGAGCCGATATTCTCACAGCATACGCCCGGTCCGGGTTCAGCCCGTGAATGGTGTAGCTACACGCGTCCGCCGGCACCGTCAGCGTCCGCGGTTCAACGGCACTTTCCTCTTCCTGGTACGTGAGCGTGTATCCCGTATAAGCGCCGCCCGGAGGAATCCAGGAGAACTGCAGCGAGCAGCATGTGCCGTTCGCTCGCTCCAACAGCTGCGGGAAACCTCTGGGAGGAAACTCCGGCACCGACAGCTCCTCCTCCGCCGGCTCGCCGTAGCCAGAGCGCCCCCTAGCGGCCAAGAGGAACCAGTACACGCCTCCAGGACGCAGGTCGCTCACGTCGCGCCGGCGCTCCTCGGGCCTGGCGTCCACAGAGAACGAGTGCGAGTGGTTTTTGAGGCCGTAGGTCAGACGGAAGCCCCGGATCTCCTGCAGAGGGTTGGAGGACGGTTGGGTCGTCCAGATCACTGACGCCGACGTCTCGTTAACCAGATGCACCGACAGAACGGGGCGAGCTGGCACTACAGGAGACACACACACACATGAAACCTATGAAAGAACATGAGTTTGGCCCTATTGCACCCATTCCATTAATAAAATGACCACTAGAGCCCAAAAGTGAGCCCTTAGAATCCTCCTACCCACACACACACACACACACTCACACACACTCACATGTGACGGGAGTCTGCACCAGATGAGCGAGGCTCTGAGCTCCGTCTCCTCTGATGGTGTAAGCCGCCACACTGATGGAGTAAAGCGTCTCCGGCTGCAGATCCTCAATGAGCAGCTCCTACACACACCAGGCATGATGTCATCACAGCATTGACCAATCAGCCCTGACCACGTTACTGGTGCATTCATTCATTCATTCATTCATTCATTTATTAATGCATTTCTTCATTAATCCCTATTCAATCGTTGATGCGTTCTTTCATGCATTCCTACAGTACTTCATTCATTCCTTTTCCTGGACTCGGACATGTTTCAGTCTCTGCGGTTCTTTCACAAGCTGAGGCTCATACTCACATATTGTGCCGTCTCATCCATGTCCCTCTAATGGCACACACACACACACACGTGAGAGATCCAGTGATGAGCAGGCGGCGTGTAGGAGGAGAAGAGGAGATTCATTTAGTGAAAGAACAGACTGTAGTTTGTTCATTCAGATCAGCTCACAATACTAACATACTCAATCCATACTAACATCTAAAACTAAAGATCTAAATACTAGAATACAAGATCTAAAAACTACAAAAGCACACCTAACAGCAATATATCATAAGAATGAATGTGACCATTTGTGAATTTAATGGAAAAATGATTATTCTGCTTCACTGTTGTGTACGTTCACGCTGCAAAATCAGCTGGATAAGAATTATTGGCAGATTATGTAAATCAGTTTGAGGTGTGCCAGGGTCGCGACCTCACCTGGGCGTCGTCCAGCATCATGTCTCTGATGCGCGGCAGGCCGTGTGACTCCCCGTTCTCCACACGAGCGTAATGAACCTGGTAACCGCGGATCTGCCCGTTCCGTTGCCCCGGCAACACAGAGCGCCACAACACTTTAACACAGGTGCTGTTTATTGGCTGGACATCCACCTGACGGGGCGGAGCTCCGGGCACTGAACACACACACACACACACAATTAAAAGTTGAATCTGCAGTGTTTCCCATACATTGATTTATCTGAGACGCCACAATATAAACACTGACCAGCACAAACAGATTTAGTCCCAGTTATTATCTAGACTGTGGCGGCCCGAATATATACTTTATGGCCAAACAGTATTGGGACACGCCTCCGCTCAGAGAACTCAAGGACCGCGATCGGTTTTCATTTGTGCAAGAAGTCCGTTAAGATTTCATCACTACTAAATATTCAACAGACAACTGTTATTGGTGTTTTAACAAAGTGGAAGCAATTGGGAACAGCAGCAGCTCAGCCATGAAGTGGTAGGCCACGTGAAG
Organism: Cyprinella venusta; assembly: GCA_038021265.1. Taxonomy (NCBI): domain Eukaryota; kingdom Metazoa; phylum Chordata; class Actinopteri; order Cypriniformes; family Leuciscidae; genus Cyprinella; species Cyprinella venusta. The sequence continues at coordinate 37,456,463 of CM075870.1, read as the reverse complement.
TCCCAGAGCGGGTCAGCGCAATCTGAGGCTCGCGGTGCACAGAAGAACTTTCTGCAGAGTCAACAGCTACAGGAAGAACTGTGGAAGAACTGGACTGGCTGCACAGAGTCCTGAGCTCGACCCGATAGAACAGCTTTGGGATGAGTTACAGCGGAGACTGAGAGCTTCTCGTCTAATATCAGTGCCTGACCTCACTAATGCCCTTATAGAGGAATGGTCAACACGTTCCTAAAACTTGTGGAAAGCCTTCCCAGAAGAGTTGGAGCTGTTATAGCTGCAAAGGGTGGAGCAACTCCATATTAAACCCAATGGATCAGGAAAGGGATGTCATTAAAGTTCATGTGCATGTAAGGGCAGGCGTCCCAAAACTTTTGGCGATATAGTGTATATTTAAACTTCTCATAATAACACAAAAGGTATTTAATGTCGTTTTTTGTGCCATTACTGTCAGTGTCGAACAAACTAAAATTGAAAGTGTGAAAGTGTACGGCTTAGATCAGCTCTGCGTCTCAGATCACAGTGAACTCTTACATTAGTCTTCCTTCCTCTTAATTATAGTCACTGATGATTATTATCAAGTCAGATTTCATGCCAAAACCCTGATCTGAAGAACCTCTAATGAAACATCAAGAACTTTATTGATCTACAAAAAAGCACCTGAAGAATCTATCAGCTCTAGATTAGAAGAGGGATCTGGTGCTGAAGAGCCTCCTTCACAGCAGACACGGGTGTTTCATGACTGATCTGAATAATGACTCACTGATCTTCTGTAGAGATGCTTTACTGCTGAATCTGAACATGTCTAATGTCTGATGAAGTCTGATTCTCCTGTTTACTACTGTGACTCGATCTGTACTGTACGAAGCTCTGGAGGTCTGACTGATTTTACCGTCCTCATCGGTTCTGCACTCTACGGCTGGGCTCTGGGGTCCGAGGCCCTGCTCCGTCAGTGCTGCCACCGTGAGGAGGTATGAGCTCCAGCGCCGCAGGCCTTTCAGGAGCGCCTGTCCCGCGTCCGGCTCCAGACGCAACGTCTGCACTGAGTCTCCGCCGCCGCTCAGCTGATAACACACCTCGTACCCGAGCAGCGGAGAGTTCTGCCCCGGCGCCGGAGCCCAGCTCACCGACAGAGAGGAGGAGCTGATGGAGGAGCAGCGGACCTCAGCCGGAGGAGCTGTGGGCTCTGACCGGAGGAGGAGAAGAGGAGGAGAGGAGAAACAGAAGAGAAGGAGGAGAAGCAGAAGAAGAGGAGTGGGAGAGGAGAAGGAGGAAGAGGAGGAAGAGGAGTGGGAGAGGAGGAGGAGAGGAGGAGGAAGAGGAGGAGAGGAGAAACAGAAGAGAAGGAGAAGAGGAAGAGGAGAGGAGGAAGAGGAGTGGGAGAGGAGAAGGAGGAAGAGGAGGAGAGTAGGAAGAGGAGAGGAGAAACAGAAGAGGAGGAGGAGGAAGAGGAGTGGGAGAGGAGGAGGAGAGGAGGAGGAAGAGGAGGAGAGGAGAAACAGAAGAGAAGGAGGAGAAGAGGAAGAAGAGGAGTGGGAGAGGAGAAGGAGGAAGAGGAGGAAGAGGAGTGGGAGAGGAGGAGGAAGAGGAGTGGGAGAGGAGGAGGAGAGGAGGAGGAAGAGGAGTGGGAGAGGAGGAGGAAGAGGAGGAGAGGAGAAACAGAAGAGAAGGAGGAGAAGAGGAAGAAGAGGAGTGGGAGAGGAGAAGGAGGAAGAGGAGGAAGAGGAGTGGGAGAGGAGGAGGAAGAGGAGGAGAGGAGAAACAGAAGAGAAGGAGGAGAAGAGGAAGAGGAGAGGAGGAAGAGGAGTGGGAGAGGAGAAGGAGGAAGAGGAGGAGAGTAGGAAGAGGAGAGGAGAAACAGAAGAGGAGGAGGAGGAAGAGGAGGAAGAGGAGTGGGAGAGGAGGAGGAGAGGAGGAGGAAGAGGAGGAGAGGAGAAACAGAAGAGAAGGAGGAGAAGAGGAAGAGGAGAGGAGGAAGAGGAGTGGGAGAGGAGAAGGAGGAAGAGGAGGAGAGTAGGAAGAGGAGAGGAGAAACAGAAGAGGAGGAGGAGAAGAGGAGGAAGAGGAGTGGGAGAGGAGTGGGAGAGGAGAAGGAGGAAGAGGAGAGGAGAAACAGAAGATGAGGAGAGGAGGAAGAGGAGTGGGAGAGGAGGAAGAGGAGGAAGAGGAGAGGAGAAACAGAAGATGAGGAGAGGAGGAAGAGGAGTGGGAGAGGAGGAGGAGGAGGAGAGTAGGAAGAGGAGAGGAGAAACAGAAGAGGAGGAGGAGGAAGAGGAGTGGGAGAGGAGGAGGAAGAGGAGATGAGGAAGAGGAGGAGGAAGAGGAGGAGGAGGAGAGTAAGAGGAGTGGGAGAGGAGGAGGAAGAGGAAGAGGAAGAGGGGAGGAGGAAGAGGAAAGGAGGAAGAGGAGGAGGAGAGTAAGAGGAGGAAGAGGAGGAGGAAGAGGAGAGGAGGAGAGGAGAAACAGAAGAGGAGGAGGAAGAGGAGGAGAGGAGGAGGAAGAGGAGGAGGAGGAGAGGAGGAAGAGGAGTGGGAGAGGAGGAAGAGGAGGAGGAGGAGAGGAGGAAGAGGAGAAACAGAAGAGGAGGAAGAGGAGTGGGAGAGGAGGAGGAGGAAGAGGAGGAGAGTAGGAAGAGGAGAGGAGAAACAGAAGAGGAGGAGGAGGAAGAGGAGTGGGAGAGGAGGAGGAGAGGAGGAAGAGGAAGAGGAGTGGGAGAGGAGGAGGAGAGGAGGAAGAGGAGTGGAGAAACAGAAGAGGAGGAGGAAGAGGAGAGGAGGAAGAGGAGTGGGAGAGGAGGAGGAGATGAGGAAGAGGAGAGGAGAAACAGAAGAGGAGGGGGAGGAGGAGAGGAGGAAGAGGAGTGGGAGAGGAGGAGGAGGAGGAAGAAAAGAGGAGGAAGAGGAGGAGGAAGAAGAGGAGTGGGAGAGGAGGAAGAGGAGAGAAGGAAGAGGAGGAGGAAGAAGAGGAGAGGAGGGAGGGGAGGAGGAGGAAGAGGAAAGGAGGAGGATGAAGAGAAAGAGGAACAGAAGAGGAGGAAGAGGAAGAGCAAGAGTCGAAAATACAACACAGAGAGGAAAGATCATTGAGGAATGTGGAGGAGGAGAAAACAGAAATAAAGCAAAAATAAATCAATACAACATAAAGACAAACGCAGAGGATGCGGCTACAAAAATAGAACGGATCAATAAAACAAATTATGAGGCTCAAATTAAATTAAACTCAAAAGATAAACGATGCAAACAGAGGAAGAAGGAGGCAGAATGAAATGAGAGATGTGCTGTGATGGAGGAATGGAGGAGGAATAAAGCATCTGTCTGTCACAATCGCTCTCAACACAAGCATCTGATCAACATATTGACCAGAACAGGCAATCTAATTACAGCACCGCCGAGCGCTGTTGCCATGGAAACACAGGCTGATGGATGGAGCGACGCATCGGTCCAGGATCAGGATTCCCGACCAGATGGTGATGACTGAACCCGTCGGGTTATGGAGGAGTGTAACCGAGGAGGAGCTCTGAGTCTGCAGGAACAAAACAAACGTGGTGTGTGTCGGACACTGCTCGTCACGTTCCTCCTCCGGACACACTCATCTGACGACGACAGCTACAGTCCGGGTTCGAGAACCGGAGAACGAACAGCCGAACTTCAGCAAGAGTCGGTCTGCCGGTTACACGCGTCTGAGAATCTACATATCACTCAACTCCGCTGTATATAATCACCCACACACACACACACACACACACACACACACACACACACAGTTGCCTTAAGCAATTTCTCTGAGCCTCAGTCTCTGTAGAATACGAGCGTGTAGAATTGTGGGTATTATCTGTCATTAATACCGCGGTTAATGCGAGGCTTTGCTCTCCGTCGCCGTAATTGACTGAAACCTTTCCAGCTGAACGGCAGCGAGAGCTGAGAGAGTTATTAAAATAACAAGAGATCCCAGACTTCCTCACCATCAATCAAAGCGTACGGTTCTCGGTTCCGCCGACCCGTGACCAGCCTCTGTTCTCACACTCCCGTAACACAATCATTAATCTGACACGCAACCATTCAATTAGCTTGATAGAACACGACACGTAAAAGAGAACGGCGGATGCGTAGTTGCGTTCTGTGTGTGTGTTTGTGCCGGACTCATCAGAACCAGATGATCGAGACGCTTACATTCGTACCGTTCTTCAGCGCGTCGAACTGCAGGAGTGTGATCGATAACGAATAACAGAACAGCTGCAGTTCCACCAGATCCGGGATAGTGGAGTCATGGAGAGTCTCGGCTCATCCTCCTCACTTACCGTTAACCATCCTGCAAAACACCAGCTTCAGCAGCGTTACTGAGGAGCACACACACACTCCAACACACACACACACAGTAGAGCTAGACTGAAGGAGGAAGAGAGGAAAGAGGTGAAAAGGCAGAAATTAAAAACACAAATCCCGTCCAGTTTGGTGGCTTTGGCTTGCTTTTCAACAATCTCCTGGAAATACTGGTGGACAGAAACATCACACACACACACACACCAATGCATTTCTCAATGACGGATGGATGGATGGAGGGATGGAGGGAAGGGTGAATAAACAGAACTGGGGAGGAATTCAACCGTTTGTGCCTAAACACATCTTTCCCAATAACCCCCAATCCACTTTCAGCAGGAGCTTCTGCAGCGGAGTGTTAAACGAGCTAACGTGAGCAGGCGGTTCGCTGTTAGTGAACATGTGCCAGTGCTTTTTTGGGCCATTGATGATTTGAATAGTGCCTGTGCAAATGAACGACACTACCAGCACATTACTGGGTGCGAGTGTGTGTGTGTGTGTGTGTGTGTGTGTGTGTGTGTTTCAGCATGCGACTGAATTCCCCCGCAGCTCATAGTTTGTTTACACCGCCAGATATGAGTTGTGTTTCCGCTTCCGCTCTGAAAACGACGACTGAGCAAAGCAAACACAGATCTAAGATGCCGGAGGACCCTCAGCTCTCGGACGGGTTTGGTGCAGAGCGTCACACACTGTCAGGAACAGGTCAATCATCCAGTCAGAACTGTGATTGACATGAGTGGATCTCTCGGTTCCAGCAGTCTCTTTAGGGACGGAGGCTCTCACACATACTTGCTTGCGCCGTGCGCTGGGTGATCTCGTTGGTGAACGCTCCGATGCCTTTGTTGGAGACGGCGGCCAGAGAGAAGGTGTATTCGGTGTTTGCGCGCAGACCCTCCACCACATACGCCGTCCTGGGCTCAAAGTTCCTCTTCTCCTGTTGGACAGAAAGATGCTTCAGCACTGTTTTCATGATCTAAGCTCATGTCTAAAGCGCGAGAGCACGTCCCAATCCACTGCTGCCAGTTTAACGACAGGACAAATGGTTTGTCTCCATTCTCTCAATGAGTAATGGGTGTGTTTTGGGCGTAACGTACAATAAACCAATCATAAACCAATCAGTCTCGTCTCCCATTCCCTTTAAATCCAGTTGCGCTCGTATGGTGGATTCACTATTTACATAATGGAATTTGCACGCTTCTCTAGCAAGGAAACGGATCTGCTCGTGAGCGAGGTTAAAGCTGTGTGTGTGTGTGTGTGTGTCAGTATGTGTGTGAGCGCAATCATCTACAGGACAAAGTGTAGCGTGTTGTGGACCCTCATATAACTAACGTGCTCTTTAAAGGGATACTCCACTTTTTTTGGAAATAGGCTCATTTTACCACTCCCTCAGGGTTAAACAGTTGAGTTTTACCGTTTTCGAATCCATTCAGACGATTTTCTGATATTTTGAAGAATATCAGTAACCAGACAGTTTCTGGTCTTATTGACTTCCATAGTAGGAAAAAATATATACTATGGAAGTCAATGAGACCAGAAACTGTCTGGTTACTGATATTCTTCAAAATATCAGAAAATCGGCTGAATGGATTCGAAAACGGTAAAACTCAACTTTTTAACCCTTGAGGGAGTAAAATGATTGGAAATTTGGAATTTCCAAAAAAAGTGGAGTATCCCTTTAAATAACAACAAAATATTGCGCCATTGACTTCAGAGCAGGGTCCAGTGGGTCAGCGGCTCAGTCTATTTCAGTTCCTCAAAATAGCAACGCGCCATCCTTCCGTCGGTTCAGCGGTCGATGCCGATTCGTAGCCGAGCACGTTCTCACCTGAACGCCGAGACCTGGAGATTTGTAGATGAGCTCGTAGGCTTTCACGGGCTCTTTGGAGTACGCAGGATCCCAGGTCAACTCCACGCTGGTGTCGGTCACTTTCCCCACCGTGAACTTCCCCGGCTGCCCAGGAACTGAAACGCAGATCAGAAACACTTCAGAACCTGTCTGGAAACAAAGGACGCCATCGAGAGCCGCGTGTGATGTGATGTCACAGGAACGTGTTACGGTCAGACCACATGACGGCCCAGTCACGCCGACAGGAATCTGTGTGATGGGGCGCTTCCCCCGTGCAGATTAACTCAAAGGGCTAAGGCTCATTCACACCAAGGACGATAACGAGATAACGATAAAGATATAGTTCTACAAATCGTTCTCAATATTAAACAATAGAAGAGTTCACAGTTCACACCATAACTATAACGATAACGAACACTTTCGGAACTAATTGAAGGGCGCACACATTTAAAATTTCAGAGAAGTGAATTGCCGAGGTCCAGAAAAACCCACCGGTGTTTGACAAGACTTTCAGGAGAATGGATATGGAAAACAATCGTTCATACTCTCTGAATAACCCGAAGTATTACCTCAGGTTTCCAGCGCTCGTTTCTGTTGTCTTGCTTCCCCAGAAGTTGTGGTGAAAAAGACTAGGTGTTGTTTTAATCCCACTATATTGACTACGCCAGCTAAATTTGTAGTTGGATTATTATATCGATTACACTAGCTTCACTCGAAACGCAGCGAGCCAAGGACATCTACTGGCTAAAGCCTGTAAATGCAACAAGCAAGCGTTGTACACACTTTACATTTATATTCATGGATTCGGCAGATGCTTTTATCAAAAGCTACTTACATTGCATTAAAAGCTACACACTAACATTCTTATCAGTTCTTGCTTTCCCTGGGAATCGAGCCCATGATCTTAAGTTGCAAGCACCGGCGAGCTCCAGGAAAGCACTCAGGAACCGCGAGCTTAGAGTAAACGGAGCGTTATCGTTCGTTGGTGTGAAAGCAAATCTAGTTCTCGCTCTTGGTGTGAATCTGCGAGACTCAACCGCGCGCTCTCTCCTGCTCACCTCCAGGCCGCACTTTGACGTGAACGGGGTCGGAGAAGGGCCCGTCTCCCACGGACGTGAAGGCCAGCACGCGGATGGTGTAGGTCTCAGACGGCACGAGGCTGTGGATGGTGGTGATCGTGCTGTCCTGAACGTTGTGGATCTGCCAGTTGCTCATCGGCTGCGAGGGGTCCATGGTGTAATACACCCGGTAGCCCTTGATCAACCCGTTGGGCTCCTCCGGCTCGTCCCAGCGCACCATCACGGCGTTCTGGGATATGATGCGTGCCTGGATGCAATTCAGTTCACGTTTATTTGTATAGCGCTTTTCACAACACACATCCATATTACAATTTATCAGAAATGTGCATATGCAACAGTATTCATTTAAAGTGTGTAATAATTGAAAGCAGATGCCTGGATGTTCCTGGGCGGGCTGGCAGGCGCTTGCTCTCCGGTTCGGGCCTCCACCCGGTGGCTGGGCGGACCTTGGCCGATGGTGTTGACGGCGGACACGCGGATCTCGTACTCCGTGTTGGGGTACAGGCCGCCGATGCTGTAGCGGGTCGTGGTGATGGAGTCCACCGTCTCAAACTTGCTGTCCGGGGACTTGGCACGGTACTGGATGATGTAATAGGAGACGGGGTCTGGGTTACCAGAGTCCCACGTGATGGTGACGCTGGTGGGGGTCGTCTCCGTGACGATAGGGGTACCAGGAGCTCTGGGTAAAGCTGCGAGAGAAAGAGAGAGAGACATCTGCATTGCTCAGAGGATGATCTTTCCAAAAGAGATTCACAGGCACCATCAGCATTAAAGGGGTGGTTGATTATGATTTGACTTTTTTACCTTTAGTTAGTTTGTAATTTTGCTGGTTGAGCATACACAACATCTGCAAAGTTACGACTAGGGTTGGGTATCGAGAATCGAGTATCGATTGGAACCGGGACTAACTTTTCGTTTTTCCCGGAATCGTTCAAAAGTTAAAATTTCGATTCCTAGTTTCGATATTCACAGTCCGCCGAGCGGAAGAAGAAACCGCTGAACAACACCAATGAAGAAGCGTCTACCGGAAGTGTTGGCATAACCGCGCGAGTCGAACATGAGTAGCTTACATCGGCGGTCCAAAGTGTGGCTTCACTTTTCTAAAAATAACGAAATCTCGGCAAAATGCAAAATTTGTGACAAGAGTATTTCCTTCAGAAAGACCGTTGGTTAGCAAGGTTAGCTAAACTTTTTTGACCCTGCCTCTTAAAAGAATCGGAATCGAGAATCGTTGGGAACTGGAATCGAAACAAGGAATCGGAATCAGAATCGTTCAAATTCAAACGATACCCAACCCTAGTTACGACTCAAAGTTCAAAGCAAAGGGAGATGTTTTGCTTCTACAGAAATCACTGCAACAAAGGACTACAAGAAACGGCTGGTAGGAACTACACAAGCTTCTTACACTTGACGATGACTTGCGCCACGGCCTCGATGATGCCCAGGCTGCTCATGGCGACGCAGGTGTAGTTGGCCGACTCGCGGACGCCGTTCAGCTCCAGAACGTTCCGGCCCACGGGCATCTCGTCCTCCGGCGTCAGGTCCTCGGAGTTCAGCATCCACTTCACGTACGGCATGGGCGAGCCGACCGCCACGCAGGTGATGTTCACACTGCCGCCCGGCATGATCTCGTGGCTGCTGGGAAGGATGGTGAAGCGGGGGGGAACTCGGCGGACTGGAGCACAGAGAGGGAGACAGAGGACAGCGAGGTAACGACCCCAGCCAAGCAAACCCGGACCAGAGCCATCGCCACAGGCCTTCCTCACGCCACGCTCGCGTTTACAGCAACATACACTCATTCTCAAATCAAGATGCGTTCACTAGTGGAGGGAAATTACATATCTTGTTTCCTGATGATAAATTAAGTGCGTCTTTGATTAAAACAAGCTAAATGATCTGCCAGTGGGGTAAGACAAATAAATCTTGTCTGAGAATAAAGCTGCATGGCGTGTTTCCTCTTTGTCGCCATCTCTGTTCGAAATCTGCAATTGCAGTCATTCACGGAATTATCAACTTTACGGGAGTTGTACTTCAACACCCTCGACACGGCTCAGCGGGGATGATAGTTTCTGCTCTCATTGACTTCCATAGTATATTTTTTCCTACTATGAAATTCGATGAGACCAGAAACTGTCTGGTTACTGATATTCTTCTAAATATCAGAAAATCGTCTGAATGGATTCGAAAACGGTAAAACTCAACTGTTTAACTCTGGGGGAGTTTTAAAATGAGCCTATTTCCAAAAAAAGTGGAGTATCCCTTCAAGCAAAAACTCAGAAAACTCCTTTTATCAGAAAAAAGATAGAATTTCTTATGTTATTTTATTCAACGCAGCATCTAATAAACGCATCTTGATTTAAGAATGTTTGCATATTTGGACTGGAAACGAGACAAGCAGCTAAAAGGACAAGTTTCTAAATATAAGCGCCGACTAGCAGAGGGAACGGAATAATAATGCTAAGGAGAATCTCCAGTCGAGCTAAAGGTCAGAGCGTGTTTTCTTCCACTCTGCAGAACCCTTCAGAACCCTTCAGAACCCCAGATGGGCCCCGAGAGGAGCCGCTTGCAGATCTGAGATCAGTGTCTGACCGACTCGATGGCCGGTGCCGGGGGCGGAGACTGAAGCGCTACACGGGTCACATGCACGCCTGAACACGCTTACAGGGATCACTGCAACTTCACACACACACACACACACACACATGTTCAGCACCAGGGACGTCAACAGGGTGAAACATTACTAGTCAATATGTGAACTAGTGTGTGACGCGCTCAATGGGCCAAACCGTCCGATACACGACCACACTGAGGGATCACTACTCTAACCTTAGACTGTTAGCTGAACATTACTCTGCTGTCTGTGTGTGAGACAGTGTGTGTGTGTGTGTGTGTGTGTGTGCTATATTCTAGGACGGATCTGATTGTTCTACAGCAGACACTGACGCTCCGGAGGGAAATACTGCGTTTACTCCTGGAAGATCTACATCTGACTGAGGAAACAAATAAATAAAAGAGACAGCAAGCAAGTGTGGAAACGATGGAAGTTATGCTAATCCACTCAGTTACCGCGGAGCGCTGCCAACCCACATCCAGAAACACAGATGAAGAGAGCGAGAGAGTGTGTTCGAGAGATAAAAGAAAGAGAGACGCACTGAAACTACAGCTTTCTCAATTCTTAGAGGTGTTGTGAAATCAGCAGAGAGAGAGAGAGAGAGAGAGAGATAGAAGGGGAGAGAGAGAGGAGGAGAGAGAGGTGGGGGGAGGGGGAGTGAGAGAGAGATAAAGAGGGAGAGAGAGGGGGGAGAGTGGGGGGAGGGGGAGAGAAAGAGAGAGATAGAGGGGGGGAGAGTGAGAGAGAGAGAGAGTGAGAGAGAGAGAGAGAGAGAGAGAGAGAGACAGAAGGATAGAGATGGACAGAAACAAAGAGCCAGGGCAACTGGAAACACTTGGAACGCTGATGTAAACTAGATGTGTGTGAACATGCACAACTCATCACCACGGCGACGCTATGGGGCTGTACCAGAAATGTCTAATTGAAGAGAATTGGCACTGGCTGGTTACTTCCAGGTTCTGGACTGGCTGCAGTAACGCATCTCTGTCCATGCGGGGGCGCTCGCGGTCGAGTGCAGAATGAATGGGAGTCAATGGGGGTTCACCCCCAGAAATCCACTTTTCTCAGGATGTAATTTTTTGTCAAGTAATTTGAAAGTTGCATTGAAAAGGGAGGGCTAAGATAATACACTCAGCTGAAAATTGCATTTTTAAGTTCACTCATCTGTTCTAAAAACCCGTTCAAAACTGTGATGACGTCACACAATAGCAGAATGCTACCGTGCTCCGGCCAACAACGGCCTAACCTGTAAGACATCGAAAGGACATAAGTACTCGTTCATTCGACTTTTGGTCTATAATCTACATTGAAATTGCAGAATCAACAATAAAATCTATTTTGATTTAACGACAAGCAGGTGAAAGAGACACATTAGTCGTTAGCCCCATAGACTCCCATTCATTCTGCTCTCGCCCGTGATCACCCCCAGTGGAATTATAATGGAACTGCAACCAGGATGATACACAACAGGGACTAATAGGAAGTGCCAAGGCTCTCCGTTAGACGGGCTCTGGCTGTACTGAACGGTTGCTAGGGTGTTGCTATGCTATCTCTAAATTAAAGACACAGTTCACCCAGAAATAATCAATCTGTCATAACAAAAGATATTATTGTCCAAGTTTTCCACAGAATATTGCCTTTGAACGACACGAATGAGAGTACATGACGGAGGAATGATCATTTCTGGGTGAACGAGACGCTAGTACATCTCAGCAACACTGTGCTTCGCATGAGACTGATCCGAGTGAAATAAGAAAAATGTGAGTTTGAAGTTCAACAGCCGGAGCTGGAGCTGTGGAGGCCCGACTCCGCTCCTGACGACGTGTCTGAGGCAAAGCTTTCTGGGAGACCGGGGCTTATAACTCTACGACTTCAGCAAAGAGGGGAAATCCAACACCAGTGTCTGACAGACCTCAGATCAGTTTTGATCGGTAGATTAGAATGTGTAACTGTGATAGTGAACTCAAGCACTGGCCGGAGGACACCCAGAATTGGACACACACTACATTTACAATCTACAGGGTTAATCTGTTAGTGCGTTCATGCGTTCACGAGACGGTCATCATGCAACAGCAGAAACATGCCATCAACACTCGTGCTTCATGCTCAGAAACAGCTCACACTGCACACACACTCTTCCTCAGTGGTCCTGTGTCCAGCGCACGGCTCAATCCAAGAGTCATCTACTGGAGGGGACGCAACATGATGAAGATATTCAGTGAGTTTGTGCTTAAAACAAGAGCAATACCTGCCGATGGGTTGAATTAAAGGAGGAGTTGACTTCAGAATTAAAATCTCCTGATAGTTTACTCTCCCTCACGTCATCCAAGATGATCATGTGTTTCTTCAGTGGAAAACAAATCCAGGATTTTCTCCATACTTACCCGTTTTCCACCAAAGCATTTGGAGAGCCGGTCCGAAGCTGGTGTCCACTCACGAAACAGTTAGTTGTGTTTCAACAGAACCGGGTCTCGGCCAGGAAAACTGTTTCCGAAGCGGCACCAACTCTTTACCGGACTAGAAGCGTTCTTTCACCACGTCATGCGTACGTCGGGACGGGGCTATCATGACCCCATTGAAGTCACTATATGGAGAAAATCCTGGAACATTTTACCCAAAAACCTTTCAACTGAAGAAAGAAATTAAAATTTGTTGTTCATTAAACAAATCTTAATATCTTCAGTCATCCTTCTCCTCCAGTAAATGAATCTTGATTTAAGAATATTTAAATATTTGTGCTGGAAAATGAGACAGAAACACTGAGGAAGAGCACGATTTTCCCAGTTAGGATTAGTTGGTGGTTATATGAGAGGGTTAGTTCAGATCAGCGTGGAATGAGTTCAGGCTGAAACGTGAATATTTGAGTTGAAACGATCCTCGATGGTGCAGAATCACAACGTGCGACGGGAAGGATCAGCCCGGCCGGGAAGAGCACATCTGATCTCGGCAACGATTGGGAAGCGGAATTAGATTAGCCGATGTTAGTCGAGCTCGTTACAATGAATGATCTCAAAGGCAATCTTTCCTCGAGCTGAAAGGGCGGATCGGCTTACGGCCCGGGCGTGGGGATGCCGACAGGACGCGATGACATCACCCGGCGCCCATTAAACTCGGAGTTTTGAGACGCTGCGGATGTCGGTTTCGCTCTCTCTCCTCCTCGTGCCTCACTCTCGATCTCTCCGACAGCTGATCTGACTCTCAACAGTTCTCCAGGAGCGCTTCATCGCCATGACAGAATGAAAACAGGCCACTCTCTGATGACAAACTGACTTTTCCTAAAAAAACCCGGAACATCGGGATGAAACACGGCTTCATGCAGCTCATGCGAGACACTGACAGAGACAGACAACACAAAGAGACCGAACAAACGGCAAGCTTCTCTACGAGACTCATGAACACGGATGAACCCGGAGCGGGGGTGACTCCGAGAGCACAGGTGATCCGGGATTATGATCCTGATCCCATCGGATCGCCTGTCATGCTGAGAGCGGCGGCTTTCAGAGCGAGTCAAACAGTCAGAGTTTGTCTCTCCGTGTGGGATTACGCGCCGTGTCGTGTAAGACTTGAGTGGGTTTGTTTATGAACTTTCAGAGTGAAGCTCACAATATTAATATACATGAGCCGACTCATTCAGCTCTGCACTGCGGAAAACGCCATCATCGTCTCTTATTCCAGCACAAATACATAAACGTTCTTAAATCTGGAGAAGAAGCAAAATGACTGAAGATATTAATATCTTTCTTCTCCAGTAAATGTCTCTTGATTTGAGAATGTTTATACATTTGTGCTGGAAAACGAGACGGAAACACTGAGGAGTTTTTTTACAGTAACAGATATTTATGGACGCTTGTTTCCACCACAGATTAAATCATTTTAAAAGGTCATTTTTATCTCACAATTGCGAGTTTACATCTTGCAATTCGTTCTTTATTTCTCAGAACTGCGAGTTATACAGTCCAAGGAAAAAAGACTTTCACAGAATTGCATGTTTATATCTCACAATTCTGACTTTATATCATGTAATTCTGATATAAACTTGCAAATATGAGAAAAAAACTGAATTGCAAGATAAAAAAGTGGCAATAACCTTTTTTATTTTTTATTCTGTGGCGGAAACGAGCTTCCATAGATATCAGTCATGAAGTATCCAGAGAGAGGACAGAGAGGATACTGGACAGATCGATAGATGATGCTGACGCACACAAATATTAATACTGAATCAGAGATGATCTGTTCGCCTTCAGTCTCACTCATGAACGTCTGAATGCGATTCATCAGGGATTTCTAGTGTTCATGTCGATCAGTGTAAATCAGGAGTGACTGAAGTGCACAGAAACGTTCTGATCGCGTGACGTTTGACTGACAGCTGTCGATGAGCCATCAGCCCGATCAGCGCTTCGATAAAACTGATGCCTCAGAGCGATCGATCGAAGCTGATGCCCAGCACACACACACACACACACACATGCAGAGACACAGACAGATGAGATCACCTCAGCCAATCACAACGCTGCGCGCTCAGGCATGCATCTGTCCTCGTGCACACACTCACTGGTTTCCAATTGCTGGGTTTCCACGGCCTTCCGAGCAGGTTTGCAAACAATCCCACAATGCAACACACCAGACTGACATGACCCTCGTCTGCAGCGCTGTACATTTGACTACCATCACTGTTTACTGCTTGACTGACATTTATTTCTCTGTCTTTAAATGCCAAACGAAAGAAAAGAGAGCAAATAAACAAAAAAAACACCAACCTTCTCGCAGCTCTGAGGGTGAAAGGGGTTTGAGATGGAAAGCAGAGAGAAAACCAGGGAAACACAGAGAGAGTAAAAAGGCCACTGCAATCTTCAACTCTCTCCTCAATCAATGTGTGTGTTTGAGTGGCAGCATTATTATTCATATACAGTCCCAAACATCAGAGACATCGTAGCTTGGCCTTGCTCTACTCTGAGAAACTCACTTCATAAAGAAAGCAAACTGAGAAATAAACACACACACACTGCAGAGACCTTTTAGTCGTGTCATGATTTTAGTGAGCACTGAAGTCAATTAGTTTTGATTAGTAATTCACAACATACAAACAAACAAACAAAAATGAAGAAACAGTTATCAGTGGTAGCGTCATGCAGCACTGGCCCACGAGACGCATCTCCCGCTCGTCCCTATCCCCGACTCATTCCCGCATCTCCCGCTCGTCCCTATCCCTGACTCATTCCCGCATCTCCCGCTCGTCCCTATCCCCGACTCATTCCCGCAACTCCCGCTCATCACTATCCCCGACTCATTTCCCGCATCTCTCACTCGTCCTTATCCCGACTCATTCCCGCAACTCCCGCTCATCACTATCCCGACTCATTCCCGGATTTTTTTCGACATTTTTTAAATGTTACTTGTTTCAGAACGTTGAGAAGTAACGGTCCTTAACGTTTGAAGAAAGTGTCTTAAAGTTCATATAACCAAGAAGAAACGTTTTTAAAATGTTTAAAAATCTGGATGTTTCTGAACATTCAGAAATAATGTTTTCAGAATTTGATGGTTACTTTAGTATCATTGAGATGCTTTTATCAATACATTGAATTAGTTTGTATTTGTATGTTTTCCGTTTTCATTTTAATTTTCTTTAAAAAGGTAGTTTTGTTGTTTATTTGTTTTACTTTTAATTTTAGTTATTTCAGTACTAAATGAAAATTAACATTAGCTAATGTTTATTTTACTTCAATCATCCAAAAAAAAAATTCTTATGGTTTTAGTTTTAATTTCAGTTTCCGTTGACAGGTAGCAAAGCGTTCTTAGAGCATGTTTTCAGACTAATAAAGAATAATAACGTAAAGCAGTATATATCAGGAGATGTGCTTGCTCAGTGCTGCAGAGGCTGCTGGGTAATTAAAGAAGCTGGCTGCGCTGTGTGTGTGTCTGTGTGTGTGAGAGAGAGAGGGAGAGAGAGAGTGTATTACCTACGGAGTACCTACTGTGTTTCATACCTCTCACGTATAAGTTAGCAGGGGACGAGTAGCGCACGCCCTGAGCGTTAGAAGCTACGCACTCGTACTTCCCCTGATCCGTCTCCTCACTGCGCTCGATCTGCAGCGCTCCTGCACAGAGAGACAGACAGGCAGAGAGACAGACAGGTCAATCAGGCAGAGAGAGAGAGAGAGAGAGAGAGAGAGAGGCATAGAGAGACAGACAGGTCAATCAGGCAGAGAGAGAGAGACAGGCAGACAGGTAGAAGGACAGACAGACGGGCAGGTAGAGAGACAGACGGACAAACAGACAGACAAATAGACAGACAGAAGATGGAGGAGAATATAAGAAGTAAGGGAAAGAGAGAGAGAACAAACAGGGCATTAATATGTATAATCTCATGATGGTTTGAACCCTTCCTCCTGATCTACAACCCACACAAGCGCTTCTTATGCTTGGTTATGGGTTATGCTTGTTAATTGATGGTTTATGTTTTTGTTGAAACCACCTGTTTGCATTATTTCAACTTATTTTTAGAATAATCATGTTTAACAGCAGAATTCTGTGGTGAAAGACACCATTACCCATAATACTGTTCCTCTGATGCTAATCAGAGATCTTTAGCTCCGCCCACTCCCATGAATGACATTTCTAAAGGTATAATCAACAAATTTTAAATAGTTTTATATTCCTCCATTGTTTTTAATTGGATTGCCGTTCTTTCATTCATTAAATCCATTTTGGCATTCAAAAGCAGGCAATAATAATGTTCATGTTGCAAAAATCATCAATTATGAACCAAATTCAATTTAACTAAAGCAGCTTTACATGAAGTTACACTCAGTGAGTTTGAATGACAGCTAAAACAGCCAATCACTGCTCAGGGGCGGGCCTATCTGAGTCACATGATACCCTTCAGCCAGTCCAGAACTATAACCTCTGTTTCTCACTCCGGAGACTCAGACTCCAGGAAGTTGCGTAACAGCCAATCAGATCAAAGCTTGTGATCCAGCAGAGATGAACATGTGATCAGTGAAACACACACACACACACACACACACACACACTCAGAAGATGAGCCGGTGTTTCTGGCATCGCAGCAGAGACTGACTCATCCTTCTGTTTCGTCATGTGATGTATGAACCGTGGGCAGAAGTCGATCAACTCCTACAGAATCTGTTCAGGATTCAGTTCCGCCATTAAAACAGTGTGTGTGTGTGTGAAGGACAGAGCGACACTCAGTGCTGCGCTTACAAACGACATTCAGACAGGAAACACTACAGTAAAGGCTTCAGTAATGACTGAACGCACTCACACACACACACACACACACACACTCTCACTCACACACTCACTGCTGTGAACAGAGACGTCACTGAATGGGAGTACAGTCAGTGCAGGAGAAACGAGAGGAACAGAAGCAGAGCATCATGGGAACAAACGGAGATGGATGACTGAAGATATAAAGTCAAGAATGTATCAAAACGAAGTGAGTTTATGATTAAAAAAGAGAAAACATCTGCCAATGGAGTCAGAGAAACAAACATATAAACATTTGAGCTTTTGTCTTCTGTGGAACACGAAGCCATTTTGAGAACGCTAATTGTACTTTTTCTGTGTGTTTACATTCTTCAAAATGTCTTCTTTCATGTTCAGCAGAACGAGTGCAGTGATTCAGAGAGAGCGGGACTGGAGGAGGATAACGATGAAGACAGACACGAGGATCTTATTCAGGTGAGTTTCCCTTTAAGAAGAGCAGCGACATAAAGCTCCAATCAGAGACTCGATACGTGTGTGTGTGTGTGTGTGAGTGTGTGTTTGTGTGCTTCAGCTCTCATTAGGGAACAGGAGAAGCGAGGGCCGTTCATTAGGAGGGTCAGGGGGCAGGGGTCAGAGGTCGTGTTCATCAGAGGACGAGCGCACAGAACTCTGGGACGGAGGAGAGTTTGGTCGAGAATAAACTGATACTCACCAAAGACTCCTGAGAACACAGCGAATGAGAAAACACACACACACACAGAATGAGAAAAAAACAACGACAGCTTTGAGTGACAGCGACTCAGATGCACTTTATGCAACACATCAAGCTGAGATTATATATGAGTATTTTATATATAATCACACATCATATACATCAATCTTATGGATTAGATTTATGTATATAGAGTATCTAAATACATGTGCGTGTATAAGCGAGAGACAACATACAATCAACAGTCCATGATCCTGCTTACTCCACGACTACTTACCAGATAAATCTACAGATCGACGTCGAAGAGCAGAGCGTCGACACACACACACACACACACACACGCATCGACTCACTCATCGACTCACACACTCATCGACTCACACACACTCATCGACTCACACACACTCATCGACTCACACACACTCATCGACTCACACACTCAGGACATCCACAAACGCTCATGCGCTCAGCGACCAATCACAGCCCATCTCCCAAAGAACCCGTCAGTGATCAGCTCTTTAAAAACACGCTTTATTTTCTCAGTGTGAAGAACATTTTCATAATCTAAAGGACCTTAGCCACTATAAACCAACGGGAAGATTCCCGACTCTTAATAAAGGTTGTTTATAGGCATCGGCGGAGAACCTTCAACGTCTATGGAACCATGAAAATGTTGTTTATTGTGGAAAACAGAAGAGAATATCTTAAGATTCTATATTCTATATTCTTTAGCTCCGCCTTACGGAGAAACTCACTTTTACACGTTTCTGATTGTTAGCGGAGACATGTGTGTAGTTGTTGTGGAGTTCCACTGATCATCTCATCATCATGTTGAACTCTTCCACACGTGTCCACAGTTCCTGAGTCAGTGTTTAAGAACTGATGACTGAAAGGTTCTTCTATCGCGTCAGTGTGAAAAATCCCTTTTGAAAGCTTTAGCTTTAAAGAATGTGTAATGTACGTGAGAATCGGTTGTGTGTGTGTTCATGTGAAACTGGTACAGGATGAATCAAAGTTTAAAAACACATCCAACAACGAATCCCAAACCAGTATTCCCTCTACATGTGTCAGCGCAAATCAAGGACATTTCCGGCCCATGTTTAGAGTCATCGAGTCGATCGCTTGGAGCTCCAGCTGCGGTCGAGTCTTGAAGTAAGTGGTCATTTCAGAAATCACCACCTATCAAACCCCAGCGTAATAGAGACCTGCTAATCACTTCATCATCCACACGCTGAAGAGTCCCGCAGCGTTATTACACTGATCTGAAACGCCTTCATTCGAGAGGCCATAGATCCACAATCACACACTCCTGCAGTCTAACATGTGACTGTGTGTCCCTCCCACACGACTGCACAGCTCAGCCATCATCAGAAACTACGGCCTATTTGAAAGCTTAAAGTCCCTCTGTGGTGAAATCCAGCTTTTCATGTTGTTTATGTGTGTATGAGGTGTTGGTAATAACACACACCATGTGTGTGTTGATAAGTGGACAGCATTGCTGAGTATTTCCTCCTTCAAACTGCAGTGAATCAAAGACGGTCTCAAAAACACACTTTGAAATCGCTGGTGTTTCTGACGTCACAAACCACCTAGTAACCAATCAGATCAACGTGTGATCGTCCACCAGTGGATCTCTGAGTGAGTGGAGGCGGGGCTAATCTGCATATTCATAAAAAAGCAAATACTAAATGAGGCGAGGGTGTCGAGTTACATTCAAGCTTTTTTTAACGCACGTTTTAAAATGTAATTTCAGTGATTGAAGATGAGTTTTACGGGATACGATTATTGACCGCAGGGGGACTTTAAACACTCACAAATCACTGTTTTGAAATTGGGCATTACGTTATCATGGAAACGGCACATTAAAACCTTTTAGCAACAACATTTTATTTATTTATTTATTCTGGTGATTTTTGCCTTTATTGTGATTGGCCAGTATAGAGTGGACAGGGAGCGAGGTGGGGGACGGGATCGGGAAAGGTCAACGAGCCGGGATTCGAACTCGGGTCGCCTGAAGTGCAACAGTGTTATAAGTCTGCGCACTGACCGCGAGGCTATCGGTACCGGTGCGTGACTACACTTTTGTGATATAAACTTAAAATTTGGATCTGGGTTGGACATATGACTTTTATTTTATAGCAATTTCAGAGTCAAATATATTGCATTACATTTGTTTTACGGTAAACAAACTTCTATAACATTTTTGACTTTTTCATGTTTTCAAATGCTTTCAGATCTGCAATAAGTGTTTTGTCAGAGACCAACCTTACACTCTTGTTTAAAACTGGGTCAAGAACCCAAGGGTTACATAGAGAGCTCCACTGATCCTTCTCTAAGAGTGTAGATCTGTATGTCAAAGCAAGGCAAGTTCAGATATGTGCTCAAAATGTTCATAGGTTAAAGCACAGAGCTCAAAAGGAGAGGAACATTCTTTTAAATAGACTCGAAAACATTAGTGTTAGCATTAGTGGAACTGCATTAGCTCAGTTTAAATCACTCTTATCTGACCGTTATCAGTGTGTAGCAGTAAATGAAGAGATGTCTTATCCATCACAAGTTCAGTATGGCGTACCACAAGGCTCAGTACTAGGACCGCTGCTGTTCACTCTGTACATGCTATACACACACACACACACACACACACACAGTGTACATGCTATCCTTAGCAGATATCATTAGGAAGCATGGCATTATTTTTCACTGTTATGCTGATGATACGCAGCTCTATATTTATTAACGCCCTAACGAAACTTACCAATTCACAAAGTTAACAAAATGCATAGCTGATATGCAAAATTAGATGACTAGTAATTTCCTACTACTATACTATACTGGAAAAACAGACATTCTAATAATTGGACCAAAAACCTCCTCACGTAATAACCTAGAATACTGTCTAACAGTTGATGGCTGCTCTGTTAAGTCTTTGACGGTTCGGAAGCAGAGATTGAATATGAAACCACCGTGACGAAGCTCTCATGAGGATCTCAAGGGGATCTCGTAAGGATCTTGAAAGGATCTAAAGAGGATCTCATGAGGATCTCAAGGGGATCTCGTGAGGATCTCAAGGGGATCTCGTGAGGATCTCAAGGGGATCTCGTGAGGATCTCAAGGGGATCTCGTGAGGATCTCGAAAGGATCTTGAAAGGATCTAAAGAGGATCTCATGAGGATCTCATGAGGATCTCAAGGGGATCTCGTGAGGATCTCAAGGGGATCTCGTGAGGATCTCAAGGGGATCTCGTGAGGATCTCGTAAGGATCTTGAAAGGATCTAAAGAGGATCTCATGAGGATCTCGTGAGGATCTCAAGGGGATCTCATGAGGATCTCAAGGGGATCTTGTGAGGATCTCGTAAGGATCTTGAAAGGATCTAAAGAGGATCTCATGAGGATCTCGTGAGCATCTCATGGGAATCTTGTGATGATCTTGTGAGGGTCTCGTAAGGATCTCGCCAGGATCTTGTGAGGATCTCATGAGAATCTCGTGAGGATCTCTTGGGGATCTCGCGAGGATCTTCTGGGGATTTCATGAGGACCCTGTGAGGGTCTTGTGAGGATCTCATAAGGATCTCGTAAGGATTTTGTGAGGATCTCGTGAGGATCTCGTGGGGGTCTCGTGAGGATCTCGTGAGGATCTTGTAAGGGTCTCGTGAGGATCTCGTGAGGATCTCGTGAGATCTCGTGGGGGTCTCGTGGGGATCTCGTGAGGATCTCGTGGGGGTCTCGTGAGGATCTCGTAAGGGTCTCGTGAGGATCTCGTAAGGGTCTCGTGAGGATCTAGTGATGATCTCGTGAGGATCTCGTAAGGATTTTGTGAGGATCTCGTGAGGATCTCATGAGGATCTTGTGAGGATCTCGTAAGGATCTAGTGAGGATCTTGTGAGGATCTTGCAAGGATCTCATGATGATCTTATGAGGATCCCGTGAGGGTCTCGTGAGGATCTCGTAAGGATCTAGTGAGGATCTTGTGAGGATCGTACCTGATCGCAGCTGCTTGATTCGGCCTTGGCTGAGCGCCGGCTCCACAGGGAGGAAGTCCTTGAACCAGGAGATCTCGGGGTCGGGGATCCCGCTGGCGGCGCACAGCATGGTGGCAGTTCTGGTTCTCTCCACCACCTTCAGCTGAGGGCCCATGTCGATGCTGGGGAAGCCGGTGGGCAGCAGGTCCTCTGAAACACACCCGAACAAAACATGAATTACGGCGGAGACGCTCAGATGATCACTCACGCACAAGAGTGTGACGGACACAACACTGCAGACTGTTATAGATATATTTATATAGATTACTGTTGTTAAATGACAAAAGATCCTAAACATCAACATCATCTGGTGCTCTTTCTGTTTCCTGTCTTATTAAGTATTCTGTAATTATTTTTGGTGTCTGCATGAATCAACATTCAGACATTATTGCAAATCTGTTTGACAGAATACATCAAAAACTCCAGAATGCTGATATAGTTATGGTTATAGTTATAGTTATGGTTATAGTTATGGTTATAGTTATGGTTATGTTAAAGCTGACGTTACGTTGATGAGACGTGAGGAAGGAAATCTGTTGAAACAATGAGAAAAGGACACTTTAAAGGATCAATAAAGCAAAACATCATCATTTGGACCACCAAACATGATCATCCTCACAAAGCGTTATTGAAAAGACAAAAATAGAATTTTACACAGTTTACTCTAGACTTTTCTGCGAAGCCCAGTTTAAAAAACAAACACTGCTTTATTTTACTTTCCAGGTTTATAAGCATGAGCTGTCGGACACTTCCCGCGGGATTAACTTGAGCTCAGTGTTCGGGAGGCGGTGACTAACACACTCGCACCGGTTCACATCAGCAGCACACACACACACACACCCGGGACGGGAGATGATGATCCTGACTGGCTCACGCCGATATCCCTGTCAGCGGGCGGATTCATTACGCTGGTATAAATAAACCAGTCGTCTCCTCCAAACCACTGAGATGATCAGAGGTAATGGGAGCAACACACACGCCTGCGCTGGAACGCTGTAATTATACCTTCATAATCACCGCGCACACACTCACCTAACCATCAATTACACGTTACACAGCCGCGTGTTTGCAGCGCCGCTAATTATTTGTTGGCTTTAATTAGAGAGTCAGCGGAGATGAGGAGGCACGGCAAACACCAGCGTAAAGGCCAGGCTTCGCTTATATTGAGGAGCAAGAGCTCATCGACGTACAGGAGACGCTCTCAGGCAACACAAGGATGAACTGCAGGGGTCAGAGGTCAGGGGTCAGGACTGGGGGAAATTACACACATTAGACTTTACTGTCGTCATGAAGGGGAAGTCGTGCTGGCCTCTTCTCCTCTATAATGCCGTATATTGAATGAAACGCTTCAGGAACAAGAACACATGTGGGCGGGGCTTGATTGTGTCTGTGAGGAATTGATTGGATGGTTGTGGTTTGCTATTGGCTGATCTCATGTGAGTGACAGGTTATAGCCCCGCCCACATCAGCAGAGATGCTGCAAGAGGAACTGATTCTGATTCTACCTCATTAACACAATAATGATGCGCACTCATAAATCATTAATGATAAACACGGCGATATTACTGAACTACAAGAAATGCCCATTTTGATTTCGTGACCGTTTTAAATCAGCTGAACGTGCCGTAAAAACCAACAAAATGAACGAACGTCACACTAATCGATCTTGGCAGTAAGTTCTGTATGACAAAACAATATGCTAGTGAGACTGACATAAATTAAAAAATCATTATGCGTATTATAGATTTTTAATGAATATTTGCTGTTGGACAATAAAAACAGACGGCGCGTCCCTGAGGGTCCGGCGGAGAGAAGCGGATACACAGAACACAGACGCCAGTGATGACACACACACACACACACACACACAGGTGAATGTGACGCCGGTGATTAAAGCCGCATAATGATGCTTGGTGGATGAAGGCTGACCAGTAAAAGTGCAACTAACTAATCTGTGTGTTTGTGTGTGTGTGTGTGTGTGTGTGTAGTGTGTGTGTGTAGTGTGACAGATTGACCACAGCTGTGGACGGCGACTGACAGCAGCTCAGAAACAGAAATAAAGTCAGAATGGTGTGTCAGTCAGTTTATGGAGCCGAAGCGCTGAGCTAAACAACATCTAAACAACATCTAAACAAGATCTAAACAAGATCTAAACAAGAAGATCTAAACAAGATCTAAACAACACTGATGAGAGCGTGATTCAGCTGCAGGAGAATACAGGTCATGAGCTGAGATTGAAACCAGCTAGAGACACACACACACACACACAAATGCATTTAAGGCTGTTTCCATGGCAACAGTGACAGATGTGTGTGTTATTCCCCAGACACACACTTTCTATCTGCCCCTATTGTCCCTAGCTGATACTCCAGTCAAGCAGGCTTCATCCAGTCGATCATCCTCCTCCTCTTCATCATCTTCATCACACCTCAGAGCACTGTGTGTGTAGTGTACTGTGTAGAATTATTTTGTATATATAATACACACACATGCATGTATATATTATTATATACAGTATTATTTATATATAAAATATTTATATTTATACACAATATAAATTATATATACAGTATATACATGCAAATATTTATAAAATATATACATGCATGTATTTATATATTTAAATAATTATACACAGTACTCAGGTGTATATTATGTAAACACAGACTTTTATTTTGGATGTGAATAATTGTTGCCCAGCACTAAAAAAGGCAAAATAAATTCATGGTCGTTTCCTGGACTGTCGATGGTTTAAACCCCTTCATTGCTTCTTCAAAGTTGAACCGGAGTCTTGTGTGTGTGTGTGTGTGTGTGTGTGTGTGTGTGTGTGTGTGTGTGTGTGTGTGAGTGTGTGTGTGTGTGTGTGTGTGTGTGTGTGTGTGACGGCGGCCGCGCGTCTGCTCTAATCACTGTGACTGCTGATGGAACAAACTTTATTCCCATACTAACAGATTGATCAGGCTCTCGTCAGGACCGTGCACAGGCAATGAAGATGATGAAGATGATGATGATGATGAAGATGATGAAGATGATGATGGTCTTACCTCTGATGATGGACAGTGTGGAGGTCTTGGTGATTTCTCCTTCAGTGTTTTTGGCGACGCACTCGTAGGCGTTCTCGTCACGAGGCGCTCTGAGTGGCTGGATGCGAAGCACCGCCCCCGCCCCCTCGTCAAACTCGATGGTCTGGACCAATGAGAGAGCAGAGTGAGCAGACATCCACCAATCACAGCAGACAGACAGTTATCAATGATCAGATCAATGAAGATGATTGTTGGCCATCGCCTCCTGCGGTCCGGCTGTGTGTTATTTACTCTTGAACGGTTTGTAATAACTTTATTCCAGATCATGTTTCTATGATCATTTGTGTGTGATCATCATCAGTGTGACGTGTGGATCTTGTGATTGACAGGTGTGTGTCCTCCTCACCTCTATTCTCTGTGAATTCACTTTCTTGCCCTTCTTGTTCCAGAACACCTGCGGCTTGGGGTCTCCTGTGGCCTGACACACGAAGGACACGACTCCACCGGACACGCCGATCTGATCCATCGGGACCTTGACGAACTGAGGAGCCGCTGCAACACACACACACACACACACACACACACACGACCGTTACTGAGAGACGACCTCATCCATTAACTATCGTTAGCTTTTACCCTCTCGTCTCGTCTCTGTGTCACCTGGAGATCGAACAAACTTTACACTCAAAGATCTCTTCAGCACTCAATCAAATTCATTTTTGCATTTCAATGACTTTTTTCAGAACACATGTGCAGAAGATAGTTCATATTCAGTAATATACACTATAAGACCAATAGATGATGAGTTGATGTGATTAATGACTCTGATCTGAATTTGTCTCATATTTGATCAAATTTGCATCATTGATTCTGATATTCTCCTGTTTATTGCTGTGAAATGATCTGTACTGTAGACACATTCATAAAGGACACTAAACACTCGACTCTGAGAGCCAGAGGATCAGATTATACAACACACACACACACACACACACACACACACACGGCCGTAGTGCTCTGAGAACAGGATCATGTCTGTGGTGTCCTGTTGCCATAGCGGCGAGTTACAGCCGAGGCTGATCCGTGACGTTCATCATGAAACCCACACACACCTGCAGGTGAGAGACTTGTGTGTGTGTGTGTGTGTGTGTGTGTGTGAGTGTGTGGAAGCATATCAGAATTAAACGCCTGAAAGCTGATCCCACTTCATTTACTCTGCTCTCTTATTTCATTTCCACTTGTTTAACATGTTATTTTATATTACAGAGCAGCAGCTCTTCACCTAGAGAGCTGTTCCTCATCATCATCATCAGTGTGTGTGTGTGTGTGTGTGTGTGTGTGTGTTTAATCATGAGCAGCTCCAGTTCTCCTCTATATCAGAGTCAGTGTTCCTGAACTGTAGTCTCCAGTTTCTCCCGGGAACGAACACGCCTCAATATTCCTCATTATAATAATTAATGCGCAGAATAAAGGGGCGGGGCCTGGTTGAGTTAGTCAGTAGTGTGTTAAACAGGTGATTATAGAAAGGGGCGGGACATTCCCCAAACACACTTGAAGCGCTCGACCAATCACAACACACCGCTCCAGCCGACCAATCAGAGGACAGTGTGCTTTCAGGAGGAGGGGCTTCAGAGAGACAGGAAGTAAACAGAGCGTTAACACTGAACTGAATCAACACTGAACTGAATCAACACTGAACTGAATCAACACTGAACTGAGTGAACACTGAACTGAGTGAACACTGAACTGTGTGAACAACACTGAACTGAGTGAACACTGAACTGAATCAACACTGAACTGTGTGAACAACACTGAACTGAATCAACACTGAACTGAATGAACACTGAACTGAGTGAACACTGAACTGAATCAACACTGAACTGTGTGAACAACACTGAACTGAATCAACACTGAACTGAGTGAACACTGAACTGAACTGAGAGAACACTGAACTGAACGAACACTGAACTGAATCAACACTGAACTGAACTGAGTGAACACTGAACTGAGTGAACACTGAACTGAATCAACACTGAACTGAGTGAACACTGAACTGAGTGAACACTGAACTGAGTGAACACTGAACTGAACTGAGTGAACACTGAACTGAGTGAACACTGAACTGAGTGAACACTGAACTGAGTGAACACTGAACTGAACTGAGTGAACACTGAACTGAGTGAACACTGAACTGAGTGAACACTGAACTGAGTGAACACTGAACTGAACTGAGTGAACACTGAACTGAGTGAACACTGAACTAAATCAACACTGAACTGAACTGAGTGAACACTGAGCCGATGTGAATAATGACTCGGATCTTCTGTAGAGCTGCTTTACTGAATCTGAATGAGTCTCATATCTGATGAAGATTCATCACTGATCTGATATTCTGCTCTTCATCACTGTGAAGAGATCTGGAGTGTGTGAAGTGATCTGGAGTGTGTGTGAGGTGATCTGGAGTGTGTGAAGTGATCTGGAGTGTGTGAGGTGATCTGGAGTGTGTGAGGCGATCTGGAGTGTGTGAAGTGATCTGGAGTGTGTGTGAAGCGAACTGGAGATATAAAGCTGATTCTTCAGTATTCTGGTGTAAGATCACACAGCCGTTCTGAAGAGTTCGACTCAATTTCAATCCAGTGTCCAACAGACATGATTCTTTCTGCTATAATAATTCATTGCAGTAAAACAGCTTCAGCCTCTGCTTAGTTTCCATGACAACATCCCATCAAAAAAGGACAAGGCATTGTTACCATACCAACACCAGTGCGATGGACTTACTCAAGGCGTCGCAGGAGTTCTGGCAGACGAAGAAGAAGAGGAAGAAGAGGAAGAGAAGTGGACCTCTGTCGACCCGCACAGCCATGACCCGCGACGCTTCTCCCTCGTCCAGACACTGAGTGGAGCACACACACACACACACACACACACTTAACCAGTGTAACCACAGCGGAGCGTAATCAGCATCTGTTGAGATACACACGACTCTGAAGCGTTCAAGAACAGCTGATAACGCCCCAAATATCTGACAGACAATGACGACAATATCAATAAACGCTATTTATTACAATAATCATAAACGTTAATAAACGAAGGCGTTGATCACAGCCGTCTCTGGTGCGGTGCAGACGCGGCTCATGACAGCGGATGGTTAATATAGAGTAAATGATTTACAGTCTGGACTCTGATTATAACACACACACACTCTAACAGTAGCAGGTAAAGTGCTTGTGTACAACAACACACTCATTTCAAGCCTCACCCACCACTACACTTCTATAGATATGGATTTTTTACGAGAGAGCCCATTAATTATTGAACATCTTCCCAGGCATTGTGTGTTTTACTCTCCGGCTCCGCATTAAGAGCTGATCGCACCGCATTCATCCGAGAGCGAGGGAATCTTTCCCTGAGCGACTCAGACCAGTGTTTACTCAATCCATCCTTCTCATCCAGAGCTGAACGTGTGTGTGTGTATCAGGACATCACAAGACACTTCAACTCCGAATAGAAGCAAAAAATGTAGTTCTTGTTCCTATAAGACAGCTTTCACGTTTAACACGTTATTACATTTTTCAAGTGCTAAAGCATGTTCACAGGCTGTTTAAGTCCATGTTTAATGTTTATATCTAAAAATTAAAATGTGAATTAAAAAAGTGTTGTGTTCACAAGATAAGAACTGAACTTAAACTAACAAAACCGCACGTGTTTTTGTTAGTATAGATTAACTAAAACTAACCCGAAATATATAAGAAACGTGAAAATGATATTAAAATCTGAACTAATGTAAAAGCACAGCCCTAGCCAGTGTGGCATTCCAGTGCGTGAACACACCAGAGTAATCTACTGCAGTTCTGGGTTCGTCTGGATCTGAGTTCGTCTGGATCTGAGTTCGTCTGGATCTGAGTTCGTCTGGATCTGCGTTCGTCTGGATCTGAGTTCGTCTGGATCTGCGTTCGTCTGGATCTGCGTTCGTCTGGATCTGAGTTCGCCTGGATCTGCGTTCGTTTGGATCTGCGTTCGTCTGAATCTGAGTTCGTCTGAATCTGAGTTCGCCTGGATCTGGGTTCGCCTGGATCTGAGTTCGTCTGGATCTGGGTTTGTCTGGATCTGAGTTCGTCTGGATCTGAGTTCGTCTGGATCTGAGTTCGCCTGGATCTGCGTTCGTCTGGATCTGGGTTTGTCTGGATCTGAGTTCGTCTGGATCTGAGTTCGTCTGGATCTGCGTTCGTCTGGATCTGAGTTCGTCTGGATCTGCGTTCGCCTGGATCTGCGTTCGCCTGGATCTGAGTTCGCCTGGATCTGCGTTCGTCTGGATCTGCGTTCGTCTGGATCTGAGTTCGCCTGGATCGGAGTTCGTCTGGATCTGCGTTCGTCTGGATCTGAGTTTGCCTGGATCTGCGTTCGTCTGGATCTGAGTTCGTCTGGATCTGAGTTCGCCTGGATCTGCGTTCGCCTGGATCTGAGTTCGCCTGGATCTGCGTTCGTCTGGATCTGCGTTCGTCTGGATCTGAGTTCGCCTGGATCGGAGTTCGTCTGGATCTGCGTTCGTCTGGATCTGGGTTCGTCTGGATCTGAGTTCGTCTGGATCTGCGTTCGTCTGGATCTGAGTTCGTCTGGATCTGAGTTCGTCTGGATCTGAGTTCGCCTGGATCTGGGTTCGTCTGGATCTGGGTTCGTCTGGATCTGAGTTCGTCTGGATCTGAGTTCGTCTGGATCTGAGTTCGTCTGGATCTGCGTTCGTCTGGATCTGAGTTCGTCTGGATCTGCGTTCGCCTGGATCTGCGTTCGTCTGGATCTGAGTTCGCCTGGATCTGGGTTCGTCTGGATCTGGGTTCGTCTGGATCTGCGTTCATCTGGATCTGCGTTCGCCTGGATCTGCGTTCGTCTGGATCTGAGTTCGCCTGGATCTGAGTTCGTCTGGATCTGCGTTCGCCTGGATCTGCGTTCGTCTGGATCTGAGTTCGTCTGGATCTGCGTTCATCTGGATCTGCGTTCGTCTGGATCTGAGTTCGCCTGGATCTGAGTTCGTCTGGATCTGCGTTCGTCTGGATCTGAGTTCGCCTGGATCTGAGTTCGTCTGGATCTGCGTTCGTCTGGATCTGCGTTCATCTGGATCTGCGTTCGTCTGGATCTGCGTTCGTCTGGATCTGAGTTCGCCTGGATCTGCGTTCGTCTGGATCTGCGTTCGTCTGGATCTGCGTTCGTCTGGATCTGAGTTCGCCTGTTACTATTTTTGCATTAGTTTTCATTTTAATATCATTTTCAGTTTAGTTTTAGTCAGTTTCATGAATGGTTCATTAATTGAATTTCATTAATTCATTAATTCATAAATTCATCAATTTTCATTAGCTTTTATTTTGTGAACACATTTCTGTTTAGCCTTTATATATTTAGTTTCAGTTTTACTTCAAGTAATTATAGTTTAGCAGAGTTAACAGAACACTTCCAATGTCCATGATTATTATGATTATTCTGTTTCTTTTTAACACTATTCTTGTATAGATCCATTTATGCTTTTTGTTATATAGTCATTATACTTATAGTCATATGCATGTGCTCTATTTAGACCAGACGTTTAGTTTGCATCCACTCAAATGGTTCACACAGAGAGCAGTTTTGCTTTGAAAGATGACAAATAAAGTAGCGCAGTCCAGAGGGAAACGTGATTTACGATACAGGACGAGAGCTTATTACTCACCAAAACATGATCTATTTTTGCTAATGATTATTTTATTTAGATGGCATGTGCGCAGTCGCTCATCGAAGGTAAAGCGCGAAATGAACACGCTTTCTAAAATGAGTTTATTTCCTTCGCTCGAGGAAATGAATTTGAAGTTTATGTTTTCTGTCAGGCCTCGTCAGAGTTCAGTCGACCCGTGACACACGCCAGTCCCACGCTGGAGGAGACGACACGCACAGAAATAGAGGGAATGAAGGGATGCACACACACACAGATACTCACCGCACTCGCTTCTCTTTTTTCTAGATGTGTTTGAGCTTCATGTCCTGGTTTTCATAATCCTCAGCGGTCTGATCCGGTATTCCTACAATCAGACATGACATGGGAGATTTAAAT
Source organism: Cyprinella venusta (assembly GCA_038021265.1). Lineage (NCBI taxonomy): Eukaryota > Metazoa > Chordata > Actinopteri > Cypriniformes > Leuciscidae > Cyprinella > Cyprinella venusta. The sequence continues at coordinate 37,425,560 of CM075870.1, read as the reverse complement.
GAACAAATGTTATATAACACACAGGAAGTATTGTCTAATAAAGCAGCGAGAGGCCCTGAGTTACAGTGTCAGACACACACGCTTCGTTCACATCTGGGTCAGTGTGCTCAGTGTCGCTGACCGGCTCACAGAAATACACGTTTTGATAAAGTTGCCATTAAGTTACGAAAACGTTATTTCTGAATGTTCAAAACATCCAATTTTTTAAATGTCACCAGTGGTGGACATCGGTACTGCAGTCCAGATTATAAACACCAGAGATCGTTGTTTCCCCGCCTCCACAGACTCGCCAGATTGAGACAGGCGACGGGAACGAGCGCGATGGACAGCGAACGCCGGGGAGACTTAGAGGAAGTCGTGAGTTGATTTATCCGCGTTTAATATGCTCCTCAGTTCTTAGATTGATATCGAGGCTTTTTACGTCGTGTGGAATCTGCCATCTCCGACACAGTTTGTTTGCTCGTTTCCAAGGCTACGTTAGGCTGTGTTTCCCGCCAAATGGCATCCCGGGGTGTTGACGCCCTATTGGCTGAACAGGCAGTGGGCGGAGTCACACAGACCAAAACCGACTGACGACTCAGAAATCAGTAAGACTGCCGGCTGTGGAAGTGTTTTTCAGACGAACGAGTGTGTGAACTCAGCATATTTATATTATGGTATTTTTATGCTTTAATAGAGTAATAATGTTACACACAAGACAGGAAAGCCACTTCATCCAGCGATTACGTGATTGACATGAAGATTAACAGCAGCATTGAAGCTTTCTGACTTCCTCTCTGTATCTGAGGCTGTTATTTATCTTTGGTGCATCGAGGCGTATCTCGTCTTACTGTTGCCTAGTCAACCTCTCTCTCTCTCACTCATACACACACACCCTCACTCTCTCTCTCATTCACTCTCTCTCTCTCTCACTCACTCACACACACACACACTCTCTCTCTCTCTCTCTCTTTCTCTCTCTCTCAGTATCTTCACCACTGTTGGCTGTGATTGCTGAGTCCACAGATTGCACCTGTGGCCGCTGGGAATATGGTTTCTATGGCAACCATCCAAAGCAGCCCGAAGCAAGGATTGGTGGCCAGCGGTCATGTGACCCTGAGCGGAGGTCAAACACGAAGAAAAACGTCATTCATTACCTGATGTAAAACACTAATGCATGCAAAATAATTTTTTTAATTAAGTCTTCCGTACTATGACATGATTTTCATCAAATTGAACTAATTTAATTCTCAAATTAAATTCTCATTATTGTAATGCAAAAAAGTATAAGCTACATTTCTTAATTTAGCAGATGCTTTTATGCAAAGCAACTTACAAATAAGGAATGCAACAAGCGCTTCATCTTAAAGAGGCAATAAAGATGAAAAAAGCTAATACAAAGTTTTAAGCATTTGAGGTAGAAATTTCCAAAGACTCGTAACGAATAAAGTCTTATGAACACTAACTCGTAACGAATAAGGTCTTATAAACACTAACTCGTAACGAATAAAGTCTTATGAACACTAACTCGTAACGAATAAAGTCTTATGAACACTAACTCGTAACGAATAAAGTCTTATAAACACTAACTCGTAACGAATAAAGTCTTATAAACACTAACTCGTAACGAATAAGGTCTTATAAACACTAACTCGTAACGAATAAAGTCTTATAAACACTAACTCGTAACGAATAAAGTCTTATAAACACTAACTCGTAACGAATAAGGTCTTATAAACACTAACTCGTAACGAATAAAGTCTTATAAACACTAACTCGTAACGAATAAAGTCTTATGAACACTAACTCGTAACGAATAAAGTCTTATAAACACTAACTCGTAACGAATAAAGTCTTATAAACACTAACTCGTAACGAATAAAGTCTTATGAACACTAACTCGTAACGAATAAAGTCTTATGAACACTAACTCGTAACGAATAAAGTCTTATAAACACTAACTCGTAACGAATAAAGTCTTATAAACACTAACTCGTAACGAATAAGGTCTTATAAACACTAACTCGTAACGAATAAAGTCTTATAAACACTAACTCGTAACGAATAAAGTCTTATAAACACTAACTCGTAACGAATAAGGTCTTATAAACACTAACTCGTAACGAATAAAGTCTTATAAACACTAACTCGTAACGAATAAAGTCTTATGAACACTAACTCGTAACGAATAAAGTCTTATAAACACTAACTCGTAACGAATAAAGTCTTATAAACACTAACTCGTAACAAATAAAGTCTTATAAACACTAACTCGTAACGAATAAAGTCTTATAAACACAAACTCGTAACGAATAAAGTCTTATAAACACTAACTCGTAACGAATAAAGTCTTATGAACACAAACTCGTAACGAATAAAGTCTTATGAACACAAACTCGTAACGAATAAAGTCTTATGAACACAAACTCGTAACGAATAAAGTCTTATGAACACAAACTCGTAACGAATAAAGTCTTATGAACACTGACTCGTAACGAATAAAGTCTTATAAACACTAACTCGTAACGAATAAAGTCTTATGAACACAAACTCGTAACGAATAAAGTCTTATGAATACAAACTCGTAACGAATAAAGTCTTATAAACACTAACTCGTAACGAATAAAGTCTTATGAATACTAACTCGTAACGAATAAAGTCTTATAAACACTAACTCGTAACGAATAAAGTCTTATGAACACTGACTCGTAACGAATAAAGTCTTATAAACACTAACTCGTAACGAATAAAGTCTTATGAACACAAACTCGTAACGAATAAGGTCTTATAAACACTAACTTGTAACGAATAAAGTCTTATGAACACAAACTCGTAACGAATAAAGTCTTATGAATACTAACTCGTAACGAATAAAGTCTTATAAACACTAACTCGTAACGAATAAAGTCTTATGAACACTAACCTGTAAGGACTAGTAATGAATAAGGTCTCTAGTTTGCGCAGACAGGACACGTGAGGATCTTAGACCAGTTTCCCAGAGAATCCCATCAAACAGTTTATATTATCAAGCACAGCAGTTTATATTGAATAAGTGGCATGAATTATTACATACTTTTCTCTAATGTGATTGGTTCTTCATAGTTATAATTCTCTGTTACTAAGTAAAATCTAACTTGTACTCTTTGGTTCTTCAGCTTGTTCCTCAAGTTAAATATTTTCCAACAGCTGTCTAGTTTTGTTTCCTCTTTTGTCGCATTAATCACACGCCAACTGTGAACATTTAACTTTCAAAAGCATATAAATGTTAATCCTGCAAGAGAAATATTAGTTCCTTCACATACTGTTCAGAATAATAACTAGATCTGGCAGGGATTAAGGAATAATGAAATCCTTATGAATGCTTTAGTTTAAACTGTCAACTAGTTGCTTATTATTATGCTTATTACTAGGATATTGGCTGTTTATTAGCACTTATGATGAAGCACATATTCATGTTTTATTCTGCATGGCCATATTCTACACCCCTTAACCCTACCCAATACCTCAACTTAACAACTAGCTGTTACTAGGCAGTAAATTAGGAGTTTATTGAGGCCTAATTGTTGTGTAATACGCATAAGAATACAATTACCCTGCCTAATTGTTTGACATATTTAGCTAATATATTAGTCTTGTGCTTTATTATTTTGTTTATATTCCATGATCAATGTATAAATAATGTTTTGGCTCTAACGTTTAGAGAACATGATTAAAACCAGATAACTCTGAAGGAACGTTCTATTAGCGTTTGTTCATAAAGGAAGTGGCGAGCGCTGTGCTGTAAGCTCGCAGGAGAGTAGCCCTGACCTAACCCTGCTCACGCGAGCTCAGCGCACTGAGAGCACAGGGTTAGTAGTGTTAATCTCTCAGTCTCCAGCCTCCAGCTGTCCAGGGTCAGCACATCTGCAGAGAGAGAGAGTCGGGGGTCACAGATGGGCGATCGACACGCTCTCGGACACAAGCCGCTTACGGAGGCGACGGCAGATTGTGCGGCTCGTTGATGTTAAATGAGGCTCGCGCCAGTGCAGATGTGTATGAAAATGACACTAATGCTTAACAGCTGAAACACCGAGTTCACTCTACAAACAAGCTTGACCTTCGACCCCTGTCTGCTGCTTCTCTTCACTGACACTCACATGAGCATCGGCATCAGCGCACACGTTCCCAGAGTCCAACACAAAGCTCTCAGTAGTGCCATGATGGCTTATTGTATGGCGTGTTGTGTATGTTGTGTATGGTGTGTATTTGGCGTGTTCAGGGTGGACAGGACCGCTTTAGGCGTGTGTTTGGTGTGTTTAGGGTGGACAGGACTGCTGAAGGCGTGTGTTTGGCGTGTTCAGGGTGGACAGGACTGCTGAAGGCGTGTGTTTGGCGTGTTTTTGGCGTGTTCAGGGTGGAATGGACCGCTGAAGGCGTGTGTTTGGCGTGTTCAGGGTGGACAGGACTGCTAAAGGCGTGTGTTTGGCGTGTTTTTGGCGTGTTCAGGGTGGACAGGACTGCTGAAGGCGTGTGTTTGGCGTGTTTTTGGCGTGTTCAGGGTGGACAGGACTGCTGAAGGCGTGTGTTTGGCGTGTTTTTGGCTTGTTCAGGGTGGACAGGACTGCTGAAGGCGTGTGTTTGGCGTGTTTTTGGCGTGTTCAGGGTGGACAGGACTGCTGAAGGCGTGTGTTTGGCGTGTGTTTGGCATGTTCAGGGTGGACAGGACTGCTGAAGGCGTGTGTTTGGCGTGTGTTAGGCGTGTTCAGGGTGGACAGGACTGCTGAAGGCGTGTGTTTGGCGTGTTTTTGGCTTGTTCAGGGTGGACAGGACTGCTGAAGGCGTGTGTTTGGCGTGTTTTTGGCTTGTTCAGGGTGGACAGGACTGCTGAAGGCGTGTGTTTGGCGTGTGTTTGGCGTGTTCAGGGTGGACAGGACCGCTTTAGGCGTGTGTTTGGCATGTTTAGGGTGGACAGGACTGCTGAAGGCGTGTGTTTGGTGTGTATTTGGCGTGTTCAGGGTGGACAGGACTGCTTTAGGCGTGTGTTTGGTGTGTTTAGGGTGGACAGGACTGCTGAAGGCGTGTGTTTGGCGTGTGTTTGGCGTGTTCAGGGTGGACAGGACTGCTGAAGGCGTGTGTTTGGCGTGTTTTTGGCGTGTTCAGGGTGGAATGGACCGCTGAAGGCGTGTGTTTGGCGTGTTTTTGGCGTGTTCAGGGTGGACAGGACTGCTGAAGGCGTGTGTTTGGCGTGTGTTTGGCGTGTTCAGGGTGGACAGGACTGCTCAAGGCGTGTGTTTGGCGTGTTTTTGGCGTGTTCAGGGTGGAATGGACCGCTGAAGGCGTGTGTTTGGCGTGTTTTTGGCGTGTTCAGGGTGGACAGGACTGCTGAAGGCGTGTGTTTGGCGTGTGTTTGGCATGTTCGGGGTGGACAGGATCGCTGAAGGCGTGTGTTTGGTGTGTGTTTGGCGTGTTTAGGGTGGACAGGACTGCTGAAGGCGTGTGTTTGGCGTGTTCAGGGTGGACAGGACCGCTGTAGGCGTGTGTTTGGCGTGTGTTTGGCGTGTTTAGGGTGGACAGGACCGCTGAAGGCGTGTGTTTGGTGTGTGTTTGGCGTGTTTAGGGTGGACAGGACTGCTGAAGGCGTGTGTTTGGTGTGTGTTTGGCGTGTTTAGGGTGGACAGGACTGCTGAAGGCGTGTGTTTGGCGTGTTCGGGGTGGACAGGACCGCTGAAGGTGTGTGTTTGGTGTGTGTTTGGCGTGTTCAGGGTGGACAGGACCGCTGAAGGCGTGTGTTTGGTGTGTTTTTGGCTTGTTCAGGGTGGACAGGACCGCTGTAGGCGTGTGTTTGGCGTGTGTTTGGCATGTTCAGGGTGGACAGGACCGCTGTAGGCGTGTGTTTGGCGTGTGTTTGGCATGTTCAGGGTGGACAGGACCGCTGAAGGCGTGTGTTTGGCGTGTTTAAGGTGGACAGGACTGCTGAAGGCGTGTGTTCGGCATGTGTTTTGGCGTGTGTTTTGGTGTGTTCAGGGTGGACAGGACCGCTGAAGGCGTGTCTTTGGCGTTGGTTGGAGCCTGTAACCGACGTAATTTTACTATGTCAGTCATTTCGTTTTTTTATTCCTATTAATATTCCTGCCCACTGTGTGATATGTACTTTCCCCTTAAACCACATTACCGCCTGTGTAGTCGCGTTACTCCGCCCCGTCCAGTCCAGTCTGCCACACTGAAGCAACATCAGCCCCTTCCACACAGCGCGTTGATCCCGGGAAATTTGAATGACATGAGGAAGATTCATCAACATTATCAGGCACAAATTCAGCATCAGACGGATGTAAATTAATGAAGCAAATCCCCTACATCAGCAGCCGTAACCGTGTGTGTGTGTGAGTGTGTGTAACATCGGGAGAACGACACTGATTTCCTCCAGACCTGATTAGACGACGACAGCAAACAGGCGAGGATCTTTCAGCAGAATCTGGGTGATATTAGAAAGACTCTATAAATAGCAGCGTCTCCCACAAGCAGCGAGCGCTTGAGATTCATCCAGACTCGCCTTACACACACACACACACACACACACACACACAACACACACACTCACCGGATCTGCTCAACAACCGATGATGCGTGAACAGAACGTACCAATGAATAACTCAATGTTTTACTCTTCAGATGGACACGCAACAACACTTTGCATTGACAGTTGTGCTAAATTAGCAGTAAGATAACACCAGTCAGGACAGGTTTGCTGATGCGTGTTTTGACTGACAGCTCTGACGAAGCACTTTAATATCGCGCGGGTGGGACAAAACTGCACTAACCCCAAACACTTACCAACACACACCGTTCGCTCTGAGCTCTAGATTCTAATCGAAGCTAATCTTTTCTCCTCTATAATGCTGTATATCCCTCACACACACACACACACACACACACAGAGATCTCCCTCTCTCTCTTACGCCGACTATCGGGCGAGTGACGCGTTATTGACTCCATCGATTGATGTTTCCTTCTCTTGTGAATGATGCCTGTTAATTTCAAGGCTGAAAGATCAATATTAAAGAGCAAATGAGGAACAGAGCGACAGGACATCTGCTCTCATCCATTCACCTACTCAATCTGCCGAGGTCAGAGGTCAGCAGAGCAGCATATGGACACTGGTAAACATGAATCGCAGCCAAACTCAGGAAGGATCCGGACCCGGGAAACTAGCCCTCGTCAGGGCTGAAAGAGAGTCAAACGAGAGTTGGGGAGTGTAAAACACACTCGGATGTGAGTGAACACACTTCAGACTCCCGCCTCGGAGAGTGCTCTCGGCTCTGGGAACGGGTGAGAGAGTGTCCGGATGTGTCCGTTCATTCGTTCTTAAAGGCACAGTAGCCTAATATCCTGCTGTCGACTGGGGCATTAATGTTCATTAATAATGCAGAGCCACGGATCAAATCCTTTTTCGCATCAGCAAAAATAAATGTGTAGCTTTTCTTCTTCTCATTTATTTCTTAAAGTTCACCTGAAGTTCTTCAATACCACATCAAAAAACAACAACTAGCCTGACTGATAAAGTTCAACATTATTAAAGACGAGCGGACAGTCAGTAATAAATAAGAACAAATATACAAATGACAAGCAGAGATGAACACTATAAGAGTAGTGTTGAGGTACAGAAGCCTAATTGTAAAACACTATTTGTTCATTGCAGAAAGCTGTATTGTTGTTATATTAGCGTTAATGCCCCAGGAGACAGCAGGAATATTAGGCTGCCGTCACTTTAAGAGCGGATGTACAGACACACACCCGGTGTGTTCACTGTCCCCTCGTGACAGAGCCGAGCGGTGGAAATAAAGCCTCTCTCGAGGACAAGACCAACTCAGTTTATAAACATTTACAGCCAGTTTATTTCCTTAGTTCATCTACTATTGACAGTTCCTTCAGGACCTGTCTTAGCTTAGCATACCATGGAGTGTGTTCGTTCGCACAGTCGACAGCGCCGCTACGATCATAACCCATCATCATGTCGAGCGCGAGACGCTCTCAAGGTTACGGCAAGATCCGGCCAGAGACCGAGAAAAACAGCAAAAACCGGCAGAGAAACCTGAGCATTAGCATTAGCTCTCGGATGCTGAGCGGTTCTAGACAGTATTCCCAAACGCATTCAGGAGTGTGTGTGTGTGTGTCTGACAGGACTCGCTCAGCACTCGAGTGTGTTTCTCTGTCCACAGCAGATCGGCCATCTTCTCCACATCTCTCCTGCGATCTCTCACTGCTGTCAGTCACCAGTGCACACGCATCAGAGCCGCATCAGAGCCGCATCAGAGCCGAAGTGCGGATCCGAGAAGCAGTCACAGATCCCGGTGCCGAGGGAGAGATTGTCATCTGGAGGCTCTACCAGTGCAAAACTATCCAGAACACACACGCTTATGTTCAAACCATTTGTACCCCTTTTCCACCGAAAAAAGAACTGGTTCAGAACTGGTTCTGGTTCAGAGCTGGTTCAACTTGCGAACCCGTTCAGAACCTGTTTGCTGTTCCACTGACTAGAGCGCTCAGGGATCGACGTCGTTACGTCACTGTTTACGTCGCTTGCAAACATTGTTTGGGATTATCTCTAACTCGTGTACCGAGAAAACTTTAAAAACAATTGAAATATGTAAGTCTTTTAATCTTTTGGTTTGATATGTATTCTTTTCTGATAAGTTATGCACCCCTGTCTCGTGTCTTTTTTTCTTTCCATTGATTTGTTCTATATCGTGACTGTTTTCTTCTTTGCTTATGTTTAAATAAATAAATAAATAAATAAACGCTTGTGTGTTTCTGCAGTTTCTCCTGGCTTTGTGATGGTCAGAAAATATGTTTAAAAGAACTGAGAGGAACGCGTCTAAACCCGCCCCGTAAACATGACGTGCTTAAAGAACGGTTCTAGTCCAGCAAAGAGTTGGTGCCGCTTTGGAACCAGTTCTCGCGGCCGTGAACCGGATCTCAAAATGCTTTGGTGGAAAAGGGGCAATTGAGAGTCACATTAACCTAGTTATTTTTGTTTACTTTTTTCGTGGAAACCATTAACCTGTCTCACTGCTGACCTGTCTCACTGCTGACCTGTCTCACCATTAACCTGTCTCACCACTCACCTGTCTCAGCATTATCTTGTCTAACCCCTCACTTGTCTCACTGCTGTCTCACCATTTTCCTGTCTCACAGCTCAAGCACAGAACATGTTAGCTGGACAGTCAGGTTGTGTTATCAGCCTGAGAGATACTAACCACCGCAGGCGAGAGCTGTAACCTACTTAAACCTTCACGAGAGCCTTCACACACACACACACACACACACACACACACACACAGCATTTTAGAAAAATAAAACACTGCCTGCACATCCGAGCATTAAAATAAAGTAAGATACGTTTGGATCATAAAAGCGGTGAAATGCTGCAGCAGAAGATGAAAACCTGAGCTGAGGAGCAGGAGCATTACACCGTCTGACTGGACATGAGAGATTACAGGAGGAGGATCACTGAGGCTTAATACAGTGATATGAGCACAGACAATATCATTTCTACTGGTATTAAACCGCACCAATGCATTATTCTGTGTGCGCATGAACAGCGGCTCTCTAATGAGCCGGTGATGAAAAGAAAGCCGTGCTGCAAACAACATCCAATGGCCATCAAAATACTGTACATGCAATATGAAGCCTTTTTTCCATTTTCTGAAGAAAAAACAGCACAATGCCATGGAGTGGTTGTCAGGGTGTTGCTAAGGTGCTCTGGGTGGTTTTCAGGGTGTTGCTATGGTGCTCTGGGTGGTTGTCAGGGTGTTGCTATGGTGCTCCGGGTGGTTGTCAGGGTGTTGCTAAGGTGCTCTGGGTGGTTGTCAGGGTGTTGCTAAGGTGCTCTAGGTGGTTTCTTCCAGTCCAGGTATTATTCGATGTGCATCTGTGGGACTCGTTTGTTTTATTGTCCAGTATGTGAAACTGCAGTACAGTAAAGTAACAGAACTTTCAGTTTTTCTCAAGTGATTAAATTATTTTAAAATAGTTCACCTTTTCTCTTGATAGTCTATAAAAATGGTTATTTTGGTATTCTTCTACACACTTTAGCAACCACAATGATTTTGACTGTATTTTCTGTGCAAGAATTTAATATCTCAGTCTCAAAGGTTTAATAGAGAATAAAGTCATATTAAAACCCAACGCTGCTTGAAATTATGAACAGGAAGTGGGTGAACAATTTATATTGTTAAAAGTGCTATATAAACGAAGGTGATTAGACTTAGACAGCGTTTTATATCATCCCACAGCTGAGATCATGATGAGAGTCCTGTGAGATCTGTGCTGTGGACCACTACACCTTAGCAACACCCTGGCAACCACCCACATATTATTCTGCTGTTTTTTTCCTTTAGCAAATGATAACAAACAATAAATAAGAATTCAAATCAGTCATTTTTACAAACGCTCATTCAAACTGACTTCAAGAGCAGCGTTAGTGCAATTTAACAACAGTAGAAATTATATTCTGGTAATATGTTGATCATCAGTGCCATTTATTTTATACATCAACCAGACAATAATGATCAGTTTAATCAGAATCGTTCGTGAGCGCGCACAGGCTTTGTTAGCAGGAGTCCCTCGGTAATTTTCCTTCATATCTCACTCATATAGATCTGCCAATATCGCAGGTTCATCATCATCATCGCCAGAAAACACAGATCTCGCTTCCATTCTCCTCCTCCTTCCCACGGGATTCGCTGCTCTTCCTCTCAGTGCTCCAAATGTGGACCAGAGAGAGAGAGAGAGAGAGAGAGAGAGAGAGAGAGAGAGAGAGAGAGAGAGAGAGAGAGAGAGAGAGAGAGAGAGAGAGAGGCGAAACCCGAACAAAGGCGCAAAGCGTCTGGATCCGCAAAACCAGAGAATAACCACGATATTCCCTTTAATAAGCAATAACACACACACACACACACACACACACACACACACAGCACCAGCCCTGACCCGAACCCACACTAACCAGCCGCCTAGCCCAGCGCTCCTCCGGGTGTTCCTCTGTAATCCGAGCCCCGTATGCTCCTGTCGGATCCCGCACACTTTCCTCTCACGCATTCGCCAGTCACGCGCGTTTACCTGCGGGAAGGTGCCGCGCATCGACACTCGAGCCTCATACTCCGCTCTCAAACACGGATCTCCATTCCCAGAAGCCTCGCAGAATCTTCAGCTCGTTGATGTCATCGATGCTCGCGGGCACGAGCCTCTCCTCCTCGGTACCTTCCTCCTCCTCCTCCTCCTGCTCGCGCGCCCTCCTCGCAGCGGTGACGTCACGGAGAGCGCGTGCACGGCGGCTGAGCGCTCGGACTCCTGCAGAAACAATGGAGCGTCTCAGATAATGACGATGAGGATCTTCCTCATGAAGAAAACGCTTTTATCTCGTAATCAACACATAATGAGGAAAGATATCATGCGAACTGAACCCTAAAAAGTTGGAATAAGTGACGGACTTTTCGATTTATGCCATCATTTCTTTGTCATGTCATAACTATGATTGAGGAAAGCTTGATTTTGTGACAAAAGCTTTTCACACAGGAAATAATAAAAACCTGTTCAATGTTAAATAACACTGTTTAAATACATGGTCTATCCTCGTGGACAATAAATTGTGTTTAAAGTTAGAAAAATGTCTATTTGAGCGTGGAGATCATTTCTCAGAGATGGAACACAAATAAGACTTTTCAATTTAGTATCTTTAGGCTATGCCAAGACATAAATATGATTTTAAAAAAGCAAAGCGTGGTTTTGTGACAAATTGACCCGGATACTTAAACATAGGGAATTACAGCATTTATGTTAAATGATAAATAAAAGTAAAAGCGGTTTAAAACTTTTCTATTCTCGTGGACGATCGACGTTAGAACATGTGTAACTGTGCGAATGTCCGGTCGCAATAATAAAGAAGTTGATTTCTTACACTGGGTTTGAGCTTGGAGATTTCTCGGAGATGAACACAATAACAAAAGCTGTACTTTACCTCAGAATCACACAATGGACCCTGCGGGCGCGCGCCCTCTGCTGGCGGACGCGCGCGTGACGTCGGTCGCTCTGGGCGCTGCTGATGTCATAACGGGCTCTATTGTGTTATTATTACCCGATCTAACAGTCACTAGTTTAACATTTATACACGTCAGCTGTAAATAACATTTCCATGCATTTGGATTACACAGTTTAACACATGCACGTGTGCAAATTTGAAAGTGTTAAATTAACACACACACAGTGTTAAAATTTATATAGGTCCACACTAAATAGAGTTAAACTTACACTTTTTACACCGTTAACACCATTAGTGCCCCCCCCCCCCCTCATTTACACTAAGTTAGTGTTGAAATAACACTGGGTGTGTCAACATCTTAACATCAAGAGATTTATTTCAGCACTGATATAGTTTTCATACAAAACCCTGATTAAGGTAATTGTGTAATCAGTATTTGACTAAAAAATGCCTACGTGCATTCAGTTTAATCAGTCAACACACTGTATCAGTTTGAAATTTTATTTAACAGATGCAGCAATTACACCAGCACAAAGAACATCCGACATCGACATTCACCATCATCCACCCAGAACAAAGTCTGAAAGTCTCTGTACTTTAAATGCATGATAATGTTCTGAAAAATGTTCTTTGTCAACAATAAAATACAGACTCTCGGAGACTCACTGTGGTCTGCATGAAGGTGAAGTGGACCAGGGCTTCCTCTTAGGACAAGTTGAAGATATAGTGAACAAAGTTCAAATGAGCTGGTTCCAGAACAAGGGGTAAGGCACTTGTCTATGCGACGTAAAAGTGGTCAATCCTGCCCTTGATCCTTCCTGATCCCAGAAGAAATGCCTGGTGGTCCTTCAATACTGGTGCAAGACTGAACAAATAAATAAACGTACGTGTTTAATAACGATTAAACATACAGGGGGAAAATATTACAAGTTAAATGATTAATGCATTAAACTTGGTGCTGGTAACTTGCTCAAATTCAAATGTACCAAAAAATAAATAAACTATGACACACCGTAACCCAATTTGTGCCTGACAAAACCAGTTGGCATCATGCTTTGTGTATTACAAATAGAAGTAAAAGATAACCATTAAAAGCAATCCCCGCCTCCCGCCACCAGAAAAACAAACAAAAACATTTGCTGAAAATTCTGTCATTTTTCCAAACCTGTATTAATTTGTATTGCTGAACAAAAAGAAAAATGTTATGAAGAATGTAAACAGGCTGCTTTCTTTAAAATATCTTCCTTTGTGCCCAGCAGTACTAAGAAATATATACAGGTTTGGAACAACCTGAGGGTGAACTATCTTTATGCTCGTCAGGTCAGAGAGGGTTCAGTTCAAAGGACCTGAAAGAAAACCACTGCATTTTAGGGTTTAAAACCCAAATCTTAATTGAAATGTTCAAGACTTACAAGGGTATTGTACGTCTTACCTTATGGAAATGCACAAGTCTCTGTTGGAAGGTCTTCTTCAGGAGATGCAACAGAATGATATGAGGGCGAGTTATTAATGACATAAATTTTTGGGTGAACCAACCCTTTAAAAATAAAAACAAGGATACATCCTGATCCTTGTAAATTCTTATTCTGCTATATCTAGATCCAGTTGACACTTAACCACCAGATCCTTTTGTCCACCTTTTCATCACTGGATTTCAAACTTCAGTTCCCCGTTTTAGATATTAATTAACCTCAACAAATCTGTAACAATATTCAATAAACTGATAAGAGAGCACTTAACTGTATATAGCTAATTTTGTAGCCTGGACTATTTTAGACAATGTTTGCATAATTAGCACGTCATTGCCATCTCATGATGAATCTCTTTTTGTCTGCTAAAGGTAAATGTGTTTCTGACTCAATTACATTTGTCCCCGGGATTACATCGAAGTCCTCAAAAGTATGTCTACTTTTAAAGTGTTATTATAGACTTACCATCAGACAAACCAGCAGTAATATTTCTTCAGGACATCTTACAGTAAGGCATAAATATGGACTGACTTCGATCAGTTCATGGAGGATGTCCTCTTCCACATCGGTGTCGGTGTCAAAGAAGAGCTGCTTTTGTTGCCAAACCAAATTTGCTTTTAACTGTAACATGACAAAAAAATAATAATATATATATATAATATATACACACAGGTTTCATTAGTTAACATGGACTAAGAAATAATACTTTTACAGCATTTGTTAATAATCAATTTTCGAAAACATTATAAAAATCAAAAGTTGCACTATGAACTAAAATTAACAAAACAAGCAGTTCTACTTTTATTAACAAATCCTAAAGTTAGTTAGCACATTTATTTAAGCTTAAAAGGACACCTTATTGTAACATGTTGTTAACATGCACAAGTCATATAGCAATATTGTATAAGTCTAAAGTCATTAAGCAATATTGTTTATGACACAAGTAAATGACTAAGTAGCACAAGCTTCTTCACTTACCTTCATTTAGAGATCGCGGAGCAATTTCACTTCCTGATACTGAACTTTAACCAGCATGATGAAAGCTGTTGGTCAAGAAAAATGCAGATTATTAAGCTATTAATATTAAAGTTAAGTTAATATGTATTCTTATCTACTTTCATGTAATGTAACATTATGACTGCAGATGAAGCGCGTGTCAAATGAGCAAACAGTTCATATACAGTCATCGGCAGAAAGTTATGTAAAACGCTTAAAGTTATCTCATAGCTTATCTCCGTTGCCTTTTAACTTGTAGATCAGAGTAAAGGCTATAACTATACTCGAAAATACCAGACAACCGAAGCGGCGCGTTCAAGTCTCACGTAAAAAAATAAATAAATAAATAATAAAAATTAGATTCGCACCGTTACTGCAGCATACTTCAACAGTCAGAAATTATTATTATTAATATTATTATAATTATTATTATAAATTATTAATACTGGACAAGTCCAGTTATAAAAGTCTAAAATACTGGAGATAAAAATGCATTCACAATGCCTTATTTTGGCTAAGCAAAGAACGAGCCCCAAGGGGTTATTTAACAAAATCACAGAAAGTATGCAGTTATATATCACAGATTCTAAAACATAAGGTTAAAACTGCTAACTAACATAAACTATGGAAGTATTTGCCAGCGAACTAACAAAACGTCCTCGAGGTCGGATCGGTCTCTCGTGCTCTAAAAGGATCATGTTAACACTCAGACAATGCTGAGAAATGTACTAATATTATTCTAAATGATGATAAACGTAAACTAAACGTGAAAATTGGTTAAAAAATCAAGTTGTTAAAACATTACATACCTGTTTGAATATTCCTCTCCTCGTGGTCGTCCGCCATTAATCAAAAAGGAAGTAAGAGCAAGAACCGGAAATCGAATCAACTCATCACCAGTGTCAATTATGTCAACTCGCTAATTACGCTGACTGCGACCACTGAGTTACTCTGCAAGTGTTGATAAAAATAAAAATACAAAAATACATTAAGTCAATCAAAGCATAAATAAAAATTAAAATAAAATAAAAAATAAAAAAACAAAAATGAATTAAAAGTCAATCAAAAGCATAAATAAAAATAAAAAGAACAAAAATAAAAAATAAAAAATACATTAAGTCAATCAAAAGCATAAATAAAAATAAAAAGAACAAAAATACAAAAATACTTTAAGTCAATCAAAAGCATAAATAAAAATAAAAATACAAAAATTAATTAAGTCAATATAATGCATAAATAAAAATAAAAAGAACAAAAATAAAAATACAAAAATACATTAAGTCAATCAAAAGCATAAATAAAAATAAAAAAGAACAAAAATAAAAATACAAAAATTCATTAAGTCAATCAAAGTATAAATAAAAATTAAAATAAAAATAAAAACAAAAAATAAAAAAACAAAAATTAATTAAAAGTCAATCAAAAACATAAATAAAAATAAAAAGAACAAAAATACAAAAATACTTTAAGTCAATCAAAAGCATAAATAAAAATAAAAATACAAAAATTCATTAAGTCAATATAAAGCATAAATAAAAATAAAAAGAACAAAAATAAAAATACAAAAATACATTAAGTCAATAAAAAGCATAAATAAAAAGAACAAAAATAAAAATACAAAATACATTAAGTCAATCAAAAGCATGAATAAAAATGCCTTTCAAATTAAAACCAGAATCAACACTTTTTAACTCTGATCATTTAACACCGTAAAAACAACTCTAAACTACACTGGATATTTTGCTGCATAAATCATAAAACAGGCAAGACTTCTGGATTAGTACTAATAAACTGAATCCATTTTAAATTCACAATGACCAGGTTTAAACATTTATGATAAATCCAACTTGTTTTCAATTAAGTACATTTCTAATAACTGAATATTGTTTGTTCCACAGATTTCTGCGCTCAAAAAACATGGTTTGCATCTGATAATCATATTTTCAAAATGTATCTCTTCATATTAAATCTACTCATAAAAACAAACTTGTTCAGGTAAAACTATAAACAAACGGCTAACTGTGAAACAAGCATTATTCAATCTGTTAAATATATGTGATTGAAACAAAATGGATTTATTAATGATAAATATATAAACCTGTTATATTTAAAATACATTCAGTTTATCAGAAATCTGTCTCGTTTCATTTGTGCAAGACTGATAAATATGTAAAGCATTCAGCTGATTAGTTTATGTTCAAACGGCGTAGCCCAAATGCATGGAAATTTGAAATACAATTTAAATACATAAATCTTAAATTTAGGCCTAAATATTTTTTAGAGTGACTCTGAGATACTGCAGCTTTACTACAGAACATACTGTACACTGACGTTATATACACTGATATACACAAACCACATCATGCCTAACCTTAACTAACCTGCTTAACCAACATTAACTAACCTACTTAACCAACATTAACTAACCTGCTTAACAAACACTAACTAACCCGCTTAACATTAACTAGCCCGCTTAACATTAACTAACCCGCTTAATCAACATTAACTAACCCGCTTAACCAACATTAACTAACCCGTTTAACATTAACCCGCTCGATTACCAGGTAACATAGGTAGTTAACTGGAGATCACATGTATAAACGCAGATTTCATGAATAGTCACAAGTAACAGAATGAATTTAACATGAACATTTGAAGTGTAAACAGGAACCGTTGAGTCTAAACTCCAGTCCTGCTTTATTTACACTGGTCATACTGGTTTCTACAGCGCATGAACCTCTCATCGGGAGATCCGTCTGGAGATCGTCCTGCAATGGAGAAGCAGAGAACATCAGATGTAGACTCGCAGGAATGATATGTGTGTGTGTGTGTGTGTGAAGACTGACCCGGTCTGATGGATCCGCTTACGGGACCGGGACCTGAAATAGACCCGCGACTCAGGGCTATTTCTATCAGAGATCGGGTTTCTGTGACCGGCCTCCCACTGACCACAGGACAGAACAGAAATCAACAGCTTTGACATATTTCTGAGACTTTTACAAACGAAACAACAGAATGACACTGGAGTCAACATCTAGAGTGGATCTAAAAAGTTCATCAAGGTTGTTCTAAGACAGGAAGGGTATTGTTCAAAACACGGCAATAAAACACTACTATCCTCCAGTGCTCCAGAAATATCATGTTTCATCCCAGAATCAAGATTACAAAATATTCAAACGGGGACTAAATTTGGCATTACAGAAATAAGGCCTTCGTCCTGTAACGCAGTGATGATGAGAACCTGTCAATCAAAGTCAGAATACATTAAAGCACAGAGAGCATGATGCGTAATTACTACTATAAAACATCTTTGACTTTTCTGATTGTTCTTTTCCTGTAGTGATGAACGGTAAAGGGTTATTAATATGGTTAACTAAAACTAATCAAAAGACACTTAATATTATGGTTAATTTTAAAAAAGCTAAAAAATGAAATAAAACATGTTGAAAACAGTGAGATTTTGCCTTGACAGTAACTTAGCAAAAGCAATACAATTATTAACAGGAAATGAATAAAACTCACTAAAACTAAAACTGAAATAAGAATAAGCAAACATGCATAGCAAAATAAACTAAACCTAAATACCAGTAGCAATATTTTATTATTTACGAAATATTTAAAAACTATTAACTATTCGTAAAAAAAAAAAACTAATACAATGACATAAGCATAACTAAGTTACTAAAGGTTTAACTGAAATTTACACAAAGCTAATTAAAAATACAGTCGTCAACATTAGAAGTGGATCAAAACTGCTATATGAATTTTGAACATTAGCCGTTCCTGTCCTAAATATTGACGACTGTATTAATATAAATAAGACCCTAACGCTAACTTTGGTTTAGTGAGACTAACTGAAGCCCTGAACATGTTTTAACCTGTAGGAATAGCCATGACCCCGTGACCCCGTGACCCCGTCGCAGGACACCGACAGATGAGCCGCCAGAACAACAGCTTGATGGGACACTTGAGTTTATTCAGGCATCACCACACACCTTTAGTCTCGTAGTAAACCGTCTTAAATTAAACAAATCAGTTTCTGAAGTCTCTGGTTTTAAACAAAGTGTTAAACATTTCCAAAGTGCTTTCATGTGGGAGGCATTTACAACGACACGAAAACAGCCATTCCACATCTCACCCAGAAGAAATCAACTTAAAGGCAATCAGAATAAGACTACGATGCATGAAGCTCCCGCTAAACCCTTAGCGCTCCTGCGCTCGCTAACTGCATAGATATCAACGTAACGCCAGCAATGAAGGGTGGATAAAGTGCAGAGTTAAATATATTACAGTCACTCCCAGATGAAAGAAAACACTGTGCCAGTCATTCCATAAAAACATTAAAACCACACGTTAGAAAAGATGATGATGATGTAAGGCTAGTTTTGGCACCGAGTCCTTCAGGATCAGGATCGCCGACGGGATCGTGACGTTAATGGAGTCTGATAGAAAACGTTTCGCTTTTGCATTTCAATTTGCGTCGGACTGTCCCGTCAATCGAAGAATAGCAGCCAATCAGAGACCAGGGCTGGTGTCCGCGGCTCGTCGCAGCGCCATCTGGCTGACGCCGGGATTATTGCATGGATGGTGTGCGTGGTCACGCGTGAGTCAGTGCAGCTCGATGAACACCTCCATCTCCTCTGAGATCAGCCCTTTGTAGGGAAGTCTGTGTTTCTCGATGGCTCGCGCGGCTAAGCACTGTAGCGTGACGTAGCTTAGCGGGTGTAGTGCGTGTCGTCCGCTGCTCTGCTCGTCCAGCAGCTCGTACGCCGTCTTGTGCTGCGCGTTGGTGGCGTCGAAGTGAGCGCCGGCTCGGATTAGCGCCGCCATGATCTCGGGGCAGCCGTTAGCGGCGGATACGTGTAGTGGTGTGTTGTTCTCGCAGTCGCGCGAGTCGACGTCCGCCCCGCACTCAAGAAGCAGGCTCGCCACGGCTAGCGACGGGAAGCGCCCGACTGGGTAGCGCCCCACTGACGTGGTGTCCTTGTCCACGGCCATGTGCAGCGGCGTGTAGCCGCTCCGCGCGCGCGGGTTTAGCTTTAGCAGCCGGTACACAGTCTGCCGCTTGAGGTGCTCTTGCTCCGGAGTGCAGTCCAGCTTCTCCAGCAGGAACAGCAGGTGTAGGATGATGGACAGCGCTTTGGTGAACTGCGGCGCCTCAGGTGGACTGTCGCGCTGCGCTACGGCGCGCTCCACCTCGCGCACGCTCTTCCCTAGCACACCCATCAGGTCCTGGAAGGTGACGCGGGTGCATAGTGTGCCTTTAGCGCGGTCCTGCAACACGAAGGAGAAGAGCTCGGCGAACGAGAGGAAGCTGCTAGCCGTCATCGGGCTGAGCGGGTCCAGGTTGCTCTGCTGCATGTCTAACGCGTACTTCCACAGGCTAATGCAGCGCTGAAAGTTCCCCGAGTCGGCGTAGACGGCGCCACGGTAGCGGATGTAGTAGGAGGTGTCTGGGTGCGACGGCCCAAGGATGCGCTCGCGGATAAGCAGCGCTTGCATGCGCATCTCGTCTGGATCGGTGATCAGTGCCTCCAGCTCATCCGCCGTGCTAACCTCACGCGCACACTCGTACGCTGGCACCGGTGGCCCCGGAGCCGGTTTCGCCAAGTAGCCGCCCGCCTTCTCGCCCGCCGTCCGCAGCTCCATCGCTCTCCGCCAGTAGCGCATTGCGCCCAGCAGATCGCGCTTCTTGTCCACAAAGGTGGCTCCGAGAAGCTCCAGGGCGTCGATGCGCTCCTCCCTACTCGGCCGCGGCTGGTGCACCAGATACTCCACGATGTTGGTGTGACCGGTGACGCTAGCGGCGAGCAGTGGGGTCATCCCGTAGCCGTCCCGCTCCATGCGCGCCTCGCACTTCAGGAGCATCTTCATGATCTCCAGGCTCCCGGACTCGGCGCAGTCGTGCAGAGCCGTGTTGCCCTTCACGCTCTTGCGGTTGACGTCAGCTCCGCGCTCCAGGAGGAACTTGGCGATGTCTCGGTGGCCCTTGTAGCAGGAGATCATCAGGCAGGTGTGCCCGTGCCGGTTCGCCACCTCCATGTCGGCGTGGTGCTCCACCAGGTAGCGCACGATCTCCAGGTGCCCGTCGAAGCAGGCGGCCCGCAGAGGGGTGGAGTTGGTGAGGGTGGTGTTGTTGACGGAGGCCCCGTGACACAGTAGAGACTTCACGACCGGCAGGTGCCCGGCGGCCGACGCGGCCCACAGCGGCGGAGCGCCCTCGATCGTCTCACCGTCAAAGTTTACAGATCCCCCGACCTCCACGCCAGCCCTGCAGTGTTCCAGCAGGTACTCCACCACCTCCAGGTGTCCGTAGCGCGCCGCGATGAGCAGTGGCGTGCCGCCCTGCGTCTTCTCCTCCGCCAGAGCCTCCAGCTCCTCCGCGCTCTTGTTGCTCAGCAACTTCTGGATGAGTTTCAGTTTACCGTCTCTCGCCGCGTTAAACACGGCCGTGCTAATGTCCATCTTCTCGGCGCGAAAGTCCGTTAAAGCGCGTTTGAATTCGCGATCGCGTCGCGTCTTATTTAATAAAGAGCGATCATCGCTCTGCATTTTGCTGCCATTTTAAGGCTGTTGTCGAAATGGCGTCGATGATGTTGTTTGACAGCTCTGTTTACCACTACCCCTTGGAATGCTGGGTATCGTAGTCCGTATGCGCTGTTAGAGCATAGCGTGATCCGCGCAAAGAACTACAATTAGACTTGTCATCCGTTAAGAGCGTTGTTACGTCGACCGGAACGCTTGTCGCGCAAAGACTTGTGGGAAATGTAGTCTATAAACACGCGCACGCTCTTATCAGCGTGTGTCGTTGCGATTCGCGGTACTACATTCCCTATCATTCATTTGGTGAAACTCGGTCAGCTGGTGTGTAAACGGAATGTATGAACAACTCGTCTGGCATGTATGAAGTCACTGCGTTCCTATGCTGTACCATAAACGACATTTTAAACATTTTAGTGTTTTAGAGGCATAAGTGTTTGGAATTGAATGTCACACACAGACACTGAATTTATTTATCTATTCATTGCTCCATGGTAAAAAACACAAAACATTTCTTTTCATTTTCTTTTTTATATAATTTAAATTCCCATGTGCATAAGGAAGCAGAAAGAAGATAAAATCTTATAATATCTGTCCCCTATTTCAAAATACAAAATAACCATCTTAAGCAGCTTACAGCCAAAATTACTCTGAAAAAAAAACAATGTTGGTTTAAATAACAGCAATTCATGCAGTATAATAAATCAGGCAATGCCCAAACAGCAAAACAACAAGTAATCCAATACATATAAAGAAAAACAAAACAACATGATAATAATGTTGTATTTTCTCTGGTAAGATTTTCAGTCTTTAAACAATATTATTAGTGTTTGAAACTTAATTATGAATGCATCATACAATTATTTTATTTGTGTAGCCTACTTATGAATACACAACTTGTTTTTCATCTTTAAAATATTTATCAAATAACAGCAGATTCATCCACCGGGATGGAGATCAGAAGGAAGTGTCTTTCGAAATAATAAATACATTTGACACTCTTCAATATTTTGTGATTACCTAAATATAAAATGAATAAGATGCTCATGTTCACATAGAAACTGTTTAGAATCATTTATTTTGGTTCTATAGCCTATACTAAACAACCACTGAGAGATATTGACACATTTATTAAAGGTAATTTCCAGCAAGATATATCCACAACCTTTGAAGACATTATTTTTGGATACTTTGAATTTGAAGCTTAATTTATACATAAGTGCAAATTCACCAAAAACAAACCAGTTTTTCTTATTTATTTATTTTTTTGATTTTTGTTATCCCCAGTAAATAAAAAAGCAAGTAAAACAAACTTAATTTGTAATCTAATGACTTTAATTTGTTCATTTTAACCACAGACTGTGAAAAAGATTCTAACTGGCGTATTTAGTGTCTTCGTGGTCTTTTACATCGTCTCCTATTTTTCCTTTGTTATTTTTCTTTTTTTGGGGTGAAAATCATTATTAGCATTTTTTCTTCTCCTGTATGTTCAGATGACATTGAACATATTTTATATATATATTGAGTGTATTGTTTACAAACTTGTTTTCTCGGGATCGAGGTGGCGCTAATGCGCGGAATGTGCGAAAAACGAGTAGTAGAAGAAGAAGGAGAAGAAGAAGAACCGCTGTCGAGTTACGTCACACACAGCGGCAGCAGCGGAAGCAGAGCGAGGAGTGTGTGTGTGTTTAAGTGTGTGTGTGTGTGTTGCAGAGTCCAGTCTAACAACGGTGGATCAACACCATGTGCGCGGAGTAACTGGACGAATTTTCAAGTATATCAGTGGAGTTTGCTCTTCTAAGGAGAATAAAGGCGCGAACATGGCCGATGACGAGGCTTTGCGCGCGCTCATGTTGGCGCTCAGTTACGTGCTGATGAAGCGGCGGCGAGACGTCACCAGCGCGAACGCGCAGCGCAGGCACGAGGTTCAGCGGCGGGTCGCGCGCAGGCAGTATTTTCACCAGAGACACAAGAGGATGATCATGGTTAGTTATTATCATCATCATATCCGCAGTTAATAAAGCTAAGGATGATGATCTTCAGTGAATAACTGACCACAGCGCCACCTAGAGGCTCTTATAGGGAATTACTCTGCTTATGATCTGATCTCATGTCTGATGATGTCATCTTTGGTTCTGATTAGGGCTGTCAATCTTCCTCTACAATACTATTCGAATTCCATTCCTTATTTTATTTAATATTCGAATAATATTCTAATACTAAATGCTAAAATTGATGCTATTATTAATATTTACGACATTACACATGCTTATGGATCACCAATGCCACCACTATAGCATCTGGTTGTTGTTACATGTTCAGTCCACTAGAGGGACATCTAATACACATTCATGCTGAATATGGTCGAAGCGCTTCCGATGGTTTTCAGCTGATCTATCTCCGCGAAAACACCACCAAAAAAAATATCGTTATTATATCGTACTCTTCAGTTCGACTAGACGGTTCCAACAAGCTTGAGATATTTGCTACCCATTTTTGACAGGTGTTATGATGATACACCGTGGATAAAGTGCACACTTGTGTTACGATTCAAAAACTTTGTTGTTCGTCAGACGAAACAAAGGCGTTTCATTTTCACATGCGTGTAAGCCAAGGCGGCGAAAAGGCAAGATTGCATATAAAAGAAAACTTAAAGAATATAGATAAATAGCAATATTCGAACAGTAACTTCAGCATTCGAATAGTATTAATATTCCAATTGTATTCGAATTTCGGAATTCGTTCCAACAGGCCTAGATCTGATGTTCTCGTGTAGCAGTAACACGTGTTCTCCTCTCGCAGATGCTGATCGCTCAGACGTCGCGTCCCGTCGCGGAGCTGCCGGCGCGGCCCACTCGCGTGTGGAGCAACATCGAGAGCACGGATTGGTGGGAGCGTGTGGTCATGAGGGAGTTCCAGCCGTCCGATTGGCTGGAGAAGTTCCGTATGACGAAAGAGACGTTCTTCCTGCTGTGCGGGAAACTGAAGCCGCGGCTAACCCGCCAGGACACACGCCTGCGCCCGGCGCTGCCGCTGGAGAAGCGCGTAGCCGTAGCGCTGTGGCGTCTGGCGTCTAACGTGGAGTACCGCACCATCAGCAGCCTGTTCGGCGTGGGCCGCTCCACTGTGTGCAAGTGCGTGCGCGACGTGTGCCACGCCATCGTGCTAATGCTACGCCCGCTGTACCTGCGCTCGCCCAGCGAGCAGGAACTGGAGGACGCGGCTCGGCTGTTCGCCACGCGCTGGGGTTTCCCGCGGTGCGTCGGAGCCGTCGGTAGCCTCCACGTGCCCATCATCGCCCCGTCCAGCGACACGCAGCACTACTGGAACAGCCGCGGATGGCTATCGGTCGTCACGCAGGGCGCCGTCAACGCTCTGGGCCAGTTCTGGGACGTGTGCGCGGGGTTCCCGGGCAGCACCGAACACTCGGAGATCCTGCAGAACTCCACGCTGTGGGCGCGCGGCTGCGAGCGCGGGTTTCTCCCGCCGCTGGACTTCATGGGCCGCCCGCTAGGACACCTGATGCTAGGCGACGCCGGGTTCCCGCTGAAGCGCTGGCTGATGAAGAGCCACCCGGAGTCGCTGGAGCTCACGCCGGGGCAGCGCGCGTTTAACCGGCGGCTAGAGCGCGCACGGGCCGTGGTGGACCTAGCGTTCCTGCGGCTCCGCGCGCGCTGGCAGTGCCTGCTGAAGAGGAACGACTGCCGCATGGACGTGGTGCCCACGATGATCGAGGCGTGCTGCGTCCTGCACAACGTGTGCGAGCTCCACGGGGACGCCTTCGACGCGCGCTGGGAGGAGGCGGTGCGGAGCGAGGAGAGCCCGCAGCCCGCCGACGAGGTGTCTCCCGCTAACGACGACCCCGACGCACAGGAAGTGCGCGAGCTGTTCTGCGAGTACTTCCTGCAGCAGGAGAACCAGCAGAGGACGCTCGACTGCTAGGAGGAGGAGTGGGACGTCACCGCGAGACGCTTCGAGACACACTTCTGATCCGACTGACATCTGTTGGCCAGGAGTTTCTCTCACACACACACACACACTTCATAAAAGTGTAATTAATAGAAATGCAGTTCAAGATGGCCTTTCTTTCTTTTTGTTCTTTGAGTATTTGTTGTGTGAAGGTGAAGTACTCTTAATTACACGAAGATGAACTCCTCGAGTGTGTGTGAGCGGCTGTGCAGCGGGCCTCGGCCCACCACACATCATCACTCAAAAGAGGTTTTTTTTTTTTTGCTTTAACCCCTACACACACACTCACTCTGTTACACTCTCTCTCTCTCTCTCTCTCTCTCTGTAAAATTAAAATTTTTAAAATTTCGAGTGTGAGAGACTTGTCCTCGTGTGTGTCAGTGTACTGGACCCGCAGCTCTAATATTCCTCTGTCTCTATAATATGCACTTTTCAGGACCGATACCGATTATTACAGATCAAGTAGACCGATAACCGATATTTTGAACCGATATATATATATTGTGAAAAAAGGAAAATTTATGTCAAAAATTAAGAATAAAAAAGGCCTCAGACCAGACTGATCTCATGAAGTAGCGTGTGTATGACACGCCAATTCGTATTTCCATTTTTGGCGTGCTATCAAGACGCATAATCGCTTTTCAGCGTGTTTATGAACGCCGTTGACTTAACGTTATATAAATATATGACTTACCTCAACCCCATCCCTAAACTAACCTGTCACTGGGGTTAATGGCATTTATGACTGGACATTTGACGCGCGTGTACAGACACGCGGAATCACTCGGACGTTAATGGCGTAGACATGCATGCATACACGTGGATAGCTCAAAATGCGTAGAGATAACACGCCACTTGACTCGAAAGTGGCGTGTATGTTTACGCAAATGTCGTGATGTCATGTTGCTCAGACAAAGACTCTCTTAGTCTCTTTAAGTTCTTTAACCCAATGTTTTAATTCTGAGAACTGTTAATAATAAGAACATTAATATTAATAACAACAACATAAAACGTGCAGGAAGCATCCATTCTGTACAACATTTTGTTTAATTTAAACACCAACAAGCTACAAATGAGGAAATAATGGAAAAATAAATGTAATAATGATACAGCCTTTTCAGCCTTCAAGGTCGTTCTTCCCTTGATTTATCTCGAGTTATCCGGTCCAAGCGCGCATTTCAAAATTAAATGATTTTATCGGCAAATCGGTTATGAAAATGGCCGATACCGATAACCATAAAAATGCTTAATATCGGCCATGCCGATAATCGCTCGACCTCTAGTTCAGATGCAGTTCAGATTTAGTTTAGATGTGATTCAGATGTTCAGATGCGATTTAAATCCGGTTCAGATGTGGTTTAGATCAGATCCGGTTCAGATGCAGTTCAGATGAAAATGGCTTTAGATCAGATCTGGTTTAGATGTTCAGATCCGGTTCAGATGTGGTTTAGATGTGTTTAAATACAGTTCAGATGCGATTTGAGAGTGAAAAGCCTTAGGATAAGCCTGTGTAAGTGTCTCGGTGCTCTGGCGTGAACAGACACACACACGTCCTGAATCTTGAACAGACACACACATATATACACACGTCCTGATTCCCAGACTGATCCTGAGCTTCACTTCCAGGAATTTGCGGTGTGTGAGACGGTGTGTGAGACAGTGTGTGACGGGATCATGTCCAGCAGAAACTCTCTGTGTCGCTCCAGCGCTGACGACGACTTGTGTCCCGACAAACTGGGGTTCATGTACGCCATCGTCACACCTGCTACACACACACACACACACACACACAATGACAGAAGGATAATTTCTGCTCGAGTTATCTCAGTGTCTCAGCGCCACTGGTTCCTGGAGTGGTTTTTGTTAAAGTGTTACAAGGAAACAGAAAAGTCAGAAAACAGACTGAACCATCTCAGACCCGCGTCTTATAAAGTCAGAATTGTCAGATCTTAACTCGCACTTGTGAGATCAGGGTTTCTGCAGGTTTCACAAAGTCAAATTTAAGATTTTTTAAGACTTTTTTAAGACCATTATGAATGAAATTTAAGACCTATATCACGATAAAAAAAAATAAAAAAAACATACAAAGGAAACGCGTAATGAGTCTCTTAAAAGCAAAATCCAAATCAGCAAAATCGGTTCCTAAATTCAGATATTTCAAGCCAAGTATCGCTAAACTTCCACGTCCCCATAGCTGAATAAAATCTGTTTTATGTCTGTGTGTGGTATCTGAGATACCTGCCAAACCTCAAAACTGATTGGCTGTTGCACGTTGGTCTATTTTGTAGTCGTAATACAGCGAATTAAGAACTACAACTATGTAATATTAAAAAAAAAAAAAAAAAAAATTCCAAGCATTTCAATGAGATTTACATGGACATAGGAAAATTAAGACCCATTTAAAAAGATTTAAGACCTAGAACACAATACTTCAGAAAATTTAAGACTTTTTAAGGCCTTTAATTGTGATTTTGAAATTTTAGACTTTTTAAGACCCCGCGGAAACCCTGGAGATAAAAAGTCGCAATTATATTTTAAAATGTTGTATTCTGTCGCAGACACAGGCTTCCATAAAACTGACGAGAACTACAATCCCATTAGGACATAATCCTATTAAAAACTATTTAAAAAATCTTTAATATTTAAAAAATATTAAAAAATCATTCGTTTGAAGATGTTGATTACACACACAACACAAACATATGCATGTACGCAAACAAGTGTTTCGAGAGGGTAGGGACACTCCATTACATCATGGGAGTGGGCGGAGCTAAAGAGCTTTATTCTCTGATTGGTGGATTTTCTGCACAGCATCATGGGTAATGTAGTTTTTCAATTCTGCTTTTAAACGTGATTTTAAAAATAAGCTGAAAATAATGCAAACAGATGGTTTGGACAAAAGCATAAACCAGCGAGATCTTTCCTTCAAAATCCAGTTCCCCGATGGAGAAAATAAGAGTTTTGATTGGTCATTGGGGCATTGTGGGTGGTTCCTGAAGCATTAGTTGGTTCAGACCGGATAAATAACCCAAACAGACGATCGTCTGAGATCCGGCAATAGAAGAAAAACCAATAAAGATGACACACAGCGCTGATTTAAAAACTATGACGCTAAACACACTTGGCGTGAGTGAGGCGTGCAAGTAGAGTCTGTACCTGCTGCTCCGCGGCTCCTCTTCCTCCAGCCAGAGGTCGTGGGGTCACGGCTCCTGATGACCTCTGACCCCTGATGCACCGCATGCTGACCCGGCTGCAGTCGAGGAGAAGAAGAAGAGATGGAGCGAATCCCAGACGCCGGCAGACCACGGGACGACGGACACACCTGAGGAAACACACACCAGCTGCACGGTTATGTGTGTGTGTGTGTGTGTGAGAATGAGTGAGTGAGTGATGAAGTATGTGTGTGAAGCACACACACTAGCCTCGAGGACATCATTGCATCATTGTAGTTCACTTGGACGGAGAAATGATGGCTATTGCATGCTGGGAAAACATGCATTAAATAAAACCAGCCGTCTCCAAATCGCATCATCTCTATTGCGCATCACTTCCTGCTGGAGAGAGGCGGAGCCAGCGTTGTACCTGTTTGATGGCTGCGGGGGGGCGGCTCATCTTCCCCCCGTGAGACGATGATGATGATGATGATGATGATGATGTCTTCTGGATGCGCTGCTCGATCTCCTGCTCCTGTTGGAGAGCCTTCACGAACGCCGCCTTCAGCCGATTGGTGTGCTGGGTCTTCAGCGCCTGCTTCTGATTGGCTGAGAGACACTGCTCACACACGACAGCCCCGCCCCCGTCCTCACACCAGCGGCTGGTGAAGTCCGTCTCACACTGACGACAGCAGGACGGCTCTGCACTGACCCCAGCGGACACACCCTGCTGACCTGACACACACACACACACACACACACACACCAGCACTGCGAGTGTAAATGCAATTTCTGTAATACATTTTAATTTTGCAACTTATAAAGAGTTAAAATATGCATTCAATTTACATATTAGAAGAAGTGTATGAAATGGAAAATTTAAATGTTTAATTTTGCACGAATGTAATGGAAAATATCCAATTGAATACAGAAATGCATTGTTTACATATTAAATTTTAAATTGAATATTCCGACCAATAGGCTTCCATATATCCGTGGCAATAACAAACACTGTGTGGGTCAAAATTATATAGATTTTTCTTTTATGCCAAAAATTATTAAGATTATTAAGTTAATATTTTGAGAATTTCTAACCGTAAAAATATAAAAAATATATATATATATTTTTGTGAGTGAATGCAGCAAATCACGACTTTAAAGGAGATTTTCCCAATGTTTATTTATTAGGGCTGGGTATTGAGACAAATTTCACAATTCGATTCGATTTCGATTCACAAGCTTGATATTCGATTTGATTTCGAATTCCGATTCGATTCAATATTGATTATTTTGGATATCAGTTCCAATAAATGGCCATTTTTCTGAATGGAATCAAATCTCTGAACTAATGCTGTAAACTATGGGAGTCTAGTTGTAGCCTATAGGCTTCATTAGCCTAATATGAAGGTCATAATCAACTGTTTTGTAGCTATACAAACACTTAAATTACACTTTTATTTATTTTTATAATAAGAAGATTATATGAAATATAAACATTTAAATGGTGGCTGTCATAAACACTTGCCAGATTTATTCAAATCTGCATTAAATATTGAAGAACATTAAGATTATAATGCATATGTAATATGGTGTATATATTTATCAAAATGCTCCTCTCTAGAGTTATTTTTTCTAGCTGACTAACGAGTTTATGTGGGTTTTCTGAGGTAAATATGACGATACATTGATTACAAACTGTTTAACTTTAAAATTTGAAAATTGAGACTTTGTTTCATATCAATAGTATCAAAGGACAAAGATTATTGCTATTTTTCAGCCGCGATACAATGATCCATTCATTCAAATGAAACAGGATGACTAATGGATTCTTGAGATTTAAGAATCGTTATCGGTTCGTAAAAATGAGAATCGATTAATATCGAGAAATCAATATTTATTACCCAGCCCTATTATTTATATCGTCACAAAATCCAACCTTAATATCTTCATGCCCTATAGCTGAGCGGTACTAGGCTGAAGATGAGTGTGTGTGTGTGTGTGTGTGTGTGTGTGTGTGTGTACCTGGGCCCAGTGACTCCAGCAGACACTGCACCGCCTCCTCCAGGCCCAGCAGGTAGAGGAAGTGTAGGCTGGCGGGCGAGGGCATGAAGGTGAGCGGGGCCGTGGGGGGTTTGGCCGGCGGGATCTCCAGGAGAGCGTTCTCCAGCTGTTTGCGCAGCGCTAACTTCACCGACGTCACACACTCACCGCCACCGCTCGCCGTCTGCAGGCTCGACCCCGCGCTCTAAGGGAACATCGAGCAGGACACTCACGACACACCAGGATCCTTCATGCTCTTCTGTTAAAATGCTCGTTCCTCTGTGATCAGGACTAACCCTCACCCTTCATCATCATCTCTCCCTGACCCGGACTGAGGTCATTCCATCCCAGAATAATTCGACATTTTCGTCAAAAACATTTTTTCACAGACGAAAACGAGACGACTCATTAAACGTTCAATGTTCACTGTAAACAATGCTTTTCTTTCTCAGTTTTGTATTTTTCAGTCCAAATCACAGTTGTAATTACAGGGGGTAATTTGATTTAATTTTAAGATGTTCTTTATGTCACAGACGTTAAATCTGTGTCTGTATGAGTGTTCAAACTGTAAAATAGTTCATAGATGTTTCCTCCGGGAGTATATCACGGGTTAGGACCCAAAGCCCTAAATCACTGTCCAGAAAGCTTACTTTATTTCATTTTCATAAATTTGTTATTTTCTTTTTAGATTTTTGGTTATTTTTTAGTTTATTTACCTTTAAATTATTAGATTTAATCAATAAATAATACTTTACTACTATTCTATCCTATATATACTAGAGCCCGACCGATAAAGGATTTTGAAGGCCGATACCGATACAAATATTTTTTTGCTTTTAAAATCCGGCCGATATTTTTTTAATTTTTTATTTCAGAAATGCGCAACATTAGATTTCCCTAACATTAGTTATTTGTAGTTATTTGTGAGTTTTAACCAAAATAATATGATAATGCATTTTAAAAAGAAACTTTCTAAAAGTTTCATTTATTGTCATAACAGAACAGACTGATGATAGCGGCGTTAGCTAGCTTTGTGGTTCGCTAGTCTATGATGAGCCATAATTTAGCAACGGATAACGTCATACTGCAAATTGTAAAACATACATTTTCAATATAACAGGCCAAGGAGACTTCTGCCGGCCACTTATTTGAGTTTAGAGAACTGATGGAGATGATCTTTTAATTGTTATTCTCGTGACCAACTCAACGAGTGTTGCCAACAGGGACGGTGTAGAGCGCCCTCTGGTGGACAAACTATACAACTCCAACACTCATGACATGGCTCAAGCGTGTTTCGTCTGTTTTTATTTTATATTTGAAATATTCATTTATCGGCCATTATAACTGCCGATACCAATAGTTTGGAAAATGCCTAATATCGGCCGCTAATATCGGTCTGGCTCTAATATATACTATAAATGTTGTTTTGCTAGTACTTAAGTCTGTGTTTTGATTCGGTCCTGCTCCACACCGGTTCCACATCTCATTCGACTCCTGAGGAACTGACCCGAGGGACGGCTGAGTTTCTTTTGTAAATTTCAACCACTAAACGTTTTTTTGTGTATTCGTGGTTCGAGAGCGACACAAGTCCTGGACCCTCTGATGAACACTCAAGATTTTTACTTTTAAAGTTGTGTGTGACGTTCCTCGAGGGCAGGATGTGTGTGAGTGTGTGCAGCACCTGGTTGATGAGCAGGAAGCTGGCGCGGGGGACGGAGGCGGTGCGGACGAGGCCCGGCTGTAGGGGGCGCTGTCCCTGAACACTGGACCCTGAGGAGGAGCACTGCTGCGGCGTCACTGAGAGAGACTGCACACACACACACACACACACACACCTCAGCACTGCAGAGAACACTCTAGTCTCGGTTCCAGTCCTAATATCTAAAAACTCTTCAATCTTGAATTGTTCACGTGTGCGAGACAAACACGTCCAAATGATGAAGTTCACTGACCCCGTCCCGTTCGTCTGACTCACCTGAGCTCCTCTGACCAGCGCTGGCATGATCACCTGAGTGTGTTTGGTCACATGACCACCGCGCACCAGTGGAGGAGGAGCCACAGTCCCAGAAGGCCGAGCGGGAATCACCTGATGAACGAGTCAACCAATCAGACTCAGGACAGCTGTGCCCAGGACGGGCATTATAGAGTTAATCAGAGCACAGACCCACGACATCATGACCTCTCCTCGGGTCACAGACACGCATCACATCTGTACATCTATCAGTCCATGCATTACCTGTGGACCCAACAGGTGTGTGTGTGTGTG
This sequence comes from Cyprinella venusta, assembly GCA_038021265.1. NCBI lineage: Eukaryota > Metazoa > Chordata > Actinopteri > Cypriniformes > Leuciscidae > Cyprinella > Cyprinella venusta. The sequence continues at coordinate 37,393,136 of CM075870.1, read as the reverse complement.
TGTGTGTGTGTGTGAGTGAGTGAGATTGAGTGAGTGAGTGAGTGAGTGAGTCAGTGAGTGAGTGAGTCAGTGAGTGAGTGAGTGAGTGAGTCAGTGAGTTAGTGAGTCAGTGAGTGAGTGAGTCAGTGAGTGAGTGAGTGAGTCAGTGAGTGAGTGAGTGAGTGAGTGAGTGAGTCAGTGAGTGAGTGAGTGAGTGAGTCAGTGAGTTAGTGAGTCAGTGAGTGAGTGAGTCAGTGAGTGAGTGAGTGAGTCAGTGAGTGAGTGAGTGAGTGAGTCAGTGAGTGAGTGAGTGAGTGAGTCAGTGAGTTAGTGAGTCAGTGAGTGAGTGAGTCAGTGAGTGAGTGAGTGAGTCAGTGAGTGAGTGAGTGAGTGAGTGAGTCAGTGAGTGAGTCAGTGAGTGAGTCAGTCAGTGAGTGAGTGAGTCAGTGAGTGAGTGAGTGAGTGAGTCAGTGAGTGAGTGAGTCAGTGAGTGAGTGAGTGAGTGAGTCAGTGAGTTAGTGAGTCAGTGAGTGAGTGAGTCAGTGAGTGAGTGAGTGAGTCAGTGAGTGAGTGAGTGAGTGAGTCAGTGAGTGAGTCAGTGAGTGAGTCAGTCAGTGAGTGAGTGAGTCAGTGAGTGAGTGAGTGAGTGAGTCAGTGACTGAGTGAGTGAGTGAGTCAGTGAATGAGTCAGTGAGTGAGTCAGTGACTGAGTGAGTGAGTGAGTCAGTGAGTGAGTCAGTGAGTGAGTGAGTGAGTGAGTGAGTCAGTGAGTGAGTGAGTCAGTGACTGAGTGAGTGAGTCAGTGAGTGAGTGAGTCAGTGAGTCAGTGAGTGAGTCAGTGAGTGAGTGAGTGAGTGAGTCAGTGAGTGAGTGAGTCAGTGAGTGAGTGAGTCAGTGAGTGAGTGAGTCAGTAAGTGAGTGAGTGAGTCAGTGAGTGAGTCAGTGAGTGAGTGAGTGAGTCAGTGAGTGAGTGAGTGAGTCAGTGAGTGAGTCAGTGAGTGAGTCAGTGAGTGAGTGAGTCAGTGAGTGAGTGAGTCAGTGAGTGAGTGAGTCAGTGAGTCAGTGAGCGAGTGAGTCAGTGAGTCAGTGAGTCAGTGAGTCAGTGAGTGAGTGAGTCAGTGAGTGAGTGAGTCAGTGAGTGAGTGAGTCAGTGAGTGAGTGAGTGAGTGAGTGAGTGAGTGAGTCAGTGAGTGAGTGAGTGAGTGAGTGAGTGAGTGAGTGACTGAGTGTGTGTGTGTGTAAAGGACTCACAGGTTGTGCAGGTTTAGCAGTCGCTGAGCTCTTCAACAGAGGAGGAACAGCAGACACGGACATCACCGGCTGATCAGAGACAGAACAAACTGGATCTGTAACTCGGACTTTAACACACCAACACACAACACTAACGACACACACAACACTAACAACACACACACACAACACTAACGACACTAACGACACACACACACACAACACTAACAGTGGTCGCTGGTTCTGGATAGTGTTCAGGATCCAGACAATTTTATTTGTTAACAGAGTTTGACTCTTACCTTTTCTTAGGGGATGTGTGTGTGTGTGTGTGTGTGTGTACCTTCTGTCCGCTGGAGTGTGTTTGGCTGTGTCTGATCTTCTTCAGCAGGATGAGTTTGGCCTCTTCTAAGCGAAGCTCCTCCTTAAGCTGATTAATGACACACTCGCGCTCCCCTGCACAACTCCTCTTCACACACACACACACACACACACACACACACATGATTAAACGTTGAGTCTGCAGTGTTCCCCGTTAGAGATGTGCACTAATATTTGATCTGTAGTTATTATTGGAGAAATAAAACACTAGTTGTCCTGCGCTGCTGTTCTGGTGTTTAACGAGTGGACGTCTGTGATCAGGTAAAGATTGGAATTACCAACAGAAAAATGATATTACAGAATGGAAGTGTTTTTAATTAATGAAACCGAGTTATCACAATATCAGCAGCACAATGACAGATCACATGACATCCACTGCAAGATGGCCCGTTCCCCACAGAGACACTTAAGCGTATCCCATCATGCATTATGATGGAGGGGAAAACATTCCAGTGTAAGTCACGATTAATGACGAGTGACCGTCAGGCGTTTACCATCAGCTGATCCGGGACCAGTTCTCTGCAGCGGCTCCCGGCGACCCGAGGACCGGGATCCTTATCGGACACCACGATGACATCATCAGGAGAGGGGGACCGCACGCTCCTCATCGCACT
>CM075870.1:37128435-37385935 GCA_038021265.1 Cyprinella venusta | reverse complement strand
GGACTGACGAGCCGGATCGGGCCCACAGAACACACACGTCATAATAATCGGTACATGTGGGATATAAATATTCAAACTTTACAAAATTTAATAAATGTATTTGTTAAAACTACAGAAGAAGAGAGGCAGAAACCTTTAAAAGAAAAGACCGTTTGTACAATAAAAGAAGAGACGTGCAGGTACAAAACACAAGCCTGCGCTGGAAATGAGTGTGTGTGTGTGTGTGTGTGTGTGTGTGATGTATTAATATGACAGCATATAAAGGTCAGTAAGTGAGCGCCGTTCACATCAAACACTCAGTAGAAGATCCAAAGCAAACGATTCAGAGTCAGATTCAGTGAACAGGAGTCCGGCTCTTCAAGTCACACACACACACACACACTCTCGGGTCTGTGAGCGAATCAATTTCAGCACAAAATAAGGATCAAACACAGCGTTCACACACACTCCGCTGAACCGCCGGCTCCTCCTCCACACACACACACACACTCGTGAACCGAGAGCAAACTCAATAAGTTAAAATCTGAATAACACAGGAGAGAGAGAGAGATCTGCAGGTCAAAGGCAGCGGGTCTCACTCGTCCCCGTCAGAGTGTGTATGTGTGTGTGTGTGTGTGTGTGTGTGTGTTTAGAGCAGGCTCGCCAGGCTTGTTGTGGGTCCATTCTGAGCTTGAATCTGCACCGGAGGAGGGCCGTCCGTCCACTGAAACACACACACACACACACACAACAAGGTCATTCAGAGTTTACATCAAACCCAATACAATCTTGAGATATTCCTCAAATGAAATATGAAAACAAGTGAGAGTGTGTGTGTGTGGAGAAACGAAGCTTTCTGAAACTGAATCAATTGGTTCTGAAAATGACTCAGTGTTCTGAATCACTCTGGCGACTCCTGCTGGCCACAGCGCGTCAAAGCAACCAGAACACCTTTATAAACAACTATGAAGAGAAGCGTACGCTGATCAAACTGTGTGTGTGTGTGTGTGTGTGTGTGTGTGTGTGTGTGAGACGTACACTGATCAGGTTGTGTGTGTGTGTGTGTGTGTGTGACGTACGCTGATCAAACTGTGTGTGTGTGTGTGTGTGTGTGTGTGTGTGTGTGTGTGAGACGTACACTGATCAGGTTGTGTGTGTGTGTGTGTGTGTGTGTGTGTGAGACGTACGCTGATCAGGTTGTGTTCAGGAAGGCTGCAGGCTGCGATGTGATCCTGCAGGAGCTGCTGGGAAAAGTTCTGGTGCATCTGAGCCGCTTCATGAGCATCCATAGAGTTTCCACACGCCTTATTCAGATCTGACGGAGAGAGGAGAGATCAGAGCCACACACACACACACACACACACACACACACACACACACACACACAGAGGACAGACACTCACCCTTCAGCAGAGCCGAGGACCAGAGCTGGACGGACATGTCTGGGATCTTACTGGCCAACTGCATCGCTGGAACCACCATGTTGTTGCTCTCCTGAACACACACACACACACACACACACACACACACACAGATCAGGGTTATTAAACAAGCTCGGTAAAATAAAGCTGAACTGACATGAGATTTAAATATTGGCTGAAAAACAAACTAATATTAGAAATGCTGCTTTGGTGATAAACTGAAGTTAGCAGTGACACTATGACCTGAGAGGAGAAACACTGAAACTAAAATAAACAAAACCTAAATAGCCATAGTGATGTGTGTGTGTGTGTGTGTGTGTTACCCTGTGGTTCCCCAGCACGTAGAATATGTGTCCCAGCAGCACCAGAGAACAGGCCGTCAGACGGTTCAGATCCTCAGCGTTGGACATCTTCAGCGTCTCACGCAGGAACCGCCTACACACACACACACACACACACACACGGATGAGGCGTCTGATCATCAGCATCAGTGACAGACACACACACACACTCAGAGGAAACTCACTTGGCTTCGTTGTAGCGGCCCTGGAAGAAGGAGAGCAGGCCTCGGATGTAGAAGGCTGCGGCTCGCAGACAGTGAGAGCTGGACGACAGAAGATACACACTCATTACAACAGCAGAACATCCATCACACACACACACACACACACACACCACAGAGCCAATCACAAGGCTGAACAGGACAATATCAGAATCAGTGATGGAACATCATCCAAATGACTCAGTCCAGTGTTGATTTGATTCAGTTCAGTGTTGATTCAGTTCACTGTTGACTCAGTTCAATGTTGATTCGATTCAGTTCAGTGTTGATTCAGTTCACTGTTGACTCAGTCCAGTGTTGATTTGATTCAGTTCAGTGTTGATTCAGTTCAGTGTTGATTTGATTCAGTTCAATGTTGATTTGATTCAGTTCAGTGTTGATTCAGTTCACTGTTGACTCAGTTCAGTGTTGATTTGATTCAGTTCAATGTTGATTCGATTCAGTTCAGTGTTGACTCAGTTTAGTGTTGACTCAGTTCAGTGTTGATTCAGTTCAGTGTTGATTTGATTCAGTTCAATGTTGATTCAATTTAGTTCAGTGTTGATTCAGTTCAGTGTTGACTCAGTTCAGTGTTGATTTGATTCAGTTCAATGTTGATTCAATTCAGTTCAGTGTTGATTCAGTTTAGTGTTGGATGCACAAAAATCAAGTGTTGATTTGATTCAGTTCAGTGTTGATTTGATTCAGTTCAGTATTGATTCAGTTCAATGTTGAGTCAGTTCAGTGTTGATTCAGTTCACTGTTGACTCAGTTCAGTGATATTTGATTCAGGTCAATGTTGATTCGATTCAGTTCAGTGTTGATTCAGTTCAGTGTTGGACGCACACAAATCAAGTGTTGATTTGATTCAGTTCAGTGTCAATTCAGTTCAGTGTTGATTTGATTGAGTTCAATGTTGATTCGATTCAGTTCAGTGTTGATTCAGTTCAGTGTTGGACGCACACAAATCAAGTGTTGATTTGATTCAGTTCAGTGTCGATTCAGTTCAGTGTTGATTTGATTCAGTTCAGTGTCAATTCAGTTCAGTGTTGATTTGATTGAGTTCAATGTTGATTCGATTCAGTTCAGTGTTGATTCAGTTCAGTGTTGGACGCACACAAATCAAGTGTTGATTTGATTCAGTTCAGTGTCGATTCAGTTCAGTGTTGATTTGATTCAGTTCAATGTTGATTCGATTCAGTTCAGTGTTGACTCAGTTCAGTGTTGACTCAGTTCAGTGTTGATTCAGTTGAGTTGAAGTTTTGTCGTCACATGTGGGTGTGTGAAGTATGTTAGCTTCTCACTGAATCAGAGTCAGTTTAGTCTGAATCTTTTCTAATATGAGCTGGACTGTTGTACATCTACACTGAGTGACTCATCTGTGGGTCTGTGAGGAGTTTTACCTGACGGGGAAGTTGTGGTCCGGGTTGATCCGCTCTAACAGGCTGTACAGCTGCACAGAGGACATGAAGATGATCAGATGAGGATGATGATGATGAGGATTATTAACAGAGATTATAAACCAACCCCATGATGACCGACCTCTTGATGTCTGTTGCCCTCTCTGATGTACACACTCGCCAGATTGGTCACGATGAAGGTCCACAGCTCCTGATGCGTGGTGAGCTGCACACACACACACACACACACACTCATGAGCTCATGTTGGCGAGAACAGAGCGACAGTAGAGGCTTTAAGGTTCTCACCCGCAGCGCTGTGGTGAACTGGGCCTCAGCGTTGTCCATACAGTTCACCGAGATACAGTACAAGCCCTGAAACACCAGACCGACACATCACAGAGCAGAACACACACACACACACTCATCACAGAGCAGAACTCATCTCACCAGGAGTGTGTGGAGCTGAGCGGCGTGATTGGAGAAGAGCCGTGGAGACTGCTGACACAGCTGACACACCTGAGAGATCTGTCAACACACACACACACACAGGTGTTACGCAGCACACGATCATCAGGGGCATCACACACACACACACACACACACACACACACCTCCTGCAGCGCCGTGGCCTTGTGTCCCGTCACCAGACGACACATGATGATGTGCTCCAGCAGGATGACTTGAAACGACGACAGGATCGGACTGCAGTCCAGCACTGCCAACACACAGAAACATCAGTCCACACACACACACACACACACACACACACACACACACACATCAGCGGCTCGTGTGACTCACTCTTGAGCTTCTCCAACTGCATGAGGGCTTTATCAGTGTATTTCTGGGCCTTCTCCAGATATCCGGCCTGCATCGAGTGCATCACCGTCACCTGAAACACACACACACACACACACACACACACAGAGAGAGAGAGGAAACTGTCTGAGTTAGGCATTATAAACAAGCAATTCTTTTATGGTTTTTGAGGACTAGAATCAGAGATGCACTTATCAAACTATATCTCTATTATCTCTCAAATTCTAGATAAAGATAAAATAGATCAATCAAAAGCTATAACATGATAAAGATATTTCTTTAGTCATGAAAACGGCTGCAGCGTCACTTTAGTGTTTTACGGTTTAACTTTAGTGGGGGGGTTTAGTCCTTTAACCCCTTAACTGTCACTGTCCCGGTACCGGGACGCCTAACTTTACTTTACTATATTTCTATTAAATACTAATCTAATTATGACGAACTATATATCGTTGGAAAGGTCTAAGACTTCTAAATAGATATTCTACCCCTGTTTTGTGTAACCAATTATGTAGGAAGAGTAATTGATGAATTTATGACAAGAGTGCACCTCAAAAAATCTGCATCATAACAGCAGTTTTGACCTTTGTCACAAAAAGTCGATGCACCCACTTTTAATCATCGAAACTTCTGATTTATGCCAAACGTTCATAATAAAACATATAATCTAGTATTTTTCAATAAAAAATAAAAATGTAGTATAATATCGTCCTCTAAAAATGATAATATTTATATTTATTATCCTCTAAAATATAATATTATTTTTTATCGCCTTTTTTATTATATCACATATTTTAGTAGTTATCATAAATTAGGTATCATTTGAAAGCTTATGAACTCAGAATTCATCCTTGGAAAACTGTTTTATAATTGAACATTGCGTTACCATAGAAATGGTACTTATTTTATCAGGCTCCTCCCCTTTTGGGCATCATTAGATTTCATAATTTATAATCAACCTTTTCTAATCTTGACAAACATATATTGTCAGAAAGGTCTGAGTCTCAAGGATCCAAATTTTGTGATAGAATTGATATTTGGACAGAGATGTATTCATTTGTTAAGGCAGAATCAGTATACAACTAAATTCAATGGAGTTCAATGGCCCCCGGTGGCTATTTCTGGTACTACGCCTGAACAAAATCTCATGGGAACTTCAATTTTTGTGATATCAACTTCAAATTTGGAACACAACTTGACAAGATTTATGGCTTTGATTTTAGAGAAATTTTAGAGTACAAATATTTTGTAAAATATATATTTTATATAAAATAAAAATATATATATTACAGCATATTTCATTTACTGTAAATTTAAATTTCCATAACTTTCTTATACTTTAATTTTTTTGAAGTGTTTTCACTTCAGCAATATTCTGCTGAGTGTTTCCTTTAAAACAAGACCAAACTTGGGTATATTTCAAAGCATTCTTAAATTACAACCATTTAAGTTTGAATAGTGCATTTTAACCCCCATTCTCCAAAAGGGGGTGACAGCTAAGGGGTTAAGGACTTACATTTCAAAAAGTCAAATCGAAGCCCTTCGAGTCGGTGTCCGAACCCAGTGATGATGTCAGAGGTGAAGGGTCACTCACCAGATAGACGAGGACACACATGTGCTCCTTGGGCAGCCAATGGAAGAGGTCGGCCGAGTTGCTAGGCAGGATCTCATCATCGTGTAGAGTGGAGATGGTCTGGATACACTGCTGGAGCTGCTTCAGACACGGCTTCACACTCTTCACCTGCACACACACACACACACACACACAGTCTCAGCTCTGCCCTAAACTCAACGCTCAAAGGTCAAAGGTGGCACTTCTGTGGTGAAGGGTTTAAGGCCATGAGAGAGTGTGTTTGAGGAGTGAGGAGTGTGTGTGTGAGCCGTGAGACTCACCTGTCCGGCGTCCAGGTAGTGTGTGACCTGCAGCACGAGGAAGAAGACCCGCAGAGACTCCTTCTGGATGGGGTTCCCCTGCCACGTCTCCACGATCTGCCCACACAGCGTCAGGAGCGGGTGCACTTCCTGCAGCTTACGCTCCATCAGCAGCAGCTACACACACACACACACACACACACACTGATGAGGCTCAACACAACCGCCCCAATAAAGACTGGGCTGAACATAACCCGTCGCTCCATTAGGGCGGGGTAAAAGGTTTTATTTTTCGATGAATCTCTTTAAGATGATGTGGATTCAAACTCAACTCTCGAAGTCCACGACTCCATTATTTCTGAATATGGTGTACACAGAGAAATCAAATCCACAACAGAGAGACTCACCATGCCTTTGCTCAGCAGGAAGAGCGCTCTGTGGAAACAGAGTTTAGTCATTACACACACACGACAGAGAAATGAAAGTGTGTGTGTGTGTGAGAGAGAGAGAGTCACCTGGTGTACTCCGACCCCACGACCCTGGCGTATTCAGCGCCGACGCCCAGCAGATCGCAGGCCGACACCAGATCCTTCTCCAGCGTGTGCAGTTGCTGTGGGAACACACACACACCGCTCAGACGTCGCTCACACACACACACTCCCGTTAAAGAAGAGCAGTGTGTGTGGAACTCATTACAGGTAACTCGAGTGATGTAATCAGATGACTTTTTCAAGTAAGTAATGCAAGTTACTTTGTTTTCTCATTTATGGACTGACAGCAGAGATTAATCAAAGTGCAGAGGTGTGTGTGTGTGTGTGTACCGCGAGCTGGAACAGGAGTCTGCAGTGCCAGTACGGTGTCTGCTGAGAGATCTGGATGGCCTTCCGCAGCAGCGGCTTCGCTGAATCCACCAGGTTCTAGTAAACAGAAGAGCAAACATCAATCCTGACGCACTTTTATCCACAATCACTATATATGTCAGAGGTCACACGCCTCTGGAGCAACTCAGTGTGTAGTTCAGGGACTCATTGGGGTCTCACAGTGGATTCGAACCCGGGTCTCTCGCACCAAAGGCATGTGTCTGATCCACTTGTGTCCTAACCCTCGTGAAACGTCTTGATAATTTCACCGGCATTAATGCCAACTGCATACATTTTGGCACATGTGTGTATTATTTTTATTGGAATTTACTATTTCACCCCCATTTCGTTTAATGAGTCTTCCAGGTTTGGAGTGATATGAAAGCGTGTAAATGACGACAGAAACGTAACTCCCGGTTTTGTGTGAAGTTTATTCGTAACATCAGGGTTATGTTCGGCACAGAGAACCGAAGAGTTGATGAGGGTGACGTGTGTGTGTGTGTGTGTGTGTGTTAAACTCACACTCACCTGTTGGCAGTAGAGCTCTGACAGAAGACTCGCCGCCTCGAACTTCACATCCTCAAACTGAGCGATCTGCACACCTGGGCTAAGGAGAACTCCAACAAAACAGGCATCATCATCATCATCATCATCATCATCATCTGCACACTCACACAACACTCAAGAGGGCCATTGATCATAATGGGGTAAAGGATACTTGCTGAGAGATAAACCACTGAAACAGAGACAGAAACATGAATCATAAATCACATTTTTTAGCGTCATCACAGGACAAATATAGAGCTTCTATCAAAAGAAAATTATATGTGATTTATAACAATAAGATGTTAAAAACAATAGCACTTAAACGCGTTGAATCTGTTAGGGCTAAATTAACAACAACAACCATAATTATAATAAAATTAATAACAATAATGAAGCTTCCGGGACTGCGGCCTTGTCGCTCAGTTGAAGCCTCGGGCTTTCCTGCGCGCTCTCACCGCTTTCTCGAGGTGCGTGCGGGCCAGCTCGCTGTTCTTCGTGTGGTGGTAGAGCACCGAGCCCAGCTGTAAGTGCGTCCGGGCCTCCACTCGCTGCGGGGGCTTGAACTGGAACACGGCCTGCAGGCAGTGCACACACAAGCGGATTTTGGGAGGACTCGATGTCCTGAAATGTTCGGCGAACCCGAGAAGAGCCAGATACCAGGAGTCCGGGGCCTCAGCGCCAGCAGCCGCCATCATCACCACAACAACAACAACACGAGAGCTCGGGCAAACCTCGCGAGAGCGCCAACCGCAGCGAGACTTCCACCGCCCTACCCTGAACGAGATATCGGCTGAATCTCGCGAGAGGAGAATCTGGCGGGACGATCTGACTCTGACAGTTTATTATGATGATTCCTGTCAGAGTCAGATCGTCGGCAAATTATAATACAAGAGCACATTTCCGTCACATAAGAAAAAAAATCATGCTTTAATTAATCATAATTATGGCATACTACTAAGTCGAAGCTATGACTTAAAGTCATAAGAGAACAAATCCCTGGGTAAATAATGACGTCCTCAAGTCTATTAGGCTAAGAAATATGAATTAATTATGGGAAATTCAGCGAAAGCAAGGATGAGTAGCAGAGTTGGGTTGATTATAAAAAGGCAAAGGAAGTGAACATATTAGTAGTTAATACTAAAAAGACGCTGAATACAGAAATGACTGAAAGTTATGCAAATTGGCTACAGTAAAAGGCTAAAAACAAACACTATATTCCTCTAGATCTCGGCGACAACACTACACCTAAGGAGGAGAGAGTGGCAGAGAGCTTTAATATAGTATTTCTGATCAGTTGTCAGGAAGCTTTTGAAAGGATTAGTTTTGAACAGATTGATAATTACTTAAAATCACAAAACCTGCTTTATGAGTTCCAGTCTGGCTTTCGTAAATCTCAGTATACGGATTTCCCGTTCACCGTTTCTGGTTATATAATGAAGGCAGATAATGGAAACTTCTGTGGTCATGGTCATGTAGACTCGATAAACCCCTTTTATACTGTCGACAATGTCTTCTGATGTTAGTGTGTGGATGGCAATAACAGATTATCACTTCATTTAGGGAAAACTGAATATTGTTTAGAACAAAGATAAAGGTTAATAAACCTCATGTTTTAAGGTCATAGCTGGAGATATTGTAATAACTGGAATCAGTTATCTTGGATGTATGTTGGACTGGGTTAGGGTTAGTAGGTCAGGCCCAAAACGAAATCACCAAAGTAAAGCAGAGAGTCCATTTTATTCAGACATCACCATCAGACTGTTATTCCTAGTACTGCATGAAATATTTATACTTTAAAATTTAACGTTTCACATCACAGGATAATGTTAAATGTACTAGTGAAAGTATAAAGATGATAGAGGTGAATCATATATACAGTAGACACACACACACACACACACACACACAGAGAGTTTGAGGGTCACAGACGTTTAATAGATCTCAAAGACAGACTGTTGAGTTTAATCTGGAAGTCTATAATGACGGACGTGTGCAGGTCTGGTGTGTAACATCTGCGCTCATGAACGGGTCACCAGGGTCCAGGTGTGTGTGTGTGTGTGTGTGTGTGTCGCACGTCCTCCACGACGGGGATAAAACACAAGAAACAAACACTTGCAGAGCTCGAGTCTGGGCGGCTCAAACACAAAAGCTGCTTTCTGAAATGAAGCCCATCCCAACAGGAGAGTCCGGCTCAGTAGTACGGCCTTCTGGGATTGTTCTGCAGGAACACAAGACACGCGTTACAAAGTGAATCGCTCGTTTGGTTTCCACTCGCATTCGTGATTAAAATGAATCGCAGCTCAAAAGAAATGATGAACTACAACACTGGAAGGAGTGTGTGTGTGTGTGTGTGTGTGTGTGTGTGTGTGTGTGTGTGTGTGTGTGAGTCACCAGAGGGTTGGGTCTGAAGCGATACGCCAGCATCATCCTCTTACGGAAAGCGTCGTACTCATCGTCACTCTTGCTGAGTTCAGCGGGTCGATCCACACCGAAGCCTGCGCCGTCCACCGCTGTAGAGCCCCTGCACACACACACACACACACACACACACACACACACACACACACACACACACACACACAGGATTAGCAGCACTGTATTTCTAGTCAGGTATCAGTCCGGATTTTCCAGTACTCGATTAGTTAATATTGACTGGGTTGTGTGATTATTATGGTCTTGTGCTGATGCGATGGTGTCGTGTAACCAGAGGGGGGCGCTGCAATAACACACATTACAGCTGTCAATCAACTTTTATATAATACATTTATAATATGTATATATATATATATATTCCTCATGTCTGTGAGTCTCATAAACGCTGAGTTTCAGCGCCAGCGAATCTTGATTATATCGTACGCTATATTTGATTCTTATTTATTAAACCCAGAAATTTGGCTGATGAAACATTGATTAAAATTAAAATTAATTTTATTCAAAAAGAAAATCACTTTAAAGAAAGGCTTTTTTCCAAATCAACACTTACTGAAGTGGTTTAAATCCTGCCGGACCCACTCTGTGAAAGAGTGTGTGTGTGTGTGTGTGTGAGTGTGTGTGTGTACCTGTGAACGGGGTTTTTGATGCCCTGTCCATCAGAGCCCAGGCCGTCTCCTTCTTTCCAGCCCATCTTCATCAGCATCTGGAAGCCGATGTTCTCCACCGTCAGCTTGAACTCCTTGTACTCGGAGTAATCCGGGTCTCGGCCCTCCTGCACACACACACACACACGTCACAGCAGAACTGCTAGCTGTGTCACTGAGTCACATTTACATGGTACAGTTTAGCAGACACAGAACTGAGTGAACACTGAACTGAATCAACACTGAACTGAGTGAACACTGAACTGAATCAACACAGAACTGAGTGAACACTGAACTGAATCAACACTGAACTGAGTGAACACTGAACTGAATCAACAATGAACTGAACTGATTCAACACTGAACTGAGTGAACACTGAACTGATTCAACACTGAACTGAGTGAACACTGAACTGATTCAACACTGAACTGAGTGAACACTGAACTGATTCAACACTGAACTGAGTGAACACTGAACTGAACTGAGTGAACACTGAACTGAATCAACACTGAACTGAACTGAGTGAACACTGAACTGAATTAACACTGAACTGAATCAACACTGAAGTGAGTGAACACTGAACTGAATCTACACTGAACTGAACTGAGTGAACACTGAACTGAACTGAGTGAACACTGAACTGAATCAACACTGAACTGAGTGAACACTGAACTGAACTGAGTGAACACTGAACTGAATCAACACTGAACTGAGTGAACACTGAACTGAACTGAGTGAACACTGAGCCGATGTGAATAATGACTCTGATCTTCTGTAGAGCTGCTCTACTGAATCTGAATGAGTCTCATATCTGATGAAGATTCATCACTGATCTGATATTCTGCTCTTCATCACTGTGAAGAGATCTGGAGTGTGTGTGAGGTGATCTGGAGTGTGTGAAGCGATCGTGAGTGTGTGAGGAGATCTGGAGTGTGTGAAGCGATCTGGAGTGTGTGAAGAGATCTGGAGTGTGTGTGTCGATCTGGAGTGTGTGAGGCGATCTGGAGTGTGTGAGGCGCTGGAGTGTGTGAAGCGATCTGGAGTGTGTGTCGATGAACAAAGACTCGTTCTCACCTTCAGAGCTTTGAACGTCTCCATGAACTTCTCCAGCTCGTCCGGAGGGAGGAAGTCGCCGATGAAGTGCTTCCCTTTGCCCATGTCAGTCAGTTGCTCCGCCCACTCTGAGAGAAACACACACACACACACAGCACAGGCGTCACACACACACACACGAAGCCCTCAGGCTGTGGGTGTGGTGCGTGACCCCTGACCTCTGGTCTTCTCCATCTCCATCTGCCGGAGCCGGTGTTCCCAGGTGCCGGCCTCGGGGTCGAGCTCCTCGTCGCTGTCGTACTCGTGCTGGTGGTTCCGGATGGCCTTCTCCCACATCAGCTGCATGTCCTGCATCGCACGCTTGTGCTTCATGATCATGTCGTACATCTCCTGCATCTGCACACACACACACACACACACACACACACAGCAGTAAACATCACAACACTGTACCGCATGTGGGGTTTATGGGTAATGATCAGGGTCGGACACTGGTAATATAGTGTAACCATTGGTTCCTCGTCGTATTGTGTGTGTGTGTGTGTGTGTGTGTGTGTGTGTCCGCACCTCCTGCTGTTCTTTGAGTTGCTTCTTCTGGTCGTCTGAGAGCTCCGTCACGCCCACCAGACCCACCGGCTTCCCCTTCTTATATCCCAGACTGCTCAGCTCCTGAACTGCACACACACACACACACACACCAGAACAAATGTCATCAAATTATACATCGATATATGTGTGTGTATGTGTGTGTGTGTGTGTGTGTGTACCAGTCAGCGCAGGAGTGCTGGTCTCTGTCGGAGAGCTGATGCCAGGGTTGGAGGGTATGGGGACTTTATCATCTTCGGCCCCCCAGCGGCTCTTCCTCTTCCTCTTGGCTGACGAGGGCGGTGGCTCCGGGGCCGACGGCTGAGACTCACTGGTGCTCCGGCTCTCACGAAACTCGTCCACTTTAGCCTTATAGAAGCGGTGAGCGGCGCTCTGATACTCGTACAGGAAACTGACAGAGAACAACAACAGATCATACACAGCTTAGATTTCACAATCCAGCAGGGCTGAATCACTGCTTCTCCTTCAGAGGAATCAACTGAACTGAACTGAATCAACTGAACAGAACTGAATCAACAACAGATCATCTACAGCTTAGATTTCACAATCCAGCAGAGCTGAATCACTGCTTCTCCTTCAGAGGAATCAACTGAACTGAACTGAATCAACTGAACAGAACTGAATCAACAACAGATCATCTACAGCTTAGATTTCACAATCCAGCAGAGCTGAATCACTGCTTCTCCTTCAGAGGAATCAACTGAACTGAACTGAATCAACTGAACTGAATCAACAACAGATCATATACAGTTTAGATTTCACAATACGGCAGGGCTGAATCACTGCTTCTCCTTCAGAGGAATCAACTGAACAGATTCAACACTGAACTGAATCAACTGAACTGAACTGAATCAACAACGGATCATCTTCAGTTTATATTTCACAATCCTTCCTGATGTAGAGCACGGCTGAATCACTGCTTCTCCTTCAGAGGAATCAACTGAACTGAATCAAATCAACTAAACTGAATCAACACTGAACTGACTCAACTGAAATGAACAAACTGAACTTTATCAACTGAATTAAATCAACTGAACGGAATCAACTGAACTGAACGGAATCAACTGAACTGAACGGAATCATCTATACTGAACTGAATCAACTGAATTGAACTGAATCACCACTGACCTGAATCAACAGTGAACTGAACGGAATAAACTGAACTGAATCAACCGAACCGAATCAACTGAACTAAATCAACTGAATTGAATCAACTGAAGTGAACTGAATCACCATTGACCTGAATCAACAGTGAACTGAACCAACTGAATGGAATAAACTGAACTGAATCAACACTGAACTGAATCAACTGAACCAAACTGAATCAACTGAACTGAATCAACACTGAACTGAATGATGGTGGAACTGAATCATACATCATGTCCAGTCAGTATAGATAGATAGCTAGTTTAATTGAATGCCATGTCAGCATCTAAGGTCATTTTCATGTCAAAATTAAATTACATAAATACAAACATCAAATAAATACAATAAAAGCAAGCAAACAAACACCAGTCATATGATGTGTCTAAATGAACATATGATTAAAAACCCTCTTCAGGCATGATCTTCCTCTAGTCCTGGACGAGAGAGCGCTCTAGACGTATTAAACCCAGAACAGTCTGATAATGTGTTGTACAGTCTGTATAGGTCATAGAGCCCTCTCTCTCTCTCTCTCTCGGGACGAGCGAGGGGTCACGCACCTGAAGGCGGGGTTGTCCCGGTTGTGCTGCGCAGCCATGATCTCCACCTCCGGGCCACCGTCCGCCACGAAGCGAGCCAGCTTCTCCGCCACCTTCCTGGTGCTGTCGTCCACTGAGGAGGAGACTTAAAGCAGCCAATCAGAACCGGCAGCAACGCAAACTAAACGAGCTCGTTACCAGTGAGAGAGAGAGAGCTGGGGTGGGCTTGGGGAAGAGTTCAACACATCAGTAAGGGTTAAAGGTGACATATCAGGTGACCCCTTTCACACCATCTAATATAAACACAGGGCATCTCCAGGATGTGTGTGTGTGTGTGTGAAATTTCAGCTCTAAATATGATCTGTCTGCTTTAAATTCATAAGTGTGTGACAGATACAGATGTAATTATATGAACTTAAGCGTAAGTAGTACACACACTCACACACTCACACACTCAGAGCGAGACGAACATCAGGGTCTGTGTGAGATACGGATGTTTGCGAGTTGTGTGTGTGTGTGTGTGTGTGTGTGTGTGTGTGTGTGTGTGTGTGTGTGCTCACCATCAGCCTGAGCGGACGAGTCTCTCCTGATCTCAGCCACTCTCCTCCTGTAGTACAGATAGTCTTTACTGTTCTTCTCAAACAAGAACCTGCAGCAGAGATCGGCTTCAGGAACTGAACACCATACATCATACATCATACACCACACATCATACACCCCACATCATACACCATACGCCTCCATATACGAGTGTAAAGGTGGTTTAACGGGCTATTTCTATTCTGCATTTAGACGGCGGCGTGTCTGACACACTGAAGGTCTCAAGACAGAGGAGCAGGAGTGTGTGTGTGTGTGTGTGTGTGTGTGGACCACTCAATTTACTCAAAGTAATAAAGCACTCTAAACAGTAATCTGCATAATCTACAGTCAGGACTCTCGTGAGGACTAAACACAGTTAACTAGGAGTTCAACAGGCTTTCGTCTCTGAATAATTTTCCAAATTCTAATATTTATAGACCCGAGTTCAAGAACACAGAAGTGTGTGTTTTGCTGCTCGCCTGTTTCTGCTGCTGTTAGAAACGGTAAAATGGCTCGATTGTGTCCCGCTTTGATGCTTCTGATGTGAAGCGAAGGCTCAGCTCTCAAAGTCTGCACGTTAATCACCAGATAATAAGAATAAAAGTCCCTCGATCCGGATCCGGTCCACCATCTCAACATCTCTGCTTTACACAGTTTTTGAACTGAACTGAGTCAACACTGAACTGAATCAACACTGAACTGAGTGAACACTGAGTGAACTGAGTGAACACTGAACTGAACTGAATCAACACTGAACTGAATCAACACTGAACTGAGTGAACACTGAACTGAGTGAACACTGAGCTGAGTCAACACTGAACTGAGTGAACACTGAACTGAACTGAGTGAACACTGAACTGAACTGAGTCAACACTGAACTGAGTGAACACTGAACTGAACTGAGTGAACACTGAACTGAGTCAACACTGAACTGAGTGAACACTGAACTGAACTGAGTGAACACTGAACTGAACTGAGTGAACACTGAACTGAACTGAGTGAACACTGAACTGAGTGAACACTGAACTGAGTGAACACTGAACTGAATGAACACTGAACTGAGTGAACACTGAACTGAGTGAACACTGAACTGAACTGAGTGAACACTGAACTGAACTGAGTGAACACTGAACTGAACTGAGTGAACACTGAACTGAGTGAACACTGAACTGAACTGAGTGAACACTGAACTGAACTGAGTGAACACTGAACTGAACTGAGTGAACACTGAACTGAGTGAACACTGAACTGAACTGAGTGAACACTGAACTGAATCAACACTGAACTGAATCAACACTGAACTAAATCAACACTGAACTGAACTGAGTGAACACTGAACTGAACTGAGTGAACACTGAACTGAATCAACACTGAACTGAATCAACACTGAACTGAGTGAACACTGAACTGAACTGAGTGAACACTGAACTGAACTGAGTGAACACTGAACTGAACTGAGTGAACACTGAACTGAGTGAACACTGAACTGAACACTGAACTGAACTGAGTGAACACTGAACTGAGTCAACACTGAACTGTGTGAACACTGAACTGAACTGAGTGAACACTGAACTGAATCAACACTGAACTGAATCAACACTGAACTGAACTGAGTGAACACTGAACTGTTATGAATAATTAATTTGATATCTGATGAAGATTCGTCACTGATTCTGATATTCTGCTGTTCATCACTGTGAAGCGATCTGGAGGAACAGAGACTCGACTGGGACTCAAAGGTCGCAGGTCGCAGCGTGCCGACACTGAGTGTGTGTGTGTGTGAGACTCACGAGAATAAGGGATTGTCTCTGTAATCCTCCATGGCCTTCTTCTCCAGCGCTGCTCCTCCTTCGGCCACGAACACGGCCATCTTCTCCAGCACCAGCCGCAGCTCGGGGTCCTCCGGGGGGGCCACTGCACAGGAGAACACGCAGACTGAGTGAGTGTGTGTGTGTGTGTGTGTGTGTGTGAGTGAGATAAGTGACTGTCCTTTAGTTACTCAGAGGGAGAACGCTAGTTCGGCACCATTTAGATGAGAGTTCACAGGTCGAGAGTGTTACCTTTGACCTCCAGGAAGTGCTCGTCGTCCTCCTCCTCGTCTTCATCATCGGGTGAGCTGAACACACTGGGCCGGGTCACGGGGAGCGTGGTCTTCTTGGACTGGGAGTAGTTCTTGAACTGGTTGATCATGCTGCTGACGCCCAGACCCGGACGCTTCCCGATCAGAACGCTCTTCTTCGGAGCCTGTGATTGGCTCTGAGCACAGGGGGCGGGGCTGAGGGGTCCTACAGGACATGACATCACACAGCCAACATTTGAAGAACTGAACCCGTCCGCATTAGCTAAAATAACGGCGTGAGCTCACCGTCGTCAGCGCTGGACCTCTGCTGCTGCATCCGCAGGAACTGCTGCAGGAAACTGCCGTCGTTCACAAACCGGTTCGGCTTGGAGGAAGAGGAGGATGAGGATGAAGACGACGATGATGATGACGACGATGATGAAGCCTGTGAGGGAGGAGAGCTGAAACACACACACACACAGACAGAGAGACACGTGAGAATGTTTGTGTGTGAGTGTATGTGTGTGTGTGTATGTGTATATGTGTGTGTGTGTGTGTGTGTGTGTGTGTGTGTGTGTGTGTATGTGTATATGTGTGTGAGTGTGTGTGTGTGAGTGTGTGTGTGTGTGTGTCACCTGCTGGCTGAGTTCCGGGCCGGCTTGGGCGTGGGTGCGGTCTGAGCCTGTTCTCTCAGCTTGGCCTCGATCTCTCTCTTCTTCTGGGCGATCAGCTCCTCCTGCCTCATGATCACATTCAGCTTACTCTTCTGATGAGTCTTCCTGCCGCCACGACCTACACACACACACACACACACACACACACACACGAGAACAACACGACATTTACATTTCTCCATAGACTCAGATTATTTTTATTTCATGCCGTGTCAGCAGTCAGAGCTGTTTTCATGACAAGAATTCATTTACAAAAATACAAATATCATATAAATAAAACAATAACAAAACAAATATAAACAAATAGTCATATTATACAATATATTTGTTCAAATTAACATATGATAAAAAAAATCCAGAACCTTTTCAGGCATAATCTCATTAAATATGTCCTTCAAAAAAGTAACTTCATAAAAGAGCATTAGTTGACCCAAAACTGAAAATTCTGTCAGTATTTACTCGTTCCAACCCCGTAAGACCTTCGTTCATCTTCAGAACACAAATGAAGATATTTAAGATATTAAGATCGCTCCTGCATACTAGTCCATAGGCTTCTTGAGGGAATGACTCTCGAAAAGTCATTAAAGACATCGTTAAAATAGTCCAAGTGACTACAGGGGCTCAATCTTAACTTTATCAAACCACGAGAACACTTTTGTGCGCAAAAACAAACAAAAATAACGACTTTATTCCAACTATTCACTTGTAGTCAGTTAGCGTAGTGTGATTGCGTAAAGCTACGTCACACGCAGGCTCACTATTGGCCGACGCTGGTCATGTGTGTGATGCGTGTGACGTACAATAACAGAAGCTTACGCTATTAAACTAGTAACCTGACTCGCGCAGAGGGAGAAATAAACCAATAGTTGAAATAAAGTCGTTACTTTTGTTTGTTTTTGCGCACTAAAAGTGTTCTCGTGGTTTGATAAAGTTAAGATTGAGCCGCTGTAGAGTCACTTGGACTATTTTAACGATGTCTTTAATGACTTTTCGAGAGTCATTCCCTCAAGAAGCCTATGGACTAGTATGCAGGAGCGATCTTAATATCTTAAATATCTTCATTTGTGTTCAGAAGATGAACGAAGGTCTTACGGGGTTGGAACGAGTAAATACTGACAGAATTTTCATTTTTGGGTGAACTAACCCTTTAAGTCCAGGACAATCTAATAAAAATGTTTACATTTCTCCATATAAAAATAACGTTTTTGCACATTACTGTTAATGAGAGATCATTCTCTTTACTGTCCAATCAGCATTCCCCAGACATAAACTTGTCATATTATTAGTCACTGCACTTAATAATGCAGAATAAATCAGGATTAAAAAGCTTTAAACACGTCTATATTCCTCTACTCTTACCGAAGTGATGTGATGATCTGGGTGTGTTTTTCTGATATTCATCTTCACGTTTATATTTAAACAGCAGGGAAGCCAATTTCAGCCAGCATATGAAAAATAGCATGCTTCTGCTAATCATAATTAAGACACGCTAAGACATAATCACCACATCTAAAGTCAGGGTTAAGATTTGAAATGACATCTCGGGCCTACGTCATAACAAATCCAACGTCATAATATGATGAATAGTCGACATACAAGGTCATAGATAGTCATTATTTCTATTTTTACCTCATAACTTAGACTTTTTAATCGCATAAATAACTCATATAAGTTAATTTGATAAAAAAAAATAAGAATGATGTTTGTCTTGTGTGTCTGAAACGGGCTTCCGTGAATATGACCAGAGATCATAAAAGACAAATAAACACAAATGTTCGATTGGTGTTTAAAGCTGATCTGAGGTGTACACACACACACACACACACACACGCACACACACACACACACATATATATCCACACACAAACACACACACAGCTGTGAAGCGGCTATCGCTCAGAACCCAAGGAGGGTCGAGAGGAAGAACACACACACACGGACACACACACACGGACACATGTGTTTGGGACGAACAGAAGGAAGGATGATGTTTATAAGGCCGTCTGTCGTTACCCGTATCGCTGGACTCCATCGCGCTGTGTGTGTTATGGATCTGCTTCTTCTTCTTCTGCGGGTTTTCGAGCAGATCAAGACAATACAGCGGAACTCACAGCGACACCTGCCGGCCGCCACTGCACATGCGCAGCTCGTGTCACTCACTCACACACATTTTAATGTTTACTTTATATATTGTAATGTACATTTTGTTAAGTTTTTTGTTTTTCTGTGATGTGATTTGTACTGTATTTTTGTAATAAAAAAAAGAGACAAATATGGAAGCGATCGTGCATAGAGCCTATTAAATGCATATTATTATAATTGATTCAACCAAAATGATGCTAAAGTAAAGTGCCAAAGTGATGCTAACACTGTCTGTGTCTCCACATGTGTGTTAGTGTGAGCAAAACCTTGAGAAGATTGTTGATTTTCAGCTCAGTTTGTTAATGGATCATCATTTCATGTTGATGCAAATGTGTTCAGTTTGTAATTCTTTCGTAATTTTAATAAAATAATTATTTACATGTCTGTCTTCAGTGTGATTTTGAGAATATAAAATGCACGTTTGGTAGAATGATCCTTTATTGCTCTCACACGTCTCAAAATAAATATTCACATTTATTTCTTGTTAGAATTATTACGATCAACAATATTAAAGGAGAACTCCGGCGAACAATGAACTTTTTGTCTAATACATTGATACCTCGTCAATCGTTCTCTGAGGTTTGTTTTCATGATAATCGAATGTAAAGACTTTTATCTCTAAAAACTGTTTAGTGTATAATGCTAGTACTGGGGCATTGACTAAGTAAAATGAAATCGCTAGTTTATACCACTAACAAGGCTCAAAAGAGTCCTGCACTAACGCAGTAACATAACAAGGCTCTATACATGCAAAACGAAGCATTGAGAACTTTGTAAGTGTACAGACCGTTTAATAAGAACATAAGTTATAAAGACCGTTTACTTCGTGTTGACATACAGACGCCATCTTAGGAAATAGTCTCGATAAGTCGATCCCCGAACGCTGTTCATACAGTTCAGAAGTTCGTTGAACTTCAGATCACTCAGCACGGCGTTCGTGATTTGACTTATCGAGACTATTACTGCATAATTGGTTCCCTCTAGAACTATGTACATTTTATCGGATTACAACTCACATAAAATACGAAAACAAAAATAATTAAGTTTTGATGAAGTTCACAAACAATCTTGATAACATTTCACATTTTTAAACCAGCTACACATGAACCAATTACATTTCAATATCACTGGATGCAGCCTAATATTATATATTTTCGATTCCACTAAACCTGTGTTGTGATTGTACTGTAGCGTTTAACTGTGTCTTGATCATCGGCTTTGAACTCGCCAGAGATCGCCCAAAAAAGGATGTTTATAATTTGTACATTCTATTGATAAAAGAATCCTGATTTTTACTGTTTTTACTGATAATAATAATGTTTTGGTTTTTTTTAAATAAAACATGGATAACATGAAAAAATATTTTTTTTTTCAGGTTGAACTTTGGTTAGTCACTCAAACCTTTATCAAACCTTTTTTTTTTTATTGAACTTTTTGTTATTACAATAAACAATAAAGAAATCCAACAAAGAGAGGATCAATGACAATCTCAAATTGCACAATGCAAATAATAATGTAAACAAATCAAAATTCACACCTAACCTTTATCAAACCTCTCACCGTCGCGCATATCCGCCATTTTGTAGTTTTTTTTAACAATTATATGCCTGACAGTCAACACGGGTTTGACCGAAAAAAAATGTCAAAATTGAAAATGCTGTGGAAACAAAGACACCTACATAGTGCCCTTGAGGTAAGCGAAAACATATCAAAA
This sequence comes from Cyprinella venusta, assembly GCA_038021265.1. Taxonomy (NCBI): domain Eukaryota; kingdom Metazoa; phylum Chordata; class Actinopteri; order Cypriniformes; family Leuciscidae; genus Cyprinella; species Cyprinella venusta. The sequence continues at coordinate 37,364,913 of CM075870.1, read as the reverse complement.
ATTAATTTCAAAGTGAACTATCTCTTTAAACGTTCGTTTTTGGCGATCGACCGCTTATAAAAACTTATTTGTGGGTATTTTAGCTTGTAGACATTTTTATGTTTTTTGTTATAAGTGTAAGTCAGAAAATGGAGAAGGATTTTCATTATGTCGCTCTGTCTGTGACACAGAGAGAGAGAGACGCAGGTCTGGAGTTTGAGTGGCAGGGGGCGCTAGAGAGCAGCGCGCAGTCGCACTCGCCGCAGCCGAAGGACAAGAAGAGGAATACGCTTCCGGTTACCGAAGCGGTGCTGACGGGAAGATGGCGGCGTCCAAGGTGAAGCAGGACATGCCTCCGCCCGGGGGATACGGGCCCGTGGACTACCGGAGGAACCTGCCCCGGAGAGGACTGTCCGGTTAGTGTGTGTGTGTGAGTGAGTGAGTGAGGAGGGTTAGCGCGGTGATCAGTGCGGGGGGTTCACACACACACACACACACAGTCATCATCATCATCATCTCAAACCCCCTGAGCGAGATTCCGCTTTAAATAATCACTGTAAACACAGTCTGATCCAGCTTTAAGAGTGAAGGGTTAACATTAGTCAATCTTTTATTGATCAAACTCTCTAACGATGATCTTTAATCCGGTTTCACATTAAAGTAGAGCTGTTTACAGTCTGGAAATGAAGACAGTGTAAACTTGAGTGATTTTCCTCGAGTTTGTGTTTAATCTCCTGCTGTGTGTGACTGTGGATACACTGACAATCACGATTATACTGTTTCTAATAAAAATCAGACAACTAAACAAGTGTAGGCTAGAGGCAGTCAATTAAAACTGCCGATGTGATAAGAATATTTGCATATTCATAAATCCGCACATACTGAATATCCAATTAGCTACAATCAAGATATTTTAAGGCATGAAGGCTTTTTTCCAAGAATGAAAAATATTAAATATGTTGAAGTATGTAATTTTGGTGATCATAGATTAAATGATTGACTGTTAATAATATGAATGAATTATTTAAATAAAATCTCTCGAGTGACGATTCAATGATCACTTGACGAGTCACTTGGCGCCACCTACCGGTGTAACTGTGTTTTATCATAACCCTTGACTGATTGCAAGAGAAATAATGACTCTACTTTTATTTCGATGCATGACGACTCCGGATGTGATGGCACTCACCGAAGGCTTAATAAACAGAGACGAATTGTTTAACATCGAGGAAAATGTGTTCGATTCGATATCGTGATCTTGCTGATGTCAGGCCGTGGTGTGACGGGGAGTGTGTGTGTCGTTCCCAGGTTACAGCATGTTCGGGATCGGCGTCGGGATCCTGGTGTTTGGATACTGGAGGCTTTTCCGCTGGAACCGCGAGCGCAGGTGAGTCTCGTGCCGCCGCTTTAGCCGTCCGCGTGTCGCGCCGTCAGTCCTGACCCTCCTCCTCCTCTTCCTCACAGGCGTCTGCAGATCGAGGAGCTGGAGGCTCGGATCGGGCTTCTGCCGCTGCTACAGGCTGAACAGGACCGACGGTGAGAGTCACGCTAAACTCGCGTCATGCTAGCATGCTGTTAGCATGTTGTTTAACGCATGTTCTCACCATATTTTATTGCTAACATGTTTCTAGCATGAATTAACAACATTTTAAATAACGCTAGCAACATTTCTATCCTGTTGTTAATAAGTTTTAGCACATTGTTATCAATAATTATCTCGCTGCTATTAGTTTCAGCACGTTGTTAGCATTAATGAAGATGTTTGAAGACGTTGGTAATAATGTGTGTTCCTCCTGCAGAACGCTGCGGATGCTGCGGGAGAACCTGGAGGAGGAGGCGGTGATCATGAAGGATGTTCCCGGCTGGAAGGTTCTGACGCACGTGTTGTTGTCTCTGAGCGCGATCACATGATCATGATGTGGAGGTTCAGGAGTTAAGCGTGTTTCCTCTGTCTCAGGTCGGGGAGAAGGCGTTCCACACGGACCGCTGGATCCCTCCGCTCTCAGAGGAGCTCTTTAACCTTCGACCCCGCGAGGAGCTGATCCACAAGAAGTTTGGCTTCCAGTGGTACGTGTAGACGGCTGCTATCCCAGCATGCCCTGCTGCACGGAGGCGTGTTATTTTGTTCACACTGTAAATGTTTCCATATTAAATATCTGTACTTTTCCTCTCAGATGCTCTGGTGTCCTCCCTTCTTTAGTTCGTTTATTGATAATAAGATCTTATAATTAACTCTAGTTAATGTAGTGACCAAAAAATACACGTGTTACAGTCTCTATTAACCCTCTGGTGCTCTTCCGTCATTTCTGATCAAAAAATCATTTTCTGTTTTGAATTTCTAAAAATCACAGCTTTGTCGGAATGTTACGAAACTTGGTGACTTTTATGGGATTGGGTATGTGAACACACAAAAAAACTGAGGTCATCATTCAAGCAATTTAAGTGGTCGGAAAAAAATGAGTCAGACTTTTATGTCAAAAATGACCGACTCAGAAAATGAATGGGAAATTGACAACAACAAAAAAAATTCTCTGAATTTTTGTATGTGCAATCTACAAATAGGCCACAATTCTAAAAAAAGTACATCGAAGGAAAGGGGTGATGCTCTACAACATCTAGAGTGCAAAACATACACACCCACAAACACACTTCTATACACATACACACCAATAAATTTTGATTACAAAAGTGTGTTTTTAATTTCTAAAAATCACAGCTCCATCGGAATGTTACGAAACTTGGTGACTTTTATGGGATTATGTATGTGAACACACAAAAAAATTGAGGTCATGATCTGAGCATGCTAAGTGGTCTTAAAAAATAGTCACACTTGTCCCACAGAAGCGCACATTTACTCTTCCTCAGATCTTCATCTTCATCATCTGAAACCAGAAGAAGCACAGATTAGATTGTACCGTTAGCTCCACATGATGAGATGTTGATAGATTTGATGCTGATCTCGGGTCAGGGGTCGCCGGGGTCACGGGTCGCCCAACTCAGACTCCAGCGGAGACTATCCTGAATAAAAGCAGAGGAAGAACATGAAGAACGAGCTCGAGTCTCGCAGCAAACACAGTGCTAATGGACACATATGAGACGCAGCCGACGCACAGCACACACACACACACACACTCAAGAGGAGAGCAAAGGAAGGTTACCTCACACACGACTGACTAGCAGAGCAGCGTTCCGGATCCGGGTTCGAGTCTTTACAGGAGCAGAACGCTTGGATTGGGGAAACACACTGAACACACTCTAAACTCACTTCTACATAAGTGCCAAAATATATTCAATTACAAAAATGATCTGCATTCAAATGCACAACTAAATTATTATATTATTATTAACGATCACTTGCACTAAATTATTATATTCCATCATTTTAAAAAGATACAATTTCAGAATTACTCTGAATATTATTTTAGAAAAGAATATTTTTAGCTCACTCACTTTAATTCATTTACAGCCGATTTTGAATGCACGACTGATACGGTAAATACAATTCTTTAAATTTAACGCAGCACGTTAAGTAATGTTAGTGCTAAGTTTTCAATTTTGAAAAGCCACAACACTTATTACTCTTAATCTTTCGCTAAATATAAAATGATTCATTCTCTGCATTTAAATCTGGTCATAATATTTTAATGCATGACAGTAATTAGAACAAACATGTGCTAAATTATTAAATTCAGGAAAATATAAACTCAACTGCAATTTAAAATCGAATGCATGAAAAAAGTATTTTATATTTAGCCAAGAATTGAATTTTAAAAAGCAACAATTTAATAATTACTCCATTCAGCACACACTGTAAGCAAAAAAATACAAATGTAAAGCATGACAAATACAGCAAACGGGCATGTGCACCAAATTATTAAAGTCAATCATTTTAAAAAGCTACACTTTCAGAATGACTTGTCATTACTCTGAATATTTTTAGCTCACTCACTTTAATTTATTTAAATAATCTACATTTAATGCAGATTTTGAATGCACGACTGATACAGTAATTAGAGCTCAGCTCCACTTTAAATGTAACGCACAACACAAATTAAATTTAGTGCTAAATTTTCAATTTTGAAAAGCTAGAACACTTAATACTCTTCATTTTTGCTGATCTAGCTAGATATACAACAATTTAATCAATTATCTGCATTTAAACAGTTACTAATATTTTAATGCATGACAGTAATTCAAAAAAACATGCTAATTTAAAATAATCCAACAGCAATTTAAAATCGAATGCATGACAAAAATGGTATTTTACACTAATAGTAGCCAGGCATTCAATGTTAAATTATTACTCTATTTAATGCACGTATTCTTTAAGCAAAAAAATTAAAATGCTACCTTTACTAATTTAAAGCATGACAAATATACAGCAAATAAAATGAGCATGTGCACCAAATTATTAAAGGACAAGTTGTGTATTTTACAATTAAAGCCCTGTTTTAAGATCGTCCCTGATGAAATAGAATAGTTAAGATTGTTTTTGAGACAAATGCTCCTGTCACGAGAACTTCTGGATTTTGCGTTAGTACCCCACCACCTTTATAATGAAAGTTAGTTTCACGTCTTCGTAAACTAAAGTTTTATGCGTTTTTATGAATGATTGTTCGAGTGCACCTATGCTTTCATTATAAAGGTGGGGGGGGGGGGGGGGTGCTAACACAAAATCCAAAAGTTCTCGTGACAGGAGCATCTGTCTAAAAAACAATCTTAACTATTCTATTTCATCAGGGACGATCTTAAAACAGGGCTTTAAGTGTAAAATACTGAACTTGTCCTTTAAACTCAATCATTTTAAAAAGTTACACTTTCAGAATGACTTGTCATTACTCTGAATATTTTTAGCTCACTCACTTTAATTTATTTAAATAAACTATATTTAATGCAGATTTTGAATGCACGACTGATAAAGTAATTAGACCTCAGCTCCACTTTAAATGTAACGCAGAACAAATCAATATAATTTAGTGCTAAATTTAAACCAGTTACTAATATTTTAATGCATGACTAATTAGAAAAAAAACATGCTAATTTAAAATAATTAAACTCGATTTAAAATCGAATGCATGACAAAAATGGTATTTTACACTAATAGTAGCCAGGTATTCAATGTTAAATTATTACTCTATTTAGCGCACGTAGTCTTTAAGCAAAAAAATTAAAATGTCTACATTTACTAATTTAAAGCAGACAAATATACAGTAAATAAAATGAGCATGTGCACTATTATTAAATTCACTAATTTAATGTGAGCTACACGTGCAGTTCTATTTAAAGTCATTGCATGAGCAGAAGAAGTCAGTGTAAGATTATGATCCTCGTGTTTGAAAGGCAACAACAGAAATCAAAGCGTTTGAACAAATCGTTTCGTTTAATAGGCTCCATGAAGCCACAATTGAAGAGCAACAAAAGAATAAAAACAAAATAGTGAGTCCAATTCTGATACAAAGAAAACACAAAGAGCACAAGTTTCTTTTTTCCCAGTTCTGGAGTGTACTGTTAACAATTTCTGGTTCTCTTTTCAAGTAAATATTCGATATATATATTAGTCAAGAGTCCATGATTAAAATGCAGGCGTCGAGCAGAGACTGACTCGAGAACAGCAGCGACGGCCACCAGGCGGAAAGGAATCACTTTATGGAAACTGGACAAATCAGTGCCTGGCTTATCAAAGTAACAAAAGGAGCCGTTCTCTAACGAGAGAGTAGATCTAATGGAACAGGATTGGAATAAACAGAGGCTTCGTTGAGCAAACACACTCGACTCCCGTGAAGGACATTGGTCAAATATAACGTTTAAATGTGGAGGAACCAGTCGGCGCTCTTCGTCAACACGCGTCGGTTCACGGCTTGATGAACAGAAACGGCCTTTTCTTAAAGTACAACAGAACAGAAACAGGGAGAACAGCTACAAAACAAATCCAAGAACAGATCCATGAGTCTTTGGAAACGCTCGGCCAGTGTCGCGTCGGGTCTTGGGTTTTACTCGTGTACAGCTGAGGAGGAAGTATCACACATCAAGACACTGGAGAATCTCAACAGGTTTAAGACACAAGCTAACCAACCAGAGCAAAGACAGGAAAACAGGGTCGTTTCGAGCGGCCTGGAGAATGACAGCGCAACCGTTCCTCCAACGGAGATGATCGATCGTTCTTTTGGGGTTCTTTTTGAGTACTTGAAGTCATGAAGCTCGAGATCCAAATTGAGAATTAAAGCATTTGTGTTTTATAAACCCATGTAAAAAAAGAAAGACAAAAAAAGGGTAACGTGGTAAAAAAGTCTTGACTATCCGCCCCGGTTGAGGAAACTCAAGAAAAGCCTGTTTTGCCAGTCTGCGGCGACATGCTCATGTGGGGATGGTAGACGCGAAGAAGCTAATACGTACCATAGCTATCATAGCTATCTCTGTAAGAGCCGCCTCGATCGCCGTAACTGGAACTCCTGCACACAGAGACAAGCGTCAGAAGCGCAAAACACAGGGTTCACTTCAGTTACATCCAATCATAATAATAAAAAGTCAAACTGCTGACAAGGCATAAATTCTTGCGGCCCTAACTTATGGATTTGTGGCGGTCTAACGTCAAAACCACTTAATTGTGGCGTCTGATGTAAAAAACAACAAAAAAAAAAACAGTTTAATTGTGGCGGTCTGACGTCAAATCCGTTGAATTGTGGCGGTCTGACGTCATAAATGCTAAATTGTGAAAAAAAAATTAATCTTAAATTAACTGTAAAAATAAAATGGGAAAAAAAGTGTTTAATTGTGGCGGTCTGACGTCAGAAAACGTTTGTGGCGGTCTAACGTCAAATCCATTGAATTGTGGCAGTCTGATGTAAAAAAAAAAAAAAAAAAAGTTTAATTGTGGCAGTCTAACATCAAAACCACTTAATTGCAGCAGTCTAACATTGAACTGTTTAATTGTGGCGGTCTAACGTCAAAAAAAAAAAAAAAAGTTTAATTGTGGCAGTCTAACGTCAAAACTGTTTAATTGTGGCGGTCTAACATCAAAAAACCTTTGTGGCGGTCTGACGTCAAATCCGTTGAATTGTGGCGGTCTGACGTCATAAATGCTAAATTGTGAAAAAAAATTAATTAATTTTAAATTAACTGTAAAAATAAAATAGAAAAAAATGTGTTTAATTGTGGCGGTCTGACGTCAGAAAACGTTTGTGGCGGTCTAACGTCAAATCCATATAATTGTGGCAGTCTGATGTTAAAAAAAAAAAAAAAAAAACTGTTTAATTGTGGCAGTCTGATATATTAAAAAAAAAAAAAAGTTTAATTGTGGCGGTCTAATGTCAAAAAAGCGTTTGTAGCGGTGTAACGTCAAATCCGTTGAATTGTGGCGGTCGAACGTCATAAATGCTAACTTGTAGCGGTCTGACGTCAAAAAAAGTTTAATTATGGCGTTGAACGTCAAAAAACGTTTGTCAAAACTGTTGAATTGTGGCAGTCTAACGTCATAAAACGTTTGTGGCGGTCTGATTCATAAATGCTAAATTGTGGTGGTCTGACATAAAAAAAAAGTTAAATTGTGTCGGTCTAAAATCAAAACCGCTGAATTATGGCGTTCTGACGTCAAATCAATTTAATTATGGTGGACTGACGTCAAAAGCCATTGAATTGTGGCGTTGAACGGAAAAAAAAATGTTTAATTGTGGCAGTCTGACGTCGTAAGTTGGGGCAGTCTACCATCAAGACCGTTGAATTGAGGTTTAACATCAAAAAAAAAAAAAAAAAAACTTAATTGTGGTGGTCTACCATCTAGAAACGTTTAATTGTGGCGGTCGAACACCAAAACTCCATTGATGCAGTCTGTCAAAGAGAGGGCATGAGTGAGATCAGCAGTAGAGTAATGGTGAAACACACACCTCACCTGTCCCTGTTGTAGCCTCCTCCTCCTCCACCTCCCCCAGAGGAGTATCCTCCTCCTCCTCCACTCTTGTAGCCGCCGCTGTAGCTTCGGTCTCCGCCGTAACTACGGTCGCTGCTGCCGTAACCGCGGTCTCCACCGTATCCACCTCCGCCTTCAGAGAGCAAGACATTAACACACGCAGCTTTGAGAACATGCCACAGCACTCGTACACTGTGAGAGATCAGCACCTCTCGAACCTCCTCTTCCTCGGCCTCCCCTGAAGAAACCCCCACCTCCTCTTCCCCCTCCTCCTCCTCTGTAGGATCCTCCACCGGACCGGCCGCCTCCTCCACCGCCGCCCTTCCCGGCCTCGTCCACACGGATCGTACGCCCATCCACCGACTGCTCATGACACAGAGAGGGCGTTAGCACACAAATACTCGGAAACAGAGGAGAAGGCATTTAACCCATCATCTCAACACAGCATCATGGGTAATGTAGTTTTTACCATGACTTCCATGTTTTTTTTTAAAGTTGAAATAAGGAAATTCTACACAGCATTATGGGTACTCAAGTTTGATTGTGCGTTATAATTGCAGTCTAACAGCATCATTTTATTAATTGTTTACAGTCTGATAAATATTTTATTGTGTTTTGTTGCCGACTAATGTATAAAAATAAAAAGTTTAATTGTCAAACATTTTGAATTGACGAGGTCTTTCAAAGAAAGTTTAATTGTTGCGGACAAACTTTTTTAAATTATTGTTTAACATTTTAAATGTTGTGATTTCAAATCAAAAAGTGCTTCATCACTGCAGCCAAACACCAAAAAATAAAAGTACAGAAATACTTAGATAAACAGAAAAGTAGATTCACCAAATTACCATAATTTCTACTATCAGTTAATTTTTCTGCACAGAATTAGCAGATCTCATAACGTCCTAAGTTACATGATTTTAAAATAAGTTGAAATTTTGTCAAAAAAAATAAATAAATAAATATTTGAAGCCTTTGATTAATAACCTATGGATAATCCCCAATAGACAAAATGGAGTTTTTCTATTGATAAAATCTGATGAGAAACAAACTTTTTAGTTTGACTAACCTTTCCATTCATTCCTTCCAGCGCATCCTTCGCATCATCTGGATTCTCAAAAGTCACAAAGCCGAATCCTCGGGATTTGTTGGTTTCCCTGTTTCGGGCCACATGAACTGAAGAGGCAAATATTAATAATAATGAGCCGCTTATGTAAATCACAGAAAGCACATGAGCCAATCAAAAACAGCGCGGGCGCAGAGAAGAACCGTGATTGGCGAGAGGGCGGGGCTTACCGTTGGTGATGACGCCATATTTGGAGAAGGCGTCTTCTAGCGACTGTTCGGTTGTGTCGAAACTCAACCCGCCGATAAACAGCTTTCCTTCGTCAGACATTCTGAGCTAAAAACACACGAAAATTGCACAAAAACAAATAAAATACAGTTCAGATCTGCTCATATAAAGTCTCAAAAGAAGTCGGCATATGTATGACTCACAGTGGCCTGGCGATAAAAATAGAAATAATAAATAAATAAAATGGCGGGAAGCGCCTATAACCCATTTAAAATAAATAATCAATCTTTTATTTCAATATTCATCGTGCGTTTTATTTAATAAATCACTAGATCTGGGTCAGCGCGAGCACGCTGCTTCATCAAACTAGGTCAAACAATGGACTCCATACAAACACGAATGCTCGAATAAAATTAAACGAGCACAGATTTGAAACCATCATAAGCGCATTATACTACATTAAACACTCGATCATTGAAGGTAAAACTATAGATTAAGATATTACAAGTTGATTAAAACGTCAATCTCAGATGAGGATGATGAAGATCTCCATCACGCGCCGCCATTTTAAGCAGCGCGCGAGTCGAGAAGGCCAAACACGCACAAATCTTAATCAATTCAACCGTTAAATGAGGTGTATTTATAGCTAGTGTAGAACACACCGAATAAAGTAAAAGAGTGTAGATTAAAGTGAGGTACCTGTGATGTCGCAGTAGTAGCGGGCGGATGAAATGGCGTGTGTGCGTCTCTATCGCCTTCAGAACTCCAGAGACGCGGGAACGAGCCGCGCGCCTCTTATATAACCTGAGCTCGGGGGGCGGAGCCTAAACACAGCTCATTTGCGTACAAACCGGAATGAACCGAATGAACCGAAAGTTTAAAAGAACACAAACGTAACTTAAACGTTCAAGTTTCTCCGTGTTCTGAGGCATTTAAACAAATTATTTTAATCCTTAAACCGTTTAAAAAGGAGAAGTACTTGTCTTAAAACTCTCAAAATGACTAACCACGCATGAAATGTACTGATAATTAAAAAAAAAAAATTAAATTATTACCTAAATTAACTGAAAATGAATGATGAAATGTAATGATTTTTTATTCACATCTAAAAAACATTTGGTCTTTAATAATCTAAGTAGAATCATCTTCATTATGAGATGAAAATACTTTTATGAATTAAGCTATAATTATGGCAATATATTTTTTGTCACCATTATTACCGAATCTTCCGTTCTGCTGCGCGTTTCTTCCGGTGTTTACGGTCGCTGGCGCGCAAGCCGGAAGTGGTTTTGTCCGAGGCTTCTCTTATTAAAGGATTAAACTCTTTTTTTACTGTCTATGGATTAAACTTGTCAAGATCTTTTAAATGGAGAGATATCAGACATAATTTTGACCCGATAAAGACCTGATAACTAAGAACGGTGTGGATACTCAACAATCTTGCAGTGAATGTTCGTTATTTGGTCTTTAATGTTTACAAATTAGTTACCAGTCACACCGGCTCTGCCCATGATAAACTAGTTTACAACATTAGGATTTGAGTTTATGATTTCACACATTATCGCAACTTTAATGTTGAACACTTCATTAAATCGAAAACGTTCTCATTGTGTAATATTATGAGCTACAAAATGAACACGACTTATGCACATTGTAGCAAAATAAACATCTTACATTTTAAATAGCCATGTTTCATTACGTTTTCAGTATTGACTTTAGTTTATGTAATTAAAAACGACATATTAATATTGATATTCAGAGCTGAAACACTCACACACACTCCTTCAACAGAATAACATGACATATAATGTTCATTACAAGATAATAATCAGGAATTCACTGCCAGCTATTTCTGTCCCACATCATAAATATTAAATATTTGCTGATTATTAGTGTGTTACTGTGTAGCTATGTGTGTCCAGACTAGGCTATTATCTTGCTTTGTTGGAATAAACACTTATAAAGTCAACAAAACATCAGAATTGTGCGATTCTGTGTCACACACACACACACACTAAAGGCCTTCTCATAGCTTTATTTGAGCGACTCATCAGAAATAATGTACAAAATTTATAAACTTCATAAACAGATGTTCAGCTTACTCAGTCTGACTTAAAATTCAGATCCCTGTTTATTAACCACTTCATTAGTGTCATTAGTGAACACAAACAACAATAAAAATCACATTGAATTACGCATTAAAGTCCAGAGTCGTCCGCTAATATCCTGATGTTCACTACACGAGGATAACTCGGAGCTGCTCTTACGTTTCTTTCTGCTATTTGGTAGAAAAAATGTTTCTGCAACTATTTATTTCAGTGTAACAATATATTTGTTTACTGTTAAAGATGAATAAATACTATGCTGATATAAGATGATATAAATAAATGCTCCAGTGTTGACCGATGGAGACTCATTGTGAAGCGTTACCAAAAACTGGTATAAAGCTAGTTTTAATGTGAACCAACCAAGCAGAGTGTGTTCAATCAAAAACTTTGGAAAGTTTTATTAGTGACCAGTTGACCCATTATTGGATGTATGCAAAATGTTTTTTTACTCTATTAAGGTCTATGTAATTGTGTCTCAACCTAACAGTACAAAATCCAAATGTGTTGTCTAAACACAAACCATTTATGTTAAGTAAATAAATACATCCAGAGGGGGGCAGTATAGTGCGACTTAATTTTATTGTGTTCAATCTGCTTAAATCTACAAACAACTTAAGTTTACTTAATCCGTTTGTGTTGGATTACATGATTGATTTGTGTTGCATTAACTGAAACTGGGCAGTGCTTTTAGTTCCCAGCATGCTTTGCATATGGTTGAATTAAGAGAGAATAAATGTTAAAATTAAGGGTTAATTTATGGGTTTTTTTTGTGAGAAATTTAGAAAAGGGGAAGACTTGATAGTGAGTAATAGGGTTTAATGTTAAATTACATTGGAATTATTTAACCATTTCAATTACAATGTGGAGAAGAGTGGAGCATTTTGTTTGTCTGTCGACTGATTTCATTATTTTCTATTGCTTTGGATGAAGGAGCATGTGAATCTTAGCATTCAAAGTGATAATATGTGTTACTGCTAACAAATAGCTAGCTAAAGTCTATCAGTTTGATTAAATGTCACTGAATCAGATGAACTATAAATGGATGAATGGATATAATAAAATGCCTTTGAATCATGTCAGGAAGCCTTTAGTAATTCACGCTGAGACTACTTAAATTGGGTCATTTAAAATTACTTCATTCCATTATGTTGAAGTTACATGAACAAATTATGTTTGTTTAACGTCATCCAGTTATGTGGAACCTGTTGACAAATTAAAATTAATTAAAGCCAACATATAATTTTTTTTTTTGACTGAACATGCAATATCGTGAAGAAGAAATACGAGACTATATAGTGTAAAACAAAAACTTTAAAACTAAATCTCTCAATTTCTCCAACAAAAAAAGCCATTATGAGCTTTCATGCTGGTGAAAAATGAATAATAATCTTAAAAACGTGTTTATTGTGTGCTTAAAACTAGAACAAATATCTGTTTTCCCTTTGAAAGAGAGATTTCTCTCCACTGGCAGATATTGGCTCTCGTTTCAAACACAAACTCACTTTATTTTCATACATTTTGCAGAATTAATATCTCCAGCTCTTCTTCTCCAGTAAATGTCTCTTGATTTAGGATTTTAGGAAGTTTATGCTGGAAAACGAGACTGAGGAGGAACAGACTCATCTGTGTAAACTATTGATCCCCGTTGATCATGTGCAAGACTTCAGGGATTATGAATGTTTCGGTTTGTGACCATCTCCACGATGGTTCTGCGTGTGTATCGGTGTGTGTGTGTGTGTGTGTGTGGAGTCCCCCATCAGAGGAGCTGTCTGCGTGTGTGTATGATGATGGCGTTGGGGTTCTGCTTGGGCGTCAGGCCGCTGTTGCTGCACTGGAAGTAGTTGGAGAGCGCCTCGGATAACTCCTGCGAGTCTCCCTCCTCCCCCTCAGGGATTCTCTCTCTCAGGTCTTTATCTCGGTCAATCTCCCTGCGAGATCCGCGCCTCCACGCGTCTCCAAACGCCTCCGCCGTCGGGCCGGAGCTGACGGAGCGAGGAGGAGAACTCTGATCCCGGTGGAGTCCTGAATCCTGAGGGCGGAGCAGAGGTGACGAGCTGTCAATCATCTGACGGATACGTGTTAACAGCTCACTCACTCACTGACTCACTCACTCACTGACTCACTGACTCACTCACTCACTCACTGACTCACTCACTCGCTCGCTCACTCACTCACTCACTCACTCGCTCGCTCGCTCACACGCTCACTCACTGACTCACTCACTCACTCGCTCACTCACTCACTGACTCACTGACTCACTCACTCACTCACTCACTCACTGACTCACTGACTCACTCACTCACTCACTCACTCACTGACTCACTCACTCACTGACTCACTGACTCACTCACTCACTCACTCACTGACTCACTCACTCACTGACTCACTCACTCACTGACTCACTCACTCACTGACTCACTCACTCACTCACTCACTGACTCACTCACTCACTCACTCGCTCACTCACTGACTCACCCACTCGCTCGCTCACTCACCAGAGACAGATTGCTGGACTTGACGTAAGACTCGACTCTCCGCCTTCGCTCGTCCTCCTCTGTCTCTCTCCGCCTCTGCCGGTGCGACGGGTAAATCGCGGGGCGACCAAGGCTATCAAACTCTCCGTCTGTGAGTCGACCTCGGGCGTCACTCAGAATGGAGTGATTCTAGAGAGAGAGAGAGAGAGTCTGAGTGAGTGAGTGTGTGTGTGTGTGTGTGTGTGAGTGAGTGAGTGAGTGAGTCAGTGAGTGAGTCAGTGAGTGAGGAGTGAGTCGGTGAGTGAGTCAGCGAGTCGGTGAGTGAGTCAGCGAGTCAGTGAGTGAGTCAGTGAATGAGTCAGTGAGTCGGTGAGTGAGTCAGTGAGTCGGTGAGTGAGTCAGTGAGTGAGTGAGTGAGTCGGTGAGTGAGTCAGTGAGTCGGTGAGTGAGTCAGTGAGTGAGTCAGTGAGTCGGTGAGTGAGTCAGTGAGTGAGTCAGTGAGTGAGTCAGTGAGTCGGTCAGTGAGTCAGTGAGTCGGTGAGTGAGTCAGTGAGTCGGTGAGTGAGTCAGTGAGTGAGTCAGTGAGTGAGTCAGTGAGTGAGTCAGTGAGTCGGTGAGTGAGTCAGTGAGTGAGTCAGTGAGTCGGTGAGTGAGTCAGTGAGTCGGTGAGTCAGTGAGTCAGTGAGTCAGTGAGTGAGTCAGTGAGTCAGTGAGTGAGTCAGTGAGTCGGTGAGTGAGTCAGTGAGTCGGTGAGTGAGTCAGTGAGTCAGTGAGTGAGTCAGTGAGTGAGTCAGTGAGTCGGTGAGTGAGTCAGTGAGTCGGTGAGTCAGTGAGTCAGTGAGTGAGTCAGTGAGTCAGTGAGTGAGTCAGTGAGTCGGTGAGTGAGTCAGTGAGTCGGTGAGTGAGTCAGTGAGTGAGTCAGTGAGTCAGTGAGTCGGTGAGTGAGTCAGTGAGTCGGTGAGTGAGTGAGTCAGTGAGACGGTGAGTGAGTCAGTGAGTCGGTGAGTGAGTGAGTCAGTGAGTGAGTCAGTGAGTCGGTGAGTGAGTCAGTGAGTCGGTGAGTGAGTCAGTGAGTCGGTGAGTGAGTCAGTGAGTCGGTGAGTGAGTGAGTCGGTGAGTCGGTGAGTGAGTGAGTCAGTGAGTCGGTGAGTGAGTGAGTCGGTGAGTGAGTGAGTCAGTGAGTCGGTGAGTGAGTGAGTCGGTGAGTGAGTGAGTGAGTGAGTCAGTGAGTGAGTCAGTGAGTCGGTGAGTGAGTCAGTGAGTCGGTGAGTGAGTGAGTGAGTGAGTGAGTCAGTGAGTCAGTGAGTCGGTGAGCCAGTCAGTGAGTGAGTGAGTCAGTGAGTGAGTGAGTGAGTGAGTCAGTGAGTCGGTGAGTGAGTGAGTGAGTGAGTGAGTGAGTCAGTGTGTGAGTGTGTGTGTGTGTAAGAACTGAACTCACCGACACTGATAAAGCGCTGCTGCTCTTCATCCCTCTGTTCATCATCAGTGAATCCTCTTCGGCCTAAACCAGAGGAACTCACTTTACTTCCAAACACATTAAAAACATCCAGTCCGAGCATTAAACCATTCAAGATTATATTATAAACTAACAATATTAAAGTCCCCCTGTGGTGTGTATCCAGCGTTTAATGTTGTTTATGTGTGTGTGTGGTGTGTTTAATCCGCTTTAACACACACCATGTGTAAGTTGATAAGTGGACAGCATTGCTGAGTATTTCCTCCTTAAAACCAAAGACAGTCTCAAAAACACACTTTGAAATCGTGATTCTTAATAGATTCTCATGAAAATAAATTCTCATGTGTGTGTGTGTGTGTGTGTGTGTAGTGAGCGAGGCGTACCGCAGTCCTGGGGTCAGAGGTGATGGAGTCGAGTCTCCTCATGGACACCTGCCTCGACAGACTGATCATCTCCACCCTGAGACACAAACACCTTCATCATCCTCATCTTCAGATAAACACAGGGTCAAAGGTCGCAGACTCACGTTCTCGCGCTGAGCGCCCGCTTCAGCTTCTTGTTCTTGTGTCGGAGCTGACAGTTGACGAAGACGATGGTGATGATGACGAGGAGCACCAGCGCCCCGACGACTGAGGCGCCCATGATGATGAGGAGCGACTCCGGTGGGCTCTTCATCAGGTCTGACCAATCACCCGCTCGCCCTGAGAATAAACAACAACAGCTGTCGAGGTCACTTAAAGGTGCAGTGTGTAGGTTTCAGCGGCATCTAGTGGTGAGGCTCCGAATCGCACCCAGCGGACGTATACAGTCGTGTTCGTGTTTTCATGCACGGGTCCATTTTAAGATTTTGGGTTTGCTTCCATTACTTGTCTTCTTTCAGACTAACAGAAGAAAAAAAACTATTTATTCTATATTCGATCTATATTCTGAAGGAGTGTTCATATATCACTCATTTGATTTCTACAACATTTTATTCCTGAAAACATGGTGAAAATGTATTTATATTAGGGCTGTGCAAAAATTAATCGCGATTAATCGCATCCAAAATAAAAGTCTGTGTTTACATAATATATTTGTGTGTGCTGTATATAATTATTTTGTATATATAAATACCTATGCATGCATGTATATATTTAAGAATTATTTGCGCCTAAATTCTGTACATATATATAAATATATAATCTATATTATATAAATGTAAATATTTTATATATGAATAAAACATTTTCTTAAATATATACAAGCAAGTGTGTGTATTTATATATACAAAATAATTATACACAGCACACAAAAATATATTATGTAAACACAGACTTTTGTTTTGGATGCGATTAATCACAATTAATTTTTGCACAGCCCTAATTTATTTGGTTTGTTGACAATATTTTATGACTTATTTCCAAAATCCATTTCCAAAGAAAAAAAAAACATGACTTTTTGAGTCCAACTATCCAATATTCAGATTTCTGTATGGAAATGCACGCAAATGAGTGCATTTAATTAGACCACGCTTTATTTGCATATTTTTTTTAACAATTGTCTTGATGTACTGTAAATAAGCTAGTGATATCAATTAGTTAAAATATTTACCCTATTCTTTGTAGTGTCTTAATTTAAATTTTAAAAAACAATACATTTATTTTTTTAAATCTTAATTTAAAGGTTAATTTTATTTCATTATTTTATTATTTACATTATTTTATAATTTCATTTAATTTTCTGATATAGTTTCCACCACAGGGGGGCAGCAGAGTCATGAGGGTTGTCCTGTGGAGTCTCTCTCTCTCTCTCTGTGTGTGTGTGTGTGTGTGTGTTAAACGAAGGCGGAGTTTCAGCTGTTTCTGAGTCACTGTTGTCTATGATTAAGATCTAGATTTACACTGGAGAACATCATTATGAGGAAGTTGAAGACACTCGGGTTGTGTTGGAATAACAAAGAAAAACCCAGACGGGCCACAACATCAAAAACAGAAACGTTTCCAGAATCAAACATCCTTCTTGTTATTTTAAACACATTTTCTGCTAATGTTGGTCCATCTATTAATACACACTTCACCAGAAGCTGAAAATACACATATATAAACTCATGTTCCTCCTCCGTGTTTCTCTCTCCTTTTCTTAAAGCAAATTACATTTACTAGAGAATATATATATATATATATATATATATTAGGGCTATCAATACGATTAATCGCGATTAACCGCATCCAAAATAAAAGTTTGTTTTTACATAATATATGTGGGTGCACTGTGTATAATTATTTTGTATATATATATATAAACACACACACATGCTTGTATATATTTAAGAAATATTTTAATGTATATTCTGTATATAGATTTATATATAATTTATATTATATATAAATATAAATATTTTATATATAAATAATATTTATTTCTTAAATATACATGCATGTGTGTTTTTTATATATATATATACAAAATAATTATACACAGTGCACCGACATATATTATGTAAACACAAACTTTTATTTTGGATGTGATTAATCGTGATTAATTGTTTTGACAGCCCTAATATATATATATATATATATAGTTATTATTTGTAATATGTATAGATATGTATATATAATCTTCACTGGATCTGGACCGGAGCGAGTGTGTGTGTGTGTGTGTGTGTGGTTGGTCAGTCAATGATGATGATGATGATGATGATGATGATGATGAAGTGCGAGTCATTAGTTCTGAATGAGTGTTTATCAGACGTAACACCTACGCTCGATCTCGCGTCCGATCTCCAGTTTAAACTGGGCTTTGGCGGTTCCCATGACGTTCCCAGTCTGGCACACGTACAGACCCTCATCAGACACGTTCAGCGGGCGAGCGAACACCAGCCTCTCTCCCTGCACCGACACACTCTCCGGCAGACGCCCGTCCTGCCTGAAACACACACACACAGTGTTAGTTGTATCTGTATCGTGTTTTAAATCAGTACAAAACAAGAACAAACACTTTTTTACTGAATCCAACAATGTAAATCATCTGTTCTCTATGTGAATATATAATAACGTGTAATTTATTCCTGTGATTTTCAGCATCATTACTCCAGTCTACAGAGTCACATGACCCTTCACAAATCACTCTAATATGAGGATCTGATGATCAAGAAACTGTAATAATTATTATTTATGTTGAAAACAGCTTCATATTTTTGTGAATAATTGTATTTTCTGGATTAATACGCCTCGTTGTAAATGTGCGTGAGAGCTGATCTTCACTTCCTCCGTCAGTATCTGTGTTCAATCTGCTGTAGGTGTCTTTAAACATCATCAGACAAGATTACGACACACCCTGATACCGACACACACACACACACACACTGATACTGACACACACACACACACACAAGTTCAGTATGGCGTACCACAAGGCTCAGTACTAGGACCGCTGTTGTTCACTTTGTACATGCTACCCTCTCTCTCTCACACACACCCACACACACACACTCTGGCGATCTGGCGGCTGTAACCACGCCAAACACCGCATTAAAAAGATCTCATGTTTCGGACCCTCGCTGTAATGATCATGTGACTCCCACAGCCTGTCGCCGGTTCACTCTCCAACAGTACCTGAGTGAAAACACCCTGACAAACTGAAACACATCATGCTTATTTAGAGTATTTCTTTAATTATACATGACTCAGGCCTGGAAGTGACACACAGCCGATCGGAGGACGAGCTTCTGCTGTAACTTCAGGACTGCTTATTATTATAACCCCCCCCACACACACACACACACACACACACACACACTCATTGTGTTTCTCAATATATTCTCTTGCTTTCTTTCTCTTTAACACACAATCACAAAGGGCTGCACATTCACATCAACCTTTCAGGACACAAGAAAAGCCTCAGTGTCGCGTTTCCACCCGAGAGAGAGAGAGAGAGAGAGAGAGAGGGGTGCTGAATGAGGAGGGTGGGGTGTGTGTGTGTGTGTATGGAGACGCACGCTGAGCCCTAAATAACCCTCCTGTCCTGTAATGATTGTTTTAACCGGCACAGAAACACAGGATTAAAGACGCAGCGCATCAACTGCAATTAACAGTGTTTGATGCCTCGTCCTGATTCTGCACACACACACACACACACACACACACATCGATCACACGCTTCTGTGACTGTGTTGAATCTGCTGTCGATGTCTTTAAATATCCTCAGAAAAGATTACGATACACCCTGATACTGATACCGACACACACACACACACTAGTTCAGTATGGTGTACCACAAGGCTCAGTACTAGGACCACTGCAGTTCACTCTGGACATGCTACACACACACACACACACACCGATCACACACTTCTACAAAACACTAAAAATATTACTAATACTAAAATTGAAAAAATACTTAAATACTAATACTAATAATAGTAAATTAAAAAAATAAACACTAAATAGTCAAATAAACGACAAATCATAAAGTTAGCCAGTTAGCATCAGGCCGTGTGACGCGCTCACCTGCTCCAGCTGATGTTCTGCGGCCGCGGGTTCCCCTTCACCACACACCTGAGCTCTGACCCCACCTGACCCCGCCTCCACGGGCCAGAACCAATGATCTCTGCATCTGGGGGAACTGACACACACACACACACAGAAACTTTACTTTTACACTAGCGCTCAACAGTTAATATGGAATAATTATGATTCAATGTTTCTGAAAGTCTCTTCTGCTCACCAGGGCTGTGTTTATATGATCAAAAATACAGTAAAAATTATGAAATATTATTGTAATGTAAATCATCAGTTCTCTGTGTGAATATACAGTAAAGTGTAATTTATTCCTGTGATCAAAGCTGAATTTATCATCATTACTCCAGTCAGAGTCACATGATGTGAAGACGTAATACATCAATATGTCTGAAACACAGTCACTTCGGCACACACTCTCTCTCTGTCACTCTCTCTCTCACACACACACACACACACACACACACACTCAATCACGCTCACTCTCACGCTCTCTCACACACTCTCACGCTCACTTTCTCATCTCTCGCTCACTCACTCTCACTCACTCTCACACACACTCTCTCTCTCACACACACACACACTTACAGTGCACGATGAGTGTGTTGCTGAGTCTGCGGGGGCCGTCGAGCGCCGGGTGCCACACCAGACAGTCGAGCCTCTGGCCGTTCATGCTGCGCAGGGGGTGCAGGGAAAACTGCGAGGTCACGACCCCGTCCTCCCCGCTCCGGTTCTGCACCCGCCCGGGAACGTCCGTGTCCCAGGACAGCAGCGGCGCGGGGTGAGCGACCGAACGACACGAGGCGGCCGAGCGGAACGACTGTCCCTCCTGCAGGACCACCGGATCCAGAGACGAGATCGGCAGAACTACAGGACGAGATGAAGATGAGGATGAGGATCCTGCGGGATTGACCCATTAACAGTGGAGCGAGTGAGAGAGAGGGGCTCTTACTCCAGACGCTCAGGCTGATGTGTGTCTCGAAGTTTCCCGAGGGGAAGGTGGAGATGTGGCAGGTGTACAGGGCCTGATCCGCCTTCATCGTGTTCAGGATCAGGAGAGACGAGTCCAGCGTCGGCTCAGAGCTCTCGAACCGGACACGCTTCAGGAAATCAGGAGACGCTGGGAGACACAAACACAGCCTATCAACACCATGAACATCACAGTCAGAAGACCATCACTATAACACTGCCCTTCAACTCTCAGCAGGTTCACATGCATACAAGTTAAAAAATACAGTAACAATTTACAGTAAGGTTCATTATTTAATGTATTAATATTAGGGCTGGGTATTGAGACAAATTTCACAATTCAATTCAATTTCGATTCACAAGCTTACAATTTGATTCGATTTCGATTCAATATTGATTATTTTGGATATCAGTTCCAATAAATGTCCATTTTTCTGAAGGGAATCAAATCTCTGAACTAATGCTGTGAACTATGGGAGTCTAGTTGTAGCCTATAGGCTTCATTAGCCTAATATGAAGGTCATAATCAACTGTTTTAGCTATACAAACACTTAAATTACACTTTTATTTATTTTTATAATGAGAATATAAACATTTAAATGGTGGCTGTCATAAAAACTTGCCAGATTTATTCAAATCTGCATTAAATATTGAAGAACATTAAGATTATAATGCATATGTAATATGGTGTATATATTTATCAAAATGCTCCTCTCTAGAGTTATTTTTTCTATCTGACTAACGAGTTTATGTGGGTTTTCTGAGGTAAATATGACGATACATGGATTACAAGCTGTTTAACTGACGTCTTTCCACGGTTGAAACGCTGATTGAGTGAATCAATGTGTCATGATCTGGATTTGGATCAGTTGTCCTCTATCTTTAACACACTTTCAGATGCTCATTCATGTTTATTTGGCGCTGTGACTGGTATTATTAAGAGCGATCTCACGCCACAGCCACAAAACACTATTTATGTTTCTGAATTTATAAAGAAAATGGACGGAATTTGAAAATTGAGACTTTGTTTCATATCAATAGTATCAAAGGACAAAGATTATTGCGATTTTTTGGATGTGATACAATGATCCAATCATTCAAATGAAACAGGATGACTAATCGATTCTTGAGATTTAAGAATCATTATCGGTTCGTAAAAATAAGAATCAATTAATATCGAGAAATCAATATATATATAGATATAATATAGTTGAATTATATTTAACTAAGAAAATACTAAATTAGCACCTGCTTCTGTCTAATAACATGTTAATTTGTGTCAGTTCTTCACACAGATGATCACATGACGTGGAATAGTTCGTTAGTTCTATCGACTGCAGTCTGTGATCGTTCACTAATCGAGCAGCTTTGAGTTTCCAAATAATGAGAGATGACATGAGGGCGGGTCAGTGATGGCTGAATAGTGTGAGCTATTGTTTAAAGCAGTTCACACACACACACACACACACACACACACACACACACACGACAGATGCAAGGTGAGTTAGTCAACACAATACACCATTGAAAACACCCGTCATGACAAACATTGTAGGTGACAGACACACGTCACACACACACACACACACACACACACACACACATGCGAGTGTTTCCATCGGCCACTGACAGAACCGCTGAGGGGCAAACGAGGCTTGTGTGTGTTCTGCTTCTTTGAATGGAAGGTGATTTAATGATGGATCACCAGAACACACACACACACTACTGAGAGAAGGACACAGTTGGTTTGCTTAGTTTAATATTCAACTATATTATTGATCTGCTTTACTTAAAGGGGTGGTTGGGAATTTTGGACATCGGGCCTCCTTTCCGAGTGAGCCTTAGTGTTATTTATCAGTAGAGACATTTTTAAAAAAAAATCACCCAGTCGTCCCAGTTGCGTCGTTGGCCGGTGCTAGGCTAGCGCGAATCAATGGTGTCTGTTTTAGCATGCCATTAAAACAGTTTTACCCACTCCACAGTTCACTAAAAGCACATCAACTATAGACCATTTCAAAAGAAGTAAACAACACTGGTCCAGAAGCACTTCCTGTTTCAGTTTGTAATTGTTTTCTTTATTTCACATGTAAAGAAAACTTTTTAAAGATGTTTGTTTAACTTTTGATTCAGTTTTAAATGTTCAGTTGGTTTTATTTTATCCCAGCTTTTGTGTAGTGTTAAAAAACTGAAACAGGAAGTGCTTCTGGGCCGGTGTTGTTTACATCTTTTGAAATGGTCTATAACGCCAGACTATCAATGTAAATGTCTGTTGATAGAATAATGTTAGAAATCAAACTACTCAATGTAGTTTCACATATCAAAATATATTTCAATGATCGCATTACATTTATCTATCTATCCATCTATCTATCCATCCATCCATCCATCCATCCATCTATTAAATAACCATACCAATATATATATATATATATATATATATATATATATATATATATATATATATATATATATATAATTTTATGTATTTATATATGTACATAAGATTATTTTAAGGCCCTTTGTGGGAATCCAGCCATTGGGCACTGTAAAATTGGGCTAGTTTTCATTCTATTTGGGTGGGTTTTGAGTTGTCATTGGGCTTGAAGTATTTCTGGGACCTGGCAACCCTGTCCGGGAGTAGAACTGTGCCGGAAAGTAAACACAACAGAATCGCACTACGTTACAGTCGGAACGTCAAGTTACCTAGTAGTAGCCTCGATTTTTTAACATTCGAACAGAATTGAAAGAATTGGCAAAATGGTTATTGACTGTAGTTTTAGAAATTGTACAAATAAACCATAAAGACGGTCAACAAAACGTTTCCACAGTTTTCCAGTAAGAGATCCAGAAAGGAACCGTGAAGCTGTGAGGCTTGGATAAGGAGACACTGACAGAGACACTACTAAAAGCCCAATTTGTAGCGATCGTTTTAGATCAGACGACTTTGTAATGTTACAAAGTGATCGAAACCATAACAAGTCACTGAGTTTGAATGCAGTTCCAGCCGTCTCTCCCGCTACAGATGTACAGGTAATAACTTTTGTTAGGCTACTCTAAACGGGATTGACTCGTCTCGTTACCTTTGGGTCCATCAGTGAAGTGTCCAGTGATGATCTGTTCTCGTTCTCCTCCTGGTTTCTGTCTGGACCAGGTCACCTGCACCACCCTCTCGTCTCCATCCACCTCGAACCGACAGGGGAGCCGAGTCTGTGTGCCGGAGAACGAGCGCAGGGACGCCGGCGGGTCGAGGAACTCACCGCACACACACACTGAGAAATAGAGTCAGAGTGAGATCCGTCAACACACACACACACACACACACACACACACTGAGAAATAGAGTCAGAGTGAGATCCGTCAACACACACACACACACACACACACACACACTGAGAAATAGAGTCAGTGTGAACTGGGTTCAGTGGTGAGTCGAGGTCAGTGTGTGAGAGTTAATGATAAACCGCACTATCATGATCCAGCGCTCTCGCCCCGACACACACACACACACACACACAGAAACACAAGGACGTTCCCACGCAGAACAATGAGACTCAGAAATCAGCCCAAAACCATCAACACTCCATCAATAATAAAACACGTTGTTTAATCAGTGTTATGATGGAAATTGATTTGTCAGTTTGCATGCATTTAACATTTCGTATCATATTTGATGGATCAGGCGTTTATGGCTCATAAAGTTCTGATATAGTGAGAATATGGAGGAAAAACAGATACATTTAATTATTAGAGACTGATGCTGATATTTAAATGACATTCGGATGCTTGTAATGTCAATCAATGAGATCGTTATAACAGTACAGCAGTTATTGACATAAAATGCATCAATATTGAGTCTATAGATCATAAAAATAAGCATTTAAATATCATCTTACTAAGAAATATTATTGGCAGATATTAATATTTTTATGTGAGATTCTGATGCTTGTAATATAAATCAATGAGATCTTTATAACACATAAATACTAGGGCTGTCAATCGATTAATCGCGATTAATTGCATCCAAAATAAAAGTCTGTGTTTACATAATATACATGGGTGGACACTGTATAAGAATTATATATATATAAATACACACATTGCATATATTTAAGAAATATTTTCATGTGTATACTGTATATAAAAATTATATATAATGTATATTAAATATAAATATTTTATATATAAATAATATTTTTTTCTTAAATTTACATGCATGTGTGTGTATTTACATATATACAAAATAATTATACACAATCCACCCACATATATTATGTAAACACAAACTTTTATTTTGAATGCGATTAATCACGATTAATCGTTTGACAGCCCCAATATATATATATATATATATATATATATATATATATATATATATATGTAAATTATCTGCCAATAATATGATATTTAAAGGCTTAGTTCTGTGATCAAACCTCTGTAGTTTTAAAATGTATAATGCAACACAACGATGATTGATTTCCTCAAAAGCCTGATGATCATATTTAATACTCATGATGTGCCTATAAAATGATGATGGATAATCAATTGAAATATTACTGATGATATCAAAGTTATTCTCCCATTCTCTTCACTCTACACACACTGCAGTGTGTTGGATCACCACTTCATGTTCTTGAAGCAAATCCAGCACACACACTTGCATTTCAAAGTGAGAGAGAGAGAGAGAGAGAGAGAGAGAGAGAGAGAGAGAGAGAGAGAGAGAGAGAGAGAGAGAGAGAGAGAGAGAGAATGTCATCTTGCAGTTCCGGTTATTGTTTGTCTTCGTCACAGACACACTGACTGAACACACAAACACACACACACACTCACTGAACACAAACACACTGACACGCCACATGTTTAAAATAACAATACACACCTTTACCTTCACACACACACTAACCCGACCTCTAAACCAACCCATCACACACACACACTAACCTGACCCTGAAACCTACCCATCTCTCCCTCTCTCTCACACACACACACACTCACATTATCTCACTCACACTCTCTCTCACACACACACACACACACACACACACACACACACACACACACACACACACACACACACACACACATTTCTGCACATATTTCCTCCACGACAGTCATAAATCAGTGAGTAATGGTTTTTGAGGCTGGTTGAACTTTAATGAAGAATGTCACTGTACCACATTGCAATTGAATCAACCATACACACACACACACACACACACACACAACTTATAGACTCTGAAAAAACAACTACTCAAACACAACTATATGTGTGTGACTGGTTTTAGTTGGTTTGTTGCACTATTTATAAAACTTTAGAACCGTTTAATAAAAACACAACGGTCATGTCAAGCAATGCATTAACTAATGTTAACAGATACGACTTTCAATTTCAGCAATACATTAATAAATTAACAAAAACGTATCAATATTAGCAATGTACTAATGTTAAAGTAGTGAATTTACAAATATTTAACCGAACTGACACACACACACACACACACTCGAGTCCTTCACAGTTCGTGAGTGTTTGTGTCTTACCCATCATCACAGCGATGAAGATCAGGAGATTCGTCATCATGTTTCTGCTTTATTCTGTCAGTGTATTTCTCTGTTATTCCTCCTCATGATCTCGCGCGCTTTTCCGCTCCTCCGTTAAACGGTGTTGTCGTGATCCGCCATTTGTAAACATTTAAAGGAATAAATAAAGTATACAAGCTGAGTTTCTACAGGAAGATCCAGAGGCTGATAAACTCATGATTAAACTCTGTTTGAAGTCTGTGTTCAGGTGAGCGTTCCCACACACCTGCGTGTTCACGCGGGCTCCACCCACCGCCGGCCACGCGCACGTGCGCGCACACCCCCTCTCGCTCGTACTGACCTTTGCTTTGTGCACTGAACTATAAAGTTATATTTTTTCCTCTTGAAATCAAAGCTCTCTGTTGGGGATTTGAAGCGAGTTCCAGAAAACTGTTCTCTCTGAATCTGAATCTGTTCGAGCGGAAGTGAAGCTTGAGGAATTCGTGGCTTTTGTTTGGTTTATTGTTTTGTAAAGTAGAAATGAACAGGACAAACCAGTTCAGGAGAAAAATTCTTGACATTTTATGAACATAAACAATCAGGCAAATTATTTAAACCCTAATCTAGAGAGATACGAAGGTTGTTTTTTTTTTGTTTTTTTTTTTGACTTTATAGTAAAAGATTTAATAGCATCGTTACACTCTAAAAAATGCTGGGTTGTTTTAACCCAACTTTGGGTCAAATATGGACTAACCCAGCCGTTGGGTTAAATTTTTACATTACATTTTTAACCCAACATTTCGGGTTTGTCCATATTTGACCCAAAATTGGGTTAAAACAACCCAGCATTTTTAGAGTGTATTATTATTGTGTAAGTAATTTGTATTTTATTTGATCATTAACATCTAAATACATTAAATGTATATTTATGCAGGAGTTATTTATGTTCCACTAATTTGATTGGTCACGTGGTGTATCAAAGCGGATTTAAATATTTGTTAGCTTTGACCTGGGGGCTGGAGCGAGTTAATTATTTCGTTTATTTCCCAATAAACATTTCCCAAAGTTCTGTTTTATTGCGACACCTGCTGGTCAACTGTATATTCAAAATAGAAATAAGAAAAGCTCAACTAGAACAGGAAGGATAAGAAAGTCTTTTATTTAAATTAGAAATAAGAATAATTTTTACTCATACATTAACAAGAAAAATGATTGGACATAAAAAAATATAACTTTACAATGTTAATTAGCATTAAGTACCTTACAGACATTGCACAGATTAACAACATCAAACAATAACAACAGAGAAGAACTGGATATTAACAAAGCTCAGTTATGTAGATATCATGCAGATGTTCTCATGGCAGAGGCTTCTTCTTCATTCCATGAAGAGTGTCGTAGGTGTCCAGATCATGACGACCCAAATCCTGAGGAACAACACACACTGATCAGACCACAGCCATTAAATCATCTGACTCTCTGACGGTCATATATCATAATCAGAGCACAGTCATTCACTCATCAGACTCTCTGACGGTCATAAACTCACTGTACCTGATAAATGTCTCCATCTTGTTTCTGAAAAGCACAAAAGGACAGAGATTGTGAGAACAGTCTTGCTCAAAGCTGTGGCGTTAGCCTACCTCTTTCTGTTCCTCTTTGCTTTTCTCAATCATGAGTCAGAAGATGAGAGGATGAGTATGAAATAGAGATTCTGCGCTTACAACACCCCGCAGACACATCATGCTTTTATGACACAAAAACTCACAATTATGAGACAAAAATCTCACAATTATATAAAAAAACCCCTCACAATTATGAATCAAAAATCTCAAAATTATGAAAAATAAACAACTCACAATTGGAGACACTTAATATTCAACAATTTTATTGATCTGCCTGCATTGACACCATTATATGAGCTGAACTGAGCTGGACGATGACGTCACGGCTCCCTTTCGAGGGAACGAGACACTGCGTCGATACGACACTTCAGCGAACGGCTGTTGCGTAACGCATCTGACGTATACGACCGAAACTAATCTAGCCTGATCCCGGTTGGTGCTGCAAATCCAATTATGACAAATCAAAATTGACATTAAATCATAATTCTGACATGTCAGATTTGAATTTTTACTGTTTTTTCATAATTATGAGATTAAAAAGGCAAAAATAGTTAAAAAGTTGAAATTTTGGCTTTCAAAATTCAGTCATTTTCAACTTTTCATGTGATCATCTTAAAATTTCATCTTATTACAATGAATTTGTGTCGTAATTCTTACTTTTGCAAAAATATTAACAAAAAATGACAAAAAAAAGTTATAAATTAAAAAGATGAAATGATCGTGAGTCGTGACGAGTCGTAGGCCTAATTTGAACTTTTTAAATCAGAATGTTGACTTTTTATGTCACAATCTAAACTATTGATGTAATAATTGACTTTTGTCATAATTTAAACTTGTATTCATAATTTTGAGTTTCCATCTCATTAATAGCCTATAATGTGTCAAAGTTTTGAGTTTTTATGTCATTACGAGATTATGAGTGGAAATGAGCTAAAAAGGTGAAATCTTTCCATGAATGAGTCATTTTAACTTCTTAATGTCATCTTTTTGGCTATTCATTTCATAAATATGAATATAATTGACTTTTTTGCCCGAATGTGTATGAAATGGGCTTCCTAGCCTACTGTCACCTGGCCGACCGAGTAAAATAATAAAATTAAATCATTTAAAAAATAAATAAATAAAATGAATCATGACAAAAACCACAAAAAAGAGACCGGACAGAAGAAAGGGTTGTCTAATACTGCTGTTGTGTGTTTATAGCTGGTGTTGTATCAGTGATATGGTGTTTGTTGTGTGAAACCTTGTGAAGTTGATGTGAAATGAACCGCGTGAAGAGTTGAGAAAAGTGACCTCCGTGTCGTTGCGATCGTGACAAAAGAAACTGTGTGTGTGTGTGTGTGTGTGTGTGTGTGTGTTGTAAGAGGAAGAACAGAATTGTATGTAGATTCAGCTGAAAAAGAGCGACCACAGACACACAGACACACACACACACACACTCACCTCAGAGAAACTGTGAGACGAATTTATCTGTGAACGACAATCAACATCATTATGTTTCTCAAACGTCAGTTCCACATCAAATTCACATTCAGAAATTCACTAACGGGACAATCTGAAGAGATTGAGTAAAAAAGTAAAAGAAATGAGCATGTTGATTCAGACTCTACGGTTCTCACATGCGCTTATTAACTGAATAGTTTGTGGGGAAGTTTGTTATCTTTGAATATCTGCGTGTCAGACCGTCTAAAAGCTGCTATAGTATTTTATGAGGATTTTACTGATAGATGCTCATTAAAAACATACATTTGACATAATATATGGTTTGTGTATGGTTTTTGAGCATAAACTATAGCGGCACATTTATGATTGATATGGCATGAGCGAATCTGAAGACATTCACTTTAATATTCAGGGTATGCAGGTTATGTTGAACTAGCTTTCATGCTAAATATTGAACAATTACTGTTCTAATGTTCAGTTTTGTTTTCATTTCTGTACATTTAATTAATGTAGAAGTTAAGAATGAATAAATAAATAATTATTTTACAGATACAAAAAACTGTAGCCTAGTTAGAGTAATAGCCTACTGCTACACTGCCAAAACAAGCAAAAGTGTGTTGAAATACAGTGAGTTTGTGTTTATAAAAAGAACAAATATCTGCCATGGAGTCAATAAAAATAAACTTCATTGAAAGTGAAAACAATATTATTTTCTGACTCCATTAGATAATTGTTCTTTTTTAAACACAAACTCACTTTATTTTTACACATTTTCAGACTCAATAGGTCTATCTTCTCCAGTAAATGTCTCTTGATTTAAGAATATTTCGATATTTGTGCTGGAAAACGAGACAGAAATGTTGTTTCATCTTGGCTAATAAAATGTAGAAATGTAATTTAATCTAGAAGATGGGTGTAATTACATGAATGTGGTGTGTGTGTGTGTGTGTGTGTGTGTTTCACCTTTAATCTGCAGTAAAGCACGGTCAACACGACGCCGTAAACGATCAGAATCCCGTCCAGAATATAACACACTCCATCGTTTCCTCTATTGTCCGATTGGGCGGCTGACAAACAACACAATATTTTACACACAAACACAGGAAACAATTAATGATCACACACATATAAAACAAACATTAGGCTACATATGATTAATGTTAAATGTTTAAATTTGTAGCTATTTTAAATGTTTAAAATATAAGTGTGTGTATATATTTTACAAATAAAAATATATACACCAATATATTTTAATAAAAACAATATATAAAAAAAAACTATAATAAAAACCAATATATTGTAATGTTTAAATATTTTAAACAATTATTAATATATTACAATGTTTAAAGCAAAATTGTATTATAATATATTTAGAAGTTTAAAGCGGCTGTTAATAACTTCACAACGGAAGTGATTCGATCAAAAGAACTAACTTTATCTGGACAATAACTTAATTGTAGATCTGCTGTAAACACTCTCTGTTACTGGAATAATCTCCTGTTACTGTAAAGCTGCTGTGAAACTCTAGATTGTTAAATCGCTGTTTAGATGAAAGAGACGCGACTTTAAAACTTTGCGACTTTGTAAATTAATTCAGTCAAATTACGTAAATCAAGTCATATAGAAACAAACCTAATTTTTTTAATTAAATGCAGATTATTGCAACATGATTCACTATCTGTTTAACGGGGAAGAAAAAGATTTTATTTTTTCTAATTTTAAAACAATATTTTGTTCTGTCCAGAGGAGAGGGCCGTGTTCTCGGTATATACCGATGATCTTACCGACTCGTCCAGCGCTGAGCAGGAGAATCAGACAGAGGTCCAGCGGCCGCATCATCATCATCATCATCTTCCTCCGAGAGACGAGGCGAACAGAACAGATCAGAAGAGTGAAGAGGAACTATGGCGGAGAACAAGTGTCATTTAACAGGAAACTGTGGGCAGAAACAAACTGTCCGTTCAGAGACACTCAAAATACACTCTTACACACACAATTTCACAACTGCATCCTTTTCTCTCTTCTTTTTCCGCTCATGCACACACACAACAGTAAAGACCAGAGCTCGACTCTTCCTGTTTCTCAGAGAAGAGAGGATGAAGAGCAGAGACTGGAAAACAGCTCTTTCTGCCGGAATCACGTTTAATATCATATATATAATATCAATATTAATATAATATCAATATCATATCATACATTTCTCTCCGACACGTCCTCATCAGTGTTTCTGTCTCATGTTACGGCATAAACATCTAAACATTTTAAATACATTTACTGGAAAAGAAGCAAAATGACTAAAGATATTAAGTCTAAAATGTATGAAAATGAAAACAAGAACAAATATCTGACAAAGGAGTCAGAAAAATAAAATTAATTGTGAAAAATTTGTCTCAACTCCCACATGAGATCACAACACTATCGAGTCTCACAGCAGCTTTACAGTGATAACAGGAGATTACAGTAACGGAGAGTGTTTACAGCAGATCTACAGTACAGTTATTGTCCAGATAAAGTTAGCAAAGCAAATCTTTCGATTCCTATAAATCTAGGCGGTGTTTACAATCTTTATTTTATTAATAATAACTTCAAACTATGTCAGCAATCAAAGCCAAACGAAACTGGAAAAGAAAGTCATGTTTATTCAGGTTCTCAAGGCATCAGAAAAATAATGACATCATTAATCAATCAGCTTTCATTCAATTAAAGTCAACAAACAAATGCTGCATGTCAGTGTTAATTTGGTTTTACGAAGCGCCTCACTGGACAGTCCGTGTGTTCGGGGATTAATTACAGAACAGATCTCAGTCCTGCGCGCGGACGGCTTTACATTCCCAAATAACAAGATTCACATCAAAATTAAGTTTGAACTTAACTCCGTAAGCTATTGCACAAACTCACTGCATTCATGTCAACACACACACACACACACACACACACGCTATTCTCAACTTTAAAATCAGCTTTTTTGTGCCCGTCCATGTCATAATCAGAAAAAAAATCATCAGGAATAAAAAAACCCAAAACAATATGAACAACTTTCCAGGAGAGCAGACCAGTTCAGCCCAGTTAAAACCAGTGCGGCACAATCCTGTCAGGCTAAAAATAAATTACTCTTGAACTGAAGTGTGTTTCTGTGCTGAAGGGAACAAGATCCTGTTCAGGAGGTGGTTGTGGGCGTTTCATGGGTGGAGCTAAAAAGAAGCCCCGCCTTCGAATGTATGATACTCTGCCCAGTAGGTCGTTGTGGGCGTGTTATGGGCGGAGCTGAACAGAAGCTCCGCCTTCAAATTTATAATATTCTGTTCAGTAGGCGGTTGTGGGTGTTTCATGGGCGGAGCTAAACAGATGCTCCACCTTAAAGTGGATAGTATTCTATTCAGGAGGTGGTTGTGGGTGTTTCATGGGTGGAGCTAAAAAGAAGCCCCGTCTTCGAATGTATGATACTCTGTTCAGTAGGTGGTTGTGGGCGTTTCATGGGCGGAGCTAAACAGATGCTCCACCTTAAAGTGGATAGTATTCTATTCAGGAGGTGGTTGTGGGTGTTTCATGGGTGGAGCTAAAAAGAAGCTCCGCCTTCGAATGTATGATATTCTGCCCAGTAGGTGGTTGTGGGCGTTTCATGGGTGGAGCTAAACAGAAGCTCCGCCTTAAAGTGGATAATATTCTGCTCAGTAGGTGGTTGTGGGCGTTTCACGGGCGGAGCTGAACAGAAGCTCCGCCTTCGAGCTGATGAAGTAGGTCACCAATAGAGACAGCAGCAGCACAGCCACGCCCACTCCTAGTGTTAACATCTGCCAGAAACACACACAGAAAATAAACTCGTGATAAATCACAGAGAATCATAAATCTAGATTATAGATCCGATAAATTCAGTCTTCTGTGTACAAGTTACGTAATCAGATTACTTTTACAAGTAACTAGTAAATAAACTTTTAAGAACCAAGTAACAGTTTTATAATTTACAACAAAATATCTTACTTTTTCACATAATTAACGCTAGTTATTTTTGACTTTCTTGATTGACAGCTCTCTTGTTGAGAGAAATCGAGTGAGGAGATGTGTGTGTTATTTTAGTTTAGTCACTCAATGTGAACATGCATTTACTCGTATCCAGTGACGGACGAGGATTACCTCCAGTTCTCGGCTGGCCACGAGGAAGACTCGCGCTCGGATGCTCTTCCAGCGAGACTCGGTCCATGTGGAGTAATCCCGGGAGCCGTACTCCATGAGCTCGAAGGCCGGAGACACGGCTTTAGCCAGACGCACCGACGCCCTCACGCAGAACGGCTCTCCGCTGCCGTTCACCCACGGCCCCGACACCCAGAAATACGAGTAAAACTGACAACACAAACACGGAACATGAGCGCTCGGCATTCTGGGAACATCATTGTTTAGACGACAAGTTTTTAGAGGATTAGACAGTATGGTACATAATTATATAAATATTTAAATGACAATAATTGAACATTTGTAAGTTTTTAACACTATTTATAGGATTGAACAATTATATAATTATTTAGATGACAATTATTTAACAAGTTTTTAACACTATATATATATGATTGTACAGTTATATAATTAATCAGATGTTAATAATGGAACATTTTCAAGTTTTTTACATATAGTTGAACACAATTATATAAATATTTAGATGACAATAATTGAACATTTGTAAGTTTTTGACACTATACAATTGAACAATTATAATAAAGATCAAAAAACATTTTCAAGTTTTTAACATTATATATAATGGAACATAATTAGAATTATTTAGATGACAATAATTGAACAAGTTTTTAACAGTATATATATATATATATATGATTGAGCGATTATATAATTATTCAGATGTTAATAATGAACAATTGAACATTTTCAAGTTTAACATTATATATAATGGAACATAATTATAATTATTTAGATGACAATAATTGAACATTTGTATGTTTTTTATGACTATATATATATATATATATATATATATGATTAAACAATTATATAATTATTTAGATGATAATAATTGAAGAAGTTTAACACTATATATATATATATATATATATATATATATATATGACTGAACAATTATATAATTAATCAGATGTTAATAATGGAACATTTTCAAGTTTTTTACATATAGTTGAACACAATTATATAAATATTTAGATGACAATAATTGAACATTTGTAAGTTTAACACTATATAATTGAACAATTATAATTAAGATCAAAATAATTGAACATTTTCAAGTTTTTGACATTATATATAATGGAACATAATAAGATTTATTTAGATGACAATAATTGAACATTTGTAAGTTTTTAACTCTCTATCTCTCTATATATATATGTATGATTGAACAATTATATAATTATTTAGATGATAATAATTGAACAATTTTTTAACACTATATATATATATATATATATATAATGAAACATAATTATAATTATTTAGACAACAATAATTGAACATTTGTAAGTTTTTAACACTATTTATATGATTGAACAATTATATAATTATTTAGATGACAATTATTTAACAAGTTTTTTTAACACTGCATATATATATATATATATATATATATATATATATATATATATGATTGAACAATTTTATAATTAATCAGATATTAATAATGGAATATTTTAAAGTTTTTTACATGTAGTTGAACACAATTATATAAATATTTGGATGACAATACTTGAACTTTTTAAAGTTTTTAACACTATATATATATATATATATATATGATTGAACAATTATATAATTATTTAGATGATAATAATTGAACAAGTTAACACTATATATAAATATATATAAATAATGGAACATCATTATAATTATTTAAATGATAATAATTGAACAATTGTAAGTTTTTAACTCTCTCTCTATATATGATTGAACGATTATATAATTATTTAGATGACAATAATTGAGCAAGTTTTTAACATAAATGAACATAATTAAATAAATATTTAGGTGATATTACGATGATATTTTTCCGTTTTTAACATTACATACAATTGAACAATTATATTAGATGACAGTAATCAAACATATTTTAGTTTTTAGCATTATAATTGAATATTATCTGGCAGGGCACGCGGCGGGTCTTACGTCCTTGTTCTCGGGGCTCAGGCACTGGGTCTCGGTGAGGTTGGTGACGCTGCCGGTCAGGTTGGCCATGATGTACTGGACGAAGCGGGTCACGCTGTGCACGGGGCCGGTGTTGCGCGGACCCACACCGATGTAGAACTGAGGAGGACCGGAGCCTGAACACAACAGGAGAGTGGTCACACACACACCAGCTGGAGATCTACAGCACAACCACTGCAGACCAACACACACACCACATGAGTGTGTATAAATCAAGGGAAGCCAAATCACTGCTAAACAACACGACTGAGGACTCGTGTGTGTGTGTGTGTGTGTGTGTGAGAAAGAGGATACACCAGGCAGGACACACACTTAAGATGCTGTTGGCTCCTTTCTTGGTGACGTCTGGAGGAAGCAGGGCCCGAAACCAGCTGTTGTTCTTCTGGATTAAAAACCCGTACAGCAGCTGAGCGACCTGAGAGACAGACCCGCATCACATCAGCGTCCTCAACACCGTTTCACACACTAACCCAAGAGTCAATTAAGACTTCTGATCTAAAACTTTGATTTATTACTTGGCACCTTCTAATTTCATTGACTTTTGTTAATGTTATATTCTATATTATTGTTCTTGTGTTCATTTATTTTCTGCAATAATGCTTCGACAATATTCTCAGTGACACAATCATGATCATACTTCACACTTGAGGACACCTGAACACTAGCAGCCCAGCTGAACACCGCGAGACACATGTGATCATGAGAGAGTGAAGTGTGTGTGTGTGTGTGAGAGAGAGATTGAGTGAGTGAGTGAGTGTGTGAGTGAGTGAGAGAGTGAGTGAGTGTATTAGGGCTGGGTATTGAGACAAATTTCACAATACGATTCAATTTTGATTCACAAGCATACAGTTTGATTCTATTTAGATTCCGATTCGATTCAATATTGATTATTTTGGATATCAGTTCCAATAAATGTCCATTTTTCTGAAGGGAATCAAATCTCTGAACTAATGCTGTGAACTATGGGAGTCTAGTTGTAGCCTATAGGCTTCATTAGCCTAATATGAAGGTCATAATCAACTGTTTTGTAGCTATACAAACACTTAAATTACACTTTTATTTATTTTTATAATGAGAATATAAACATTTAAATGGTGGCTGTCATAAAAACTTGCCAGATTTCTTCAAATCTGCATTAAATATTGAAGAACATTAAGATTATAATGCATATGTAATATGGTGTATATATTTATCAAAATGCTCCTCTCTAGAGTTATTTTTTCTAGCTGACTAACGAGTTTATGTGGGTTTTCTGAGGTAAATATGACGATATTGATTCCAAGCTGTTGAACTGACGTCTTTCCACGGTTGAAACGCTGATTGAGTGAATCAATGTGTCATGATCTGGATTTGGATAAGTTGTCCTCTATCTTTAACACACTTTCAGATGCTCATTCATGTTTATTTGGCGCTGTGACTGGGATTATTAAGCCGGAAGAGAGATCAGCGCTGCTGCTTCTCCAGAGCGATCTCACGCCACAGCGACAAAACACTATTTATGTTTTTGAATTTATAAAGAAAATGGACGGAATTTGAAAATTGAGACTTTGTTTCATATCAATAGTAACAAAGGACAAAGATTATTGAGATTTTTTGGATGCGATACAATGATCCATTCATTCAAATGAAACAGGATGACTAATCGATTCTTGAGATTTAACAATCGATATCAGTTCGAAAAATGAGAATCAATTAATATCAAGAAATCAATATTTATTAGCCAGCCCTAGAGTGTGTATGTGTGTGTGTGTGTGTGTGTGAGGTCATGTGACTCACGATCTTGGGGTCAGCGGTGATGTTGTTGAGGTGTGTCTCATTTCCTCCCGCCTGTGTGTACAGCGAGCGAGCGACGAGAGTGGCCACTTCAGCCAGAGACTGTCAGAGAAACACACACACACACACAGTGAACACACACTCTGTCTACGAGCGATACACTCATTAACACAGACGAGAACGAGCCTTTGCTGTTACAGGGTTAGAAATTAAAATTTCTTTCGCTATTCAGGTTTTGAATTTAAAATCATCTCTGGTTTTATTTGTGCAGTGAGTTTGACTGATTTTGCTTCTGTATCGGTCAGCTTCAGCATTTAGGCTCGGCGCACACACACACACACACACACACACACACACTCGCTCACCTTGGCTTCCTCCGTCTGGAACACCAGCTGCTCGTCTGGACTGAGGTTGGGCGGGTACGAGATGTTCAGGTTCTCTGCGTCGTCATACACACTCTCGTAGTATCTGCGTCAGGTGACAAACAGCAGGAGTTTAACCTCCGGCTAACGCTGTGTGTGTCAGAGTTCTTCAGCTCATGGTATTCACACACACACACACACACACACATACACTCCGCAATAACACTGAGTGTGAGGACATCTAAGGGTTAATATCTTATCAGAATTAGTGATGATCAGTCGTTAAAGAACAGAGACCTGTTGATGAACGAGGACTGATGATCCGCCAGGACGAGGCCTGGGATTGGCCGCACTCGCAGGAAGCGCTGCAGGGACGAGGGCGGGAGCGGCTGAGTGACATGAGGCTCGGCCAATGAGAGGTTCAGACCAGCTGCGATAGACTGCATGCTCTTCATCATCTCGGACACCTGAGAGAGAGAGAGAGAGAGACTTTAACAAGACTTTATTTACTAAAATTAGTAAAAAAAATTCTTTAAAAAAGTATTGCCAAACAAATAGACATAATTTGACCTCATCACATATGTACATTGACATCAAATACATGTACATTCACAAAATGATAATCACATTATTTAAAAAAAAATTGAAAAGAGAGACAGAGAGAGATTTGTTTTTATATATATGTGTGTGTGTGTGTGTGTGTGTACATGTGTGATGACTGGAAATGCTTTTAGAGCTTTTCACAACAACTTTATTTGATCATTGACAACTTCACATTATAGATTTTAAATAATAACTAGGGATGAGCAATGATTAATCTCGATTAATCGCATCCAAAATAAAAGTTTGTGATTACATAATATATATGTGTGTAGTGTGTATAATTATTTTGTATATATAAATACACACACATGCATGTATATATTTAATAGGGATGCACCGATATGAACATTTTGGCCGATAACCGATAATATTTTTATTTTATTTTTATTTATTAATCTTTATATTTGAAAGCCGATAACCAAAATATCGGCCGAAAAATAATTTTTGAGAGTCTGACTGCAAAAACAAAAGCCTCACAAATAAAATCCATTTCCCAATAACACAATCATAATGTTCTCATTATAATTTCCTGTAGCTGATATGACAGCACATTTTGCACTATATTTTCCTGTTTGATTCCAATCATATTTCAAGCAATTAAGATCAATCGTGTTGAACAGTGCGCATCTTAAGTGTCTCAAATGTCAAATGTTGAAGGAAATAATTCATTATTTATCAGCTTTAAAATATCAGCTGAATTGTATTATCGGGCCGATGACGATAACATAAATATGTATAAATATCGGCCGATACCGATATGGTGGCCGATATATCCTGCATCACTAATATTTAAGAAAAATGTGTTATTAATATATATATTTATGTATAATATTAATTTTGTATAAATATATAAAGTGTATACATGCAAATATTTCTTAAATATATACATGCATGTGTGTGTATTTATATATACAAAATAATTATACACACTACACACACACACATATATTATGTAAACCCAAACTTTTATTTTGGATGCGATTTATCGTGATTATTAGTTTCCCAGCTCTAGTAATTATATATATATATATATATATATATATAGAGAGAGAGAGAGAGAGAGAGAGAGAGAGAGAGAGAGAGAGAGAGAGAGAGAGACACTCACCTCGTTCTTCACACTGCTGTTTCCTAATGATACGGGGTCAGAGTGCATCCAAAGTTCCCGCCCTCTACGCAGACCAACCTGTAAACCAACAAGAGCGGTGTGTGTGTTTAAACTCAACATACACACACAACATTCATTACAAGCATGAACATTCAGGTGTGTGTGTGTGTGTGTGTGTGTGTACCTGCCCGATCTCCAGCATGGAGTGAACGTTGTCGAAGTCGATCACGAACTCCTCCCTCTGCATGTCGTACACCATCCTCGAGCTGCCGATGTAGTCGAAGGCTTCCTGAGAGAGAGAGAGAGAGAGAGAGAGAGAGAGAGAGAGAGAGAGCTTGGATAACCCTGCTATATCATAATCACACTTCCACAATATCTCGAGTGTGTGGACAGGTATGGACTGTGTGTCCGACATCACTTCCTGTCGGCCTGCATAACTTCTATTGAGTGCAATTCACAACTTCACCACTAGATGCCGCTAAACATCACACACTGCAGCTTTAAAGTCACCTCGTATGAATTATGAATAAAAACACTCTCAACACAATCAAATACTGAGTCGAGAGCATGGCGAAACACTGACCCCTTGGAAGAAGGTGAAGAAGATATTGCGAGGGGGCGGAGCCTCTTGAGTGACAGACTGAAGAGCGTGAACGGCAGCCAATAGGGTGACGATCCCAGACACGGTTCCTTCGGCCGCTGGAGCCTCCTCCCAGAAGAACGACCTGCCGTCAAGCTGACATACACAACCTTCATTACCATCTCACAGTGCCTTTAAATCAGTCTAAACCAGCACACACACACACACACACACACACACACTCCACCACACGCAGCGAGATCAAATCAAGAACAGGCAAATGTTTCAGTCACATGATTACATAGATCACATGATCAACCGAGGCAAGACCGTGTTTTAGTCTTGGCTTGTAGGGCTGTCAAACGATTAATCTCATCCAAAATAAAAGTTTGTGTTTACATAATATATGTGGATGAAGTGTGTATAATTATTTTGTTTATATAAATACACACACATGCATGTATATATTTAAGAAAAATCTGAAAGTATATACTTTATATATATTTATACATAATTAATATTATGTATAAATATAAATATTTTATATATTAAGAACACATTTTTCTTAAATATATACATGCATGTGTGTGTATTTATATATACAAAATAATTATACACACTACACACACATATATTACGTAAACACTTTAATCGAGATTAATCGCGATTAATCATTTGACAGCCCTATTGGCTTGGTTGATCAGGGTATATACAGTATTCCTTAAGTTAAATTTACTACTTTTTAATACCTTTTTTACTACCTTCAGAATTTTTTTTAAACCATCACCACACTGAATTAAGTGTTAATCAGCAGCAACCTTTCTATTATTTACACAGATTTTGACATTTATAACATAAAAATGGCAAAAGATCTGCTGCGTGACAGGATTTAATAGGGGAAACTGCGAAAATGCAACTAAAACGAATAATTTTATCAATTTAAACTAAATGTTGGATTCAATATAGTGTTCCTTACAACTCACTAAAGTGATCCGTGGATATTGACATGCAATATCGTATTGCCTGACATTTATGTTTGCCTGATTTCAACACCGGGAAATAAAAGCAATATAGACCTAAACATAAAGCAGATTTGCCTGTGAACGCTTTATGTAAATACAATATAGGCAGGTCTAAATCCGGGTGATCACTTGTTCACAGATGATGTCGATCGACCATTGAATATGGCGTCAGCATCAAACATAGACAGACACGAAAGATCTTTGATTGTGCCCAGATCAGCTAAAGCCCATATTTAAACGGACTAACACAAACACAGAATAGGACACCTGATAGTCTGAAAAAAATAATACCTATTTTTAAAAAATAATACCTCTCAGACTACATTTAACACTTTTAATGGCCTTAAATTTGACAATTTTGATTTATCACTTTTTAATACTTTTTAAAACCCCGCAGACACCGTCATGTGATCTATGCAATCATGTGACTTCATTAATGAAGGTTATGGCATTGATAAAGGTCATTTGCCTGCTCTTGATTTGATCTCGCTGTGTTGACGACTCTCGTGTGGTGGAGTGTGTGTGTGTGTGAGTGTGTGTGTGTGTGTGTGTGTGACTCTCCTCCTGAAGGAAACACCACATTATGGAAAATAGCCACAAATGTTCTATTGCCCAGATTACACACAACAGATTCTGCTGATGATGATGATGTCAGTGCGTTTGGTGTGTGTTCCTCACCCGTGTGGCTGCGATGACGACGCTCTCGTTGACCTTGTGACCCTTGGCGCTGCTGTTCAGGGGTCGAGTCGACGACCACACGTTGAAGTCACTCAGGGGGTCACACAGAACCTCTGAGAGCAGACACACAGGCCACATCAGCAGCGGATTCTCACAACCTTCATTGAACAGCAGTGTGTGTGTGTGTGTGTGTGTGTGTGTGTGTGTGTACCTGGGTTGATGCTGAAGCGGGTCTGCAGGTCCGTGCGCCTCATGCAGGTCACGGTGTCGGTCACGGCGTGCATGTGTGAGAACAGCTGCATCGCACACAGCGGATACTGAGGAGCGCTCCCGTTCACACGCAGGTTATGATCCTCGTAACACTACACACACACACACACACACACACACACACACACACACACACACAATGAATGTTGATTATTCTCCTCATATTCTCCATTGTTGCAGCTCCTCTCTTCCCAGTCTGTCAGTAACGCTCTGTTTACTTCCTGTCTCTATGAAGCCCCTCCTCCTGAAAGCACACTCTGCTCTGATTGGTCGGCTGGAGCGGTGTGTTGTGATTGGTCGAGCGCCTCGAGTGTGTTTGGTAAATGTCCCGCCCCTTTCCATAACCACCAGTTTATCACACTACTAACTGACTCAACCAGGCCCCGCCCCTTTATTCTGCGCATTAATTATTATAATGAGGAATGAGGCGTGTTCGTTCCCGGGAGAAACTGGAGACTACAGTTCAGGAACACTGACTCTGATATAGAGGAGAACTGGAGCTGCTCATGATTAAACACACACACACACACACACACACACACACACACACACACACACCTTTCGGATGACCTGAGTCTGATTCTCATCTTTCAGAGCAAACACAGGGAAAGAGAAGTCTTCATAGGAGAGTCCGTTCCCGAGAGGATTCCAGACGGTCCCGTTACAGTTGGCGAGTTCAGGCCCGTAATCCGCAGAATACACACCTGAGCACACACACACACACACACACACACACACACACACACACACACACACAGGAGATTCAAGTATTTTAGGAGCTGGTCACCATATCTCCCGCTTCTGTCTCCACATCACACACGTTTATAATAAACACTGATGTAATAATCAGGTAATTAAATGCATGTTTACTTTAATCTGACGTCACATGACTTATACATGCAACATTTCCCTTCTGTCTTGTAATGTCAATAACACACACACACTAAAGGCGGGCATACACTGTGCGATGTCTGTGTGATTTCAGCGCGGTATCTACTCACACTCAACGAGTAAACCGCATGCGATGCAAAGCCAAAGTTCAGGATTTATGAGCTCACACTGTACGGTCCTTCACTGCTCACACTATACGGGTAATATCTGCCATAACCCCCTGGATTGCGCATATTTACGTGTATGTATCCAGAGATATTGTCAAAACAAGCATCTGCTATCAGTATCTAGATGATTTAGCATTTTCAATTTATGCATTTAATTATTATTAGCATTATTGTAATCATTATTAGTGGAGGCACATATTTTCACAGCACATAACCAACGTGCTGTGAGGATAATAAAATATTACATAATCTTACTCCTCATTAAAATTAGTCTAAAACATTTAGGTCGATTACAATGAATTATAGGCATATAAAATAACTATTAACAGTCTATAATATGTCCGAACATTGCCATAATTAATCATCAATGAAAATTAAAAACAGGTTTATTTCAAACACATTGTTTGACAGATTAATAAAAGAGGCGTTACATCGCAGGTGGCTTGGAAGACGGTGGGTAATATATGATCTATTTCTAACACGAACTGGAGGTAAGCAACAGTAATTTGTAGCTGAACTACGTTACAGAACTTAAAGATCTCCCTCTTTTCATTTCTATTTTATTTTATTTTAGCTGCAGATGAAATGGTTAAACTTGTGTTTTCGCGCAGGTGCAGTGAGGGGAAAAACACTGAGTTTAGGGCAATCGGTCCGTAGCTTTGCTTCAACAGTGCGATATAGTCACGAGGAGCGACCAACATTACTGACATGCCAGAAGTTCATCCGACCATCCGATTGTCGATCGTGAGAGGTTAATCGCCTCTCGTTTCTCCCTGTACACTGCACCAATACTGCACAACAAAGCTCAAAATCGGTCCGACACGGAAAAAAAGAGTCGCACGAGTCAGAATTCGGCTCAAAATCGGACGAAAATCGCACAGTGTATGCCCGCCTTAATACAAACACACACTTACACTCACACACACACACACACACACTCACCTGTGTTCTGGTTAGGGCAGTGTGTGTGAGGGGAGAAGTTGTCAGCAAGGCCTGTTTTGGAGACGATCACAGCGACTCCAGACACTCTGGATGAGTTCTTCATTCTCAACATGACCGACCTGCAGGACACACACATGACATCACACACACACACACACACACACTATGTTTTTGGGGACTCTTCAGAGACATAATGGTTTTTATATTCTTTCCCCTTACACTAACCCTCCCCAAACCAACCCATCACACACACACACACCTGTTGAAGAAGGCCGTCTCCATGACGATCATGTAAGGTGGATGAGGTCCAGTGTTGAGGATCCAGTCCAGATCTTCTTCACTCTCCAGAACGTGCAGAACTCCTGTGTCTCCTGACATCGACGCTGAGAGAGACGACATTACAGTGAGTGAGTATGCGTGTGTGTGTGTGTGTGTGAGTGAGTGTGTGTGTGTGTCACTCACACTGGCAGCCGATCTGATGTGTGGCGTTCAGGAGTCGCACACACGGAACCGTGTCGTTGAGTTCAACATAGATCTTCTTTTCCACTGAACTGCAGCTCACACCTGCAACACACACACACAACAACAATCAGGAGACACACAACACACACATGCCACAGACAAGACACAACACACACAAACACTGCTACTCATACACTAATGTACGCTACACACACAGTGAGGACATCATCTATAGATGTTCAGATTCTCCTGATCAACAATCACTGATATAAAAATAATCATATAATCGTTTGTATTTTAGCAATATTTATATTTTAGGAACTGAAATCATAAAGTCCCGCACAGCATTCACGAGCTCATGAAACATACAGAACAATTCATCATAATAATATTTAATTTAAAATGATTGTTTATCACTGGCTTAGACCGATATCAGAAGAAAACACACCCCAGCATTTCAACACACACACGATAATAAAGGTTATGAAATGATCATTTTATGAGGTCAAATCTTGATC
Organism: Cyprinella venusta; assembly: GCA_038021265.1. Classification (NCBI taxonomy): domain Eukaryota; kingdom Metazoa; phylum Chordata; class Actinopteri; order Cypriniformes; family Leuciscidae; genus Cyprinella; species Cyprinella venusta. The sequence goes on along the minus strand of CM075870.1, from coordinate 37,320,126 downwards.
AGTGATTGAGTTAGAATATGAATGTACTTTCATATTTCCACTGATCCTGGATGAACACACGCATGTATTCCGGTATCCTCATGATACTTTAGAGAATTTAATGTTGTAATGTTGATAGCATGTTAGCATGTAAATGTATTAAATCCAGGCTAATTGACTATAGTACTTCTGGAACTTCTTTGTTAGTGTTGTGTAAGCGATTACACTCGTCCAGTCGCTAATTCTGAGGTAGATTAACATCCTCTCGCTGTTATTATGATGTAAAATGAATGTGAATATATTAATACCACATAGCTATCTATATAAAGGGATTTATTTTGATTTCAGGCCTGAAAGAGTGAACAATAACCATCATCTCGTGACCGCACAAACACACACTTAACATTAAACACTCGTTTTTATACTCACACGTGTAAAACAGAGCGATAATCAGAAGTTTGACGCAGTTTATTGATATTAAATCTTCCATCTTCCTCATTTACAGACTCGCAGTGTGAAACTGGACCAGCGCTTGTTTTCTTCCGGTTCCGCCTCGCTCGCTCGGCGCGTGTGACTCAGTGATGACCCGGATCCACAGCGACACCCGCCGGTGGAAGTGCGTCACTACAGCGTATGAGAGCGCGAGATCATTGTTGTATCTTCCCCTGGCAAAACTGTATTTATTTATTTGTATTTATTTTAATGTTTATTTTATATATTGTAATGTATATTTTGTTAAGTTTCTGTTTTTTTTGTGATGTGATTTGTACTGTATTTTTGTAAAAAAAAAAAAAAATCATTGTTGTCTCTTTTTCTTTCTGTGTGTTCAGATGACATTGAACATATTGTTTTGTATTGTATACAAAGTTGTATAACGGTGATGTCATATCTGTACAGTTTGAAAGCATACTATTTCTTGTGTCTCATATGATTCTGGAAAATGTGGAAATCGCAGCTATGGGCTCTAGGCACGGCGGTATTTCCGGTGAAGATGTAAGGATGCTCGATAACTTCCGCCGATCGTACAGTCCAATGCAATACCGAGAATTTATATTGAATTTTATACTCCATGGTAGCCTGACTTCGTCATACTCATATTCTAATGAGAATATGAGTCTGAAATCACTCAATTGAAATTTAATTATGAGGCGTGTCGTAACCGAACCAGGACAAAAAAAACCCTCTGCACTCAATTGGTTAGTCGGTAGACCTACCAACCAATCAGAGCAACGCATAAGTCAACTCCTTTGCATAGCACAGTTTTCAAATACAGAACATAGCCTACTTTATTTATTTTAGAAGTTAAATAACGAGTGTTACTTCTTTTACTTACTTCTCCATGAGTGCCACCAAAGGAGAAACCACAACGACCACAGGCTTTTCATTACATCCCATCTTCTTAGCGACCGTCAGAGCCAGCTGATAAGTTACACTTTTCCCGAATCATGTCTATAGTGAAGGACGCCAAAAATATATTTCCGATCGACAAATGCCTTGATTGCAGTTCTCTGTTTGTTTATTAAAATGAATGCGCTGTCGATTTATTTTACAAAAGACGCGACGGCGGAATCTATACATCTCAATTCTCCAGCTGCACTCATCTTTGACGACGTGAGGATTACGTTACTGAAGACCACCTGTCAATCATCGTATAAAGCCCGCCCTGGCAATTTCATTGGCCGGTGATCTCTGAACCAAGGGGGTAATCCATCGAGCGGAAGTTGAAGCCTCGTGGGAGCTGACATCTTGCTGCAGAACTTCACTAGCGTTAGCATTCCCATTGACTCACGTTCATTTTGGCGTCACTTTAACAGTGAATAACTTTACATCTGAGGCGTTTGAAGACCCCATTTGTCCTTTATTTATTTCTAAAGAAACTCGACAATGTATAAATAGCTCCATTACCTTGTAGCTTATGTTATGGCCCCGTAGAAGCAGTTTTAGTGAAAGTAGGCTAACGATTGCGTCATACCCTTTTGAGATTACCGTATGGACACGAAAAGAAGCTCGCGCGCAATCGGGAAACGTGGAGGCAGAATGATAAAATAATTTATCAGAATACCTAGCAAACTTGTCTCCTTCTCCTAGCCCGTGGACAGCTACTATTCATACTCTCCGCCTCTGCGCATGTTTCGGAAGGGAATGATTCAGATTTCTCATGCCACCGCACTAGAAATCAAACGGGTCACTCACGTCACATCTACGTAGACTAGCTCTGTATGAGTCTGCGCGTCAGGGACGGAAGTGCTAAAAAATCGCCAAAAACGGGCTTCAGTCGTCTCAATGGAGTTCCAATGAGATCGGTCTGTCCATTTCTTTTACTGTCTATGCTCTGAACCGATCATAATTTCTCCTCAATGGATTGAGTCCAGACCGAACTTCCCGTCCAAAAAATGTTGTGGGCGGAGTTCGGGCTGGCATCCAGGCTAACTCCATGGTTATACTAAAGAAACAAACAGATAAAACAGACACCCCTCGTTGTGTTTATGCTTCTTTTTAAAATTATATTAAATAAACATAATAACTATATATAAAATTACATCTAAACGTATGTATGTTTCGTTTCAAAGACGGGAGCACAGTAAATTTTGAAGACTCTGCCATAATCCCGTTTTCCTCGGTTTTCCTCCGCTTTAATCTACAAAACCGGAAATGGACGAGCATCCTTGCGTCAAATGCAGAAATTATCCGTGCATATAGACCATTGTAACACTCCATGCGCACACAAATAAAAAAGGTTTAATGCTAACTAAAAAAAAAAAAGAAAAAAAAAAGATTTCCAGTCAGTCACACATAAGATACAAGATTTAAACAGTTCATCATTGTGTATAAATCTATTTATGTAGATAGATAGATAGATAGATAGATAGATAGATAGATAGATAGATAGATAGATAGATAGATAGATAACCCTAACAACAATAGAGAATTAAACATATAGAATTTTATTAATTGGCACTCAGGAGAATAAATGAACAGGAATGATAGACACTATGCAAGACAAAACACTGGTAATCAATGTAAAACAGAACATGAGCGGGATTGATTAGCAAACAAGTAAACTAACTATGAACACAGGCAACCAGGAACAGAGCAAACAGAGAGAACCGAAACCGACGGTCGGCCGTCTGGCAGATTTTGTGCGTCGGCCAACTAAGTTTCCTCAATGTGATACACACGGTTCCGTTCCATACCGTCGGCGGAAAATAGTCCTCGTCGGCTTTATTTCGCCCGATTCGACATGTTGAATCGGCGTCGGGCCGTTGGGGAAAGAGAGAACTCTGATTGGCTGTTCAGCTTAGTGAAAGAGTCAGTGCACGAGAATAAACGCCAAACAGCAAGCAAAGAAGTCAAAACGGTAAAGATAGAAGGCTGTTCTTATGTTACGTCTTCTTACCTGAGTGTTCCTCTGCGAATATTTCAATATTAACATGAGTGGAGTGGAATAAAGAAAGTGTTCAGCAGGATTGATATTCAAAACGGTAAGCACACGCTGCTTTGTTTACATTATGTGTATCTGCAGCGTCGGTTTTCCCTTTTGAATGACGAATATAGACTAATATATCTGCAGAAATAGACAGTTGGCTCATTAAAAGCAGGCGCAGAACGCACATTATAGCTGACAGTCGGCTGTAGTTCTTTCGGTGTGTTCAAGTGCAGCTTTTTACCTCGACGAGAGCGGACGAGAGGCGACAACACAGTCGGCTTTCATCAGCGCTACTTCGCCGGCGTCGGCTTGGTGTGTTCCGGGCTTTAACCAAGTTCACAGTGACTGCGTTTACATGCAGCCAACAACCCGTTCAAAACCGGGATATTAGCAATAACCCGGTCGCGAACGGCCATGTAAACACCGGCAAAAACCCGAAAAATGCTCATATCCCGGATTTTAAAAACTGGGATATTATACCTGGGGTACCCCTTTTATAACCCGAATTTTTGGTCATGTAAACGCGTATCGGCATTTTATCCCCATAGTGATTTGTGTTCTGCGCATGTTCTATTCGCAAGGAATCTTGGTCTTTTGAGTAGAGAAACTTCTCGGCACATACAAAAATCCGCGTGCAGCATACCGGAAGTAAACATGGCGAGACCAGGCGAGACACAGTTACCAGCATCAGAGCGCAAACAAAGGCGATCACTATCTGCCCCGAACTATACATTATCCTCATACTGCTGTTATTTTTGACTTTGGATACAGAAACGAATCGGAAATGACGCATTTTGCGTCTTAAGGTTATCCGTACGTCTAGATGCTAACCGGACGTCACCGTTTAAACCGGGATATTGCAATTCCATGTATACAGGAGAAACTCTCTCTGCTAACGCATGTAAACGGGTTATTCCTAATGTTTCAGAAACCCGAATAGTGACCTTAACCCGACCATAACCCGAAAATTGGCTGCATGTAAACCTAGTCACTGTATTACATAATGTTACCAAATACAACTTTTGTTTTTAAAAATTGAAAATTAACATTAACCTTCATTGTTAGTTCACGTTAACAAATAGAACCTTAGTGTAAAATGTTAGCCAAGAATTCTTTAAAATCTTTGAGGAGGAAAGGAATGAGAAAAGTACTTTGTACCCAAAGCCGCTGATAAAGTCTTTACAGTCTATAATAAAGCTTGATTCCTGAACTCATGCTGGTGGTCAATAACAAACGGATCACTGAATGCAGCAGTGTGTCAGTGTTGCCAGCTTCACAGATGCAGCTTTCACTGCAGCTCCAGCGGCCGTCCCGAAATAACAACCGCTCTCTGCGGCTCCAAAGCCGAGCAAGCTGGACAAATACTGGACAGAAAATCCGGCTTCCACAACTGGAGCCGCAGGGAACAGAAACCCCAGGAGCACGGGTGCATATGCAGCTCCGACCCCCAGCATAAACTTGGACAACATAATCAGCAATTTCATAGATTCAGAGCGTTCACAATCCTGCCCCTCTTCACCCAGTCTTCTCTGCTCCTCTTCTTCCGTCCAGATATCCAGGTCCTTCTTTTCTTTATCTTTTCGTTCTCTTCTCTCCTCCTCCTCCTCCGTCTCCTTATCCTGCAGTCTGCTCAGTTTCTTCATCTCTCTCTTCAGAGATGCTCTGTAGCGTTTCAGTCTGGCTGGGATCGGTCGCACATTCTTCTTTTCTTCCCTTATGTCCCTCTCTATCTGATCAATCCTGCTTTGTATGCGTTTCCGTTTTCTCTTCGTGTCTTGCCTCTCTTCATTCAAGGACACAATAAATGAACGCCATCGATCATCAGCCAGTTTCCTCACCTCCCTCTTGATTTTCTTCATTCTTTCGGACATACTAGCTTGCATTTTCTCTTCTATTATCTTCTGCGCTGCCAGCATTTGTTCTGTGATGGGATTGGTGAAGTGACGGTTGTCGTTACGAGTGAGGAGCTTGTCAACCCACTGCAGGAGTCGACTCACCTGATCCCGGTTGGTCGGGTTTGTGTTGTCGAAGGCCACGAAACGCCTCCCGAATCTCTCCACGAGCTCCTGCACTTTCTGATTTTGTTTTGAAATAAACTCTTCAATGGATTCTCCTCTGAGTTTATCGGCGTGAGAGAATATGAGGATGGTGTGATGAGTGATGTCCTCATTAAACATCTCCAGAATCATTTCCACGGTGTGCTGCTGCTCCTTTGAGAACCGATCTATCGGCACCACCAGCAGAAACGCGTGAGGACCTGGAGAACACAAAGCCAGGCAATGTATAACTTCTTGTTTTAATTCGTCAACTGTCAAGTCTGTGTCAAAAAAACCAGGCGTGTCGACGAGAACCAGCTCTCGCGCCTCCACCGTCGCACTCTCTCTCTTGCACTCTTTTGTGACCGAGCTCATGCTCACTCCGTCATCAAAGCGCTCGCTTCCCAGGATGGTGTTTCCCGTCGCGCTTTTCCCAGCACCGGTTTTTCCCAGCAGAACCAGGCGAAGTTCGCTCTCATGATGATCGTTGCCAAATGAATCTTGGGAGGTTTGAGCGCCTGTCTTCCTCTTGTTTGAGTTTCCGCTGGTACTCTTCCTCTGATCACTGGGTGGCATCTTTGCTCCTGAGGGAAAAACAAACTATCCAGCAAATCATTGAGAAAACGACTGTGCGACTGTAACCTCTGAGAACAGGGAACGAGACACTGCGTTGATGACGCGACGGGGGACGTGAACCGGTGTCTGAAAAGCTATCCAATCACAATGTCAGCCTATGACATCACTACTACTAGGAGCAGGAAGTATAAAAGGAGCACCTAGAGAACATGTACTCAACTTAGGGACTGTTCGGCAGGCATCCCGAGGCATGGCTAATGACACAGTGTCTCATTCCCTGTTATCAGGGAACAGAGGTTACAGTAGTAACCTAGACGTTCCCTTTAGAAAGGGAACCTGCACAGCGTCAATTACACTATGGGGAACGACGTACGACCCCACCATGCTGAGGGGAGTGCATACCAATTATGTCTCACAACAGAACGTCAGAACTGGCCGTTTCTCCCAAGAAAACACTCCCCCTTTGGTCACTACCGGAACATCCAACAAGGAAAAGCCTACTAAGGCGAAACCAACAGCTTTCATGGAAGGACTTTTTTTGGGAATATGGCCAGGGGGTCCGAAAGGAGTCCCGTCAAGTCACTTTCTGAGGGGGACGCAAAGGCTGACCTGATCAAATGTCAGTTTCCTAAACAGAGTCTCTCACAAAAACCGATCTTTCCTTGAGTCACGCCTGCTCTGCAACCCACTCCTTGTAGGAGGAGAAGGAGCACGAGAGGCGATGCTGAACCTCTGGCCCTGTCTCCGATCCTCCAACCGAGATGGGCAGGCCCCCCTGGCTGTCTGGGTCTGGATTCGGACCGCGGCGGAATGCATGATTTAAATGCAGCCGAAAAGTTCAGATGGCGAAACCGGGTCAGGTTGTACCAGAGCCCGTCTAACGGAGAGCCTTGGCACTTCCTATTAGTCCCTGTTGTGTATCATCTTGGTTGCAGTTCCATTATAATTCCACTGGGGGTGATCGCGGGCGAGAGCAGAATGAATGGGAGTCTATGGGGCTAAACGGCTAAATGTGTCTCTTTCACCTGCTTGTCGTTAAATCAAAATAGATTTTATTGTTGATTCTGCAAGTTCAATGTAGATTATAGGCCAAAAGTCGAATGAACGAGTACTTATGTCCTTTTGATGTCGTTGTTGGCCGGAGCACGCTAGCAAAAGAAGATGACATGTTCTCTTGGCGCCCATTTTATACTGCAGGTCGCACTAGTAGTGACGTAATTGGCTGTCACTGGTCATTTGATTGCCGTGATTGGATAGCTCTTCAGACACAGGGCGTTCCCCATATAGTCATCGACGCAGTGCGAGTTCTCTTTCGTATGGGAACTCAGCTAAAATTCTCAGAACATTGTGGCAAAATTCTCTCAAAGTTATGAACCAAAGTTCTTCCAGTAACATTAAAAGAACATCCATTATATGTTATCTGGTCTTTAATGGAGAGCCTAAGTCCCGCCCCTCCGCTTCCGGCTAATGGGACCTTATTTCGGAAAAAATATGAATGGTAGTCAATGGCGAGAGACAACTTATCTTTTTATTCCGTCTGAACTGTGCCCTCAATTACACATATGATGTTTGTCAGTTTAAAAGATGATTCTCAAAGTCAAAAACGTCGCAGTTTGTCATACAGCAGAAGAGTAACATTTAATTTTATGTGAAAATCGCTCTATGAACTACATCTCCCAGGAAGAGAAACGAGATCCGCTGCTCGTGTGTGTGCAGTCTGGTTCAAAACACTCAGGTATGACGGCGTAACGTTACGATTATAACGTAAGACTGTAGAAACAATGACAGACAGCCTCAGTAAAGTTAGCTTCAGTCATTGAGAGAAAATGTGCGCCTTTGGGGTTTGTAGTCTTTGTAATTACGTATTTTCACAGTCTTATAGCTCAACGCTTTTACATGAAACTGCGACTTTCTTTACTTTAAAATGTATCTTTTAAATTGACAAACATCATATGTGTAATTCAGGGCACAATTCAAACCAGATCAAAATATTTGTTGTCTCTCGCCATTGACTAGCCTACCATTCAATATTTTTTCGAAGTTAGGTCCCATGGTGGCCGACCGGAAGGGGAGGGACTTAGGCTCTCTATGGGAACTCAGCTAAAATTCTCAGAACATTGTGGCAAAGTTCTTCCAGTAACGATAACAGAACATCCATTATATGTTATCTGGTCTTTAATAATGTTCTCAAAATGTTAGCACAAAAACATTATTTATACATTCCTTTTTTCCTGAAATATTTTAATTGGATGTTCGTCTAACATTTTTCAAATGTTATTTCTTGTTTCAGAAAGTTCAGAAAACATTCAGAGAACCTTCAAAAGTCGTAATGTTTTAAGAATGAGACAGTGGAATGTTTCAACGTTTTAGAGCCTGGATGTTTTAAACGTTCAGAAATAACTTTTTCATAATTTAATAGCAAAACGTTCTTAAAACATATTTTTGTTAGTTGGGTAATAATTTATTCCAATTATTTCCTGCAATCGGGATTTAGTTCACTGTCAAATATTAAAATAATAAACAATATGCGCTTTTTATCATAACAAACACTTCATTCCCATTCCGAATTGCAATACTAATTAAAGGGATGATGTAATAATGACAATCGTCTAATGATTAAAGCATTTTTTTTACCTTCGTTGGATGTTTTTCTGGTTCGGTGTGTGTGGCGTGTTTCTTGACTGTTGGACTGGTTTATGATGGGCAGGGCAGGACTTGCAGAAACGGAACTGAGCTTGAACTTACATGTTTAGCGTATTGGATCTCAGTTGTTCACAAGAGGATGATTATTGATTGACTGTATGACGTGAAAAAAAAATAAATGCATTCATGTTTACGTTTAAACGCATTTCATGCAATATTTGCGAATCAGGGTTTGTTACTTTAATCACCTGTTGTTGTTGTTGTTTTTTTGTTTTTTCGTTCGCATCCACTAGAGGGACACACTGTTTCTGAAATGAACTGACGTCACAGATTATTAGCCTATGGCCAATATTTACATATCGTACCACGTGCACAACCTATTCTATACACCAGTGTTTATTGTTTACAGTCTTACAGAGTATGCAAACTGTAATTTACAACATTTTGCAAAACTATTTTTTTTTTCATGGCTGAAAACAGACTAATTTCACATATACAGCAGAACAAGAGGGTGAAAACACTTTCTCACAGAATGGCACAACAAAAGCGATGAGAACATGTCTTGATTTAGTCATTTATGGACCAAGAAGAAATGAGATCTCATTTTACGCTTGTGTTTTACACAAATATAGAAATACCTATAGCTCTAGGTATTTTTGTTTTTACCGCTTTATTCATCTAAATATCTAAATGTTAGTAAGATGAAGACATAAATATAAAATAGTCACCGTTAAACAAAAATAGTTAGTAGAGAATATTAGGAGCCAATCGGTGAATCGTCCTCGTCACCGTTCTACAATTTAAAAGGCATCTTTTACAAACACCCGATTTCTGAAAAACTATTATGAAACTGAAATTATTTCTATTTTTAGACGGTAGCCTAATGTACTATTAATTTTGTTATGGATTTAAACGAATTTGTGTACTTGTATTTATTTTAATCTATTTAATAAATGAATAACTATTTTTCTTTAAAGCACTTTTTTTTACATAAATCCATTTGATAACATAAATAACTTTTTGGGAAAATAATTTTTAGTCAGTGATTTTATTCATTTGAATAATATCACTCCCAGTTTTGTGCTATATTTATATCTTAGTATAAAAGCGAATGACTTTCATCATCATTTACTACTTCGATTCACGTTCAGGAATGATGATTTTTCTTCATTTAGTTTAACCAACAGAAACTAGTGGTTTTTCCTCAGTGCATTAATGTACAAACCCTGGGAAACACTCCACGGTTGAGAAGAAGTACAGATCTCACTAAACAAACAGAAGCCATTCATATTCTCATAGTGCATATCCATAAATCAGTGAGGGATGCGCGTTCGTAAAGGACTGTAATGCAGAAGTTAAAGGAGTGGTGAACGCTAGCGTCGGGTGTGTGTTTCTATGAGACGGAGTGCTGCATCTTCTCGTGGCGTTTGGTCTCGATGTATTTGGCGGACTGGTACGCGCTGCTGTGGTCGATCTTGCCGTTGACGAGGACGGGTCGCTGGACGGGGTGTTCGAGAGAACGCATGAAGCTCTTCTCCATCTTGTGCTCCAGCTGCATGTGGTTCTGAGGCGGGAGGCCGAGACAAGCCCTGAACACACACACACACACACACACACAATACATGCAAATGATTTCACACTCATTCTTCACTCGGGTCATTTTAACCCTCAATTATAAAAAAAAATGAGAGTGAGAGTGTTCATCAGAGGGATATTTTTTATATTAATATATATATATATATATATATATATATATATATATATATATATATATATGTATTTATATAAAATAAATAAATAAATAAATATATATATGTATATATATATATATTTTATATATATATACATATATATATATGGCATTAGGGAATAAAAAAATGGCCAAAAAAAAAATATATATATAATTGTATAATAATACTAAAAGTATAATTGTAGGTCTTTGGGTCATTTTTACGTGTCCCAGAAGGTTAAAGGCCACAGATGTCCTCTCACCTCATGACGTTCTCGATGCATGCGCGCTGACGGAAGAAGGCGTTGACCACCGGCGCCCCCTGTGGCACGAGCGGGGCTTTACACAGGAAGCTGAGCAGCGACAGGACGCTGTGGAAACTCTGGAACTCCGGATCCTCTCGAGTGCAGAACATGATCCTCTGGCACAGCTCCGTCAGGATCACCAGATCCAGGATAATAGGACTGGCCAGCAGAGAGTCCTGTAATCGCCACGGCAACAGCAATTCACATTTATTAGTATAGCGCTCTCAATGCACGGGGTTTCTATTATCAGAGGAAACTGTCTGAGTTATGCATTTCAGAAACGCACATATACAAAATCACAATTAGCGGAAAAAGTATTAATTAAACAATGTAATAATTCAATGCAGAAACAACAAGCTCATTAATGTAAAGAAATGAGCATGTTGATGCAGAGTTGCATGGAAAGTGACGACTGCATTAATAATCAACAGCCATGAGTTCTCAGTAATGTTTGGTGATTTGTGTTATTAGACGTCTCTCTGACCTCGCAGGTGTTGTGCATGGCGATGGTGTTGGTTCCTCCCATCATGATCTCGGAGGTGTACTCATCCATCGCACGCTTGCTGTCGCCCACATAGGGGACATATTTAATAACCACCTGTTCACACACACATCATATTTATGTTATATTTGCACAATCTATTTGCATTACATCTTTCCTTGTAGACTGGAAAATAACATTTTGAAAATGCTAGATTATATTATATATATATATATATATATATATATATATATATTAGGGCTGTCAAACAATTAATCGCGATTAATCGCATCCAAAATAAAAGTTTGTGTTTACATAATATATGTGTGTGTACTGTGTATAATTATTTTGTATATATAAATACACACACATGCTTGTATATATTTAAGAAATATTATATACTGTATATAGATTTATTTATAATAAATATTATATATAAATATAAATATTTTACATATAAATATATTTTTTTGTTAAATATACATGCATGTGTGTTTATATAACTATATACAAAATAATTATACACAGTGCACCCACATATATTATGGAAACACAAACTTTTATTTTGGATGCGATTAATCGTGATTAATCGTTTGACAGCCCTAATATATATATATATATATATATATATATATATATATATATATTAGATACAGTATAGTACATGAACTATATGTATATGAACATAATGTTCAAACGTGTTCAAAAGAGTCTCTTCTGCTCAACAAGGCTGCATTTATTTAATCAAAAATGCAGTAAAAAATGTGAAATAATATTCCAATGTATATCATCAGTTCTCTGTGTGAATATACAGTAAAGTGTAATTTATTCCTGTGATTTTCAGCATCATTACTCCAGTCTTCAGTGTCACATGACCCTTCAGAAATCACTCTAATAAGAGGATCTGATAATTATAAACATGATTATTATCGCTTTTGATCAATTTAATGCGTCCTTGATCAATAAAAATCTTACTGACCCCAAACTCTTGAGCAGTCGTGAATATTCACTCGGATGAGACACACACACACACTCACGCAGTGGTCGGGCTTCTCCCCGGGCTGGAACAGGATGGGGTTGGACCGCACGATGTCGTCCACCACGTTGCTCTTGGAGATCTCCTTGGAGCGGAACTGCTGCGGCGCCGACAGGTTCAGCCCGTCGTTGTTCCCCAGGTGATTATAACTCACTATACAAGTTGGCTGAAAACATATACAATTAATAGTATTAGCGCGTCACAGTGTCTGATTGGTGTACCGCTGGTGTCCACTAGAGGTCTCTTCCCCATACCGCCACCACATCATGAACTACATTTCCCAGAATCCTTTGTCTAGACTCATCACTATCTGTCTATTTATACCCTGTCTGGATCAGTGTTTGTCATGGAGTGTCAGAGTGCACGTCAGAGGTCCAGTCCTGTTTAGTTTCTTGTTTTTGGACTGCCTTTATATGGATTTTGACCCTTTGCCTGGCTGGTTTATGATTATAGATGACCCCACATGAAGGAAGGACTCCATGGTCTCGCCTGTGCTTCCAAGCAAGAGATCGATCTAGAGAGTTTCCACTGTCCACTCGTATCTGGAACTACAACTCTCATTCGGACAATTCCTCATTAGAATAATTAATGCGCAGAATAAAGGGGCGGGGCCTGGTTGAGTTAGTTAGTAGTGTGTTAAACTGGCGGTTATGGAAAGGGGCGGGACATTTCCCAAACACACTCGACCAATCACAACACACCGCTCCAGCCGACCAATCAGAGCACAGTGTGCTTTCAGGAGGAGGGGCTTCATAGAGACAGGAAGAGTGTTACTGACAGACTGGGAAGAGAGGAGCCGCAACAATGGAGAATATGAGGAGAATAATCAACATTCAAGCAGGAGAACCTGTAACACATCAGCGCTAGCGTATTAGATCCTCTTTAAAGTAGCTCTCTTACCTTGATCCCAGCACTGACGAGGAAGTCCACCAGAACCGACTTGAGTTTGGTCTGGCCGGATTTGAAGTCGTCTCCGCTGATGAAGACTCCTCGCTGCACGGCCAGATCCACGGCTCCGGGGACGAAGGTGTTCTGCGGGGAGCCGTTAATATACGCACACCCTTCCAGAATACTGGCCACCGCAAACATGCTGGAGGGAGACACTTCCCCCCCGGTCTGTGACGACACACGACAGGACAATAAAAGCATCCAGACGCAGTCATACTCGTGTTTCTGTTCAGTACGTGATAATGTACAATAAACCCGACAGAGTGATCAGGATCAGGTCTTCATCAGCCTGAGGGGGTTTATTCTGAGACAACACACACACACACACACACACACACACACACACACACCTCGATGGTGTTGAGCAGATTCTCGGCGGTGTCGTTGACTCCAGGAACGACGTCACAGAATCTCTCTGTGTTTGCGGTCCAGAGAACGATGACCTTCTCGACGCCACTCTTCTGCCGGAAGTCACAGATGTCCCTGCGGATCTGAGCCACCTGATACACACACACACATCTGAAAACATTAGAAAACATGTGTGTGTGTGTGTGTGTGTGTGAGTGTGTGAGAGAGTACAGTATGTGAGTCTGAGATAGGGATGGGCAACGATTAATCACATCCAAAATAAAAGTTTGTGTTTACGTAATATATGTGGGCGTAGTGTGTATAATTATTTTGTATATATAAATACACACACATGCATGTATATATTATATATTCATATATCAAATATTTATATTTATACATAATATTAATTATGTATATATATATATATATATATATAAAGTATATACTTTCAGATTTTTCTTAAATATATACATGCATGTGTGTGTGTATTTATATATACAAAATAATTATACACACTACACACACATATATTACGTAAACACAAACTTTTATTTTGAATACGATTAATCGCGATTAATCGTTTGACAGCCCTAATTTGCATATATAAATACACAGACATGCATGTATTTATTTAAGAAAAATGTGTTATTAATATATATCAAATATTTATATATAATATTAATTGTGACTAAATATATACATGCATGTGTGGGTATTTATACAAATTAATGATGCGCACTACACACACATATATTATGTAAACACAAACTTTTATTTTGGCTGCGATTAATCGTTGCCCATCCCTCGTCTGAGTGAGTGTGAGATTCAAATTATGTAGAGTAAAAATATTACTAACACGTTTCAATAAGCCCCTCGATTAGTGCAGGGATTCCCAAACCTCTCAGACACCAGATATTCACCTGAAGCCTCATTATAATATTATAATGTGACCAGAATATGTAATGAGCGCTGTCCCAGTGTAGAGTGAGCAGTGCACCTGTTCTGCTTTGGTTCCTCTGATGAGGTGGTCCGCCCTGTGCTCCTGGTTCGCAGCTATGAATTCTGGGATGTATACGGAGGGTCTGGGCTTGAGTTGGTTCATGAGGGGGCGGAGCTTCTCCTGCAGGCTCCAATCCAGAACCTGCGCGCGCTCCATGGCCCCGCCCAGATCCAGAGATGAGATATCCCAGCCTGCATCAGTGATGATCAACAAGGAGTGTGAGATAGATCCTATCAAACACACACACACACACACACAGGCGCGACGCAAGTGTGTTCTGCTATTTTCAGCCCGACGCACTTTTCATTTTTTTTTATCTGTGCCCATGAGCTGCTGGTCTATGGTCAATGGCGCAGTATTGTTATAATTTTTATTTTATTTTTTAAATTACACATTTATTTACTTGTTTTATGAACATTTATTAGAGGAATATTTATTAGCGAGCGCTGCCGACCATGTGTCCCGTCGTTAAACTAGCAAAAGTGGATTCGGACGGATTATGAGCTTACATCATTAAAATAAGGGCCAAAGACCGAAGACCGTCCCGAAACCAATGTTTGTCCTTTATGGCAGTATTTACCGTCGAACACGATGTCATTGGGATGCACCATCGGCAGCAGATCTCGGAAGGGGACGTAGACCTCTCCGTCGGGTCCCGATCCCAAACACACCGTGGAAGATTCCAGCAGGGAGCCGTAGTAATTCGCTTTCTGAAAGACAGACAATACAAGATATTTACAAAGATTACTAAATACTCAAACAAACTAACGTTAACTAATGGGACCTTGTTACCCACATCTCTAATACTTGACTTAAGGTTACGGTTAGGGTTATTTCTGTTGTGTTGATTTATGTGCAAAATATTTGTATGCATTATATAATATTTTGATTAATCGCATCCAAAATAAAGGTTTGTGTTTACATAGTATATGTGTGAGCTGTATATAATTATTTTGTATGTATATGTAAATATACACACACATGCATGTCTATATTTTATATAATTTATATTATATATATTTGTAATACATAAATAGCATTTTTTCTTAAATATATAAGAAATAAGGAATGTTTGCATGTATTTATTGTATATAAACACTTATATATAATTTATATTATGTATAAAGTAGGGCTGTCAAAACGATTAATTGCGATTAATCGCATCCAAAATAAAAGTTTGTGTGCACTGTGTCTAATTATTTTCTATATATATATAAATACAAACACACATGCATGTATATTTAAGAAAAAAATATGATTTAAATATAAAATATTTATATTTATATATAATATAAATTATACATAAATCTATATACAGAATATAAATGAAAATATTTCTTAAATATATACAAGCATGTGTGTGTATTTAAATATATATATATTAATTATACACAGTGCCCCCACATATATTATGTAAACAATAGGGCTGTCAAATGATTAATCACAACCAAAATAAAAGTTTGTGTTTGCATTATATATGTGGGTGCACTGTGTGTAATTATTTTGGATATATATAAATACACAGACATTCGTGTATATTTAAGAAAAAAATGTATTTATATATAAAATATTTATATTTATATATATTATAAATTATATATAAATCTATATACAGAATATACATGAAAATATTTCTTAAATATATACAAGCATGTGTGTATTTATATATATATATATAATAATTATACACAGTGCACCCACATATATTATGTAAACACAAACTTTTATTTTGGATGCGATTAATCACGATTAATCGTTTTGACAGCCCTGGTGTAAAGATAAATGTTTCATATATAAATAACACATTTTTCTTAAATAAACACATGCATGTGTATGTAGTGTATTTATATATAAAACATAATTATACAAAGTACAAACACATATTATGTAAATACAGACTTTTATTTTGGATGCCCAGCACTATTATTATTCACATGTATTCATGGTATTTTTGAACATTAATGTTATATTTAAGGACACTCTTTTGGGTCACTTCTTGGCTACTGGATCTTTCAACTCACAAAGCAGTGGCTCAGTTTGTCTGTATCTTACATTGTTTAAATAAATACATTTTTCTCTAACTGTGATTTTGTATATGTGATTTTCTGAAATGCTCTGATAACAGATCACTGTAGACTATAATTATGGACTCATGCATTATCATGTAAAGCTGCTTTGAAATGATGTGTGTTGTGAAAGCGCTATAGAACTGAATGTGAATATAACTGTACCTTCACACCGGTCTTGGTCCTCCAGGTCAGGCCCAGTCTGTTGGCCAGGACGGCAGCAGTGACCGTGGTCCCGTTATTCCCACCCCATCCCACCAGCATCACTCCCAGCCGGGGAACCGTCCTCTCCGTGCGGAACGTGAACTCGGTGCTGGACGGCGTCACCTGAACAACACACACATTTACAGTCACAGCTGACAAAAATATGCTGGTAACCCTTCACAATACCAGTCATCAGCGGTAAGAATGACACTAGTGGTGGACATCGGTACTGCAGCCCAAATCAGAATATCTCAGATTGTTGTTTCCCCGCCTCCACGGACTCGACGTTCACGAGTCGCCAGACTGTAGTGTTTTTTCAGGGAAGCGAGTGTGTGAACTCAGCATGATTCCTCAATATATGCAAACATATGATGGTATTTTTATGCTTAACATTAGTGAATGCACTGTGACTAACAACGAATAGCTGTTTTTTAAATAACTAATACATTAACAAATGTAAAGTTACTTCATGTTTGATAATTTATTATCTAATGAACCTTATTGTAAAGTGTTACCAATATGTTCTAACACCGTAATTCTTTTAATTACGTACGAACTCCGCCTTGAATGGAGAAGATATTGCCTGAGTTTGTTCATTAGAGGCATGTGACCCGGAGCAGAGAGCAGATGACAAGAGTCCTTCGGGTGTTATGACTCGTCTATAGAACAACAGTAAGAGAATATCATGTTCGGACTCTAGACTCAACATCAACTGATCATCCATCTAGTGTTTGTGAATCTGAAGTTAGTTCGAGGCTGGATACTCAGAAGAGTGGAGAACCTGAACTGGTCTTCATTGAGCTTACTGGTTTCTTTAAGTGGTTATAGTCGTGCAGATCTATATTGGGTCCGTCGGTCCATGACCAATTCTGGACATCTATTCTACATCTACTGTGGGTCCACTGTTTGGACGTCCAACTATGACCCAACTTGGACGTCAGATTGACGTTCGACAGTTATTTGGTCCAGGAATGTACATGATAAGTATTTTTTTTGTTTTACTTAGAAATAAAAACATTATTAATACATATGAATACAGATTATTTATAATCAAGATCATTTTCAAATAGCCCCATTTGATCGTCTCAGAATCAGGTGACAACTGGAGACGCAAACAAAGGTGTAATGCAAACGATCGAGCGCTGCCGCTAACAACACCAAGGTTCCGGGTTCGATTCCCAGGGAAAGCAAGAACTGATAGGAATGTAAATGTGTAATGCAGTGTATGTCACTTTGGATAAAAGTGACGCCTAAAATATAATACTAAATCGTGCGCAAAATATAATAATTCATTCACTCGTTTTACTAAATCATGCGCACAATATAATTATTCGTTCACTCATTTTACAAAAACATGCACACAATATAATTCGTTCACTCTTTTACTAAATCGTGTACACAATATAATTATTTGTTCACTCATTTTACAATAACGTGCGCACAATATAATAATTTGTTCACTTATTTTACGAAAACGTGCGCACAATATAATAATTCGTTCACTCGTTTTACTAAATCGTGCGCACAATATGATAATTCGTTTACTGGTTTTACTAAACCATGCACACAATATAATAATTCGTTTACTGGTTTTACTAAACCATGCACACAATATAATAATTCGTTTACTGGTTTTACTAAGTCGTGCGCACAATATAATTATTCGTTCACTCATTTTACGAAAACGTGCACACAATATAATAATTCGTTCACTCGTTTTACTAAATCGCAATATAATAATTCGTTCACTCGTTTTACTCGTGCGTACAAAATATAATTATTACTTCACTCATTTTACGAAAAAGTGAGCACGATATAATAATTCATTCACTCGTTTTACTAAGTCGTGCGCACAATATAATTAGTCTTTCAATCGTTTTACTAAATCGTGCGCACAATATAATTATTCGTTCACTCGTTTTACTAAATTGTGTGCACAATATAATAATTCGTTCACTCATTTTACGAAAACGTGCGCACAATATAATAAATCGTTCACTCGTTTTACTAAATCACAATATAATTATTCGTTCACTCATTTTATGAAAACGTGCGTACAATATAATAATTCGTTCACTCATTTTACTAAATCGTGCACACAACATAATAATTTGTTCACTCGTTTTACGAAATCGTGCATGCTATGACCTGTTCATTCCGTCTTTTCACAAATTAAACATTTGCTGGTAAACACTAAAAAATACAAAAGTCAACGGCTTCTAACAATTGTTTGGCTACCCACATTCTTCTAAATATCTTCATTTGTGCTCAACAGGAGAGAAATACGGTCGTACAGGTTTAGACCAGCTTTGGAGTTCACCCAGGTTTTGAGTGAACTGCCCCTTTAAGAGAACTTTAAGAGAACCTGAGAGAGATGGAGTGTTTAAAAATGATTAGTGGCATGTTAGTGACTCAAATAAGGAACAAGATGCAATGCAATTTAATCACTCACACAAACTATTCTAATGAAACACTCACAACAACAATCCAGACATAAATCCATCCGTTTATTAAAGATGTTGAAGCACTTACAGTGAGCGTGTCTCCATCTCGACACACACACGCAGTGTGATAACAGTAACGAGACTCGATGTATTTCTCAGTGTATTTCACATCAGCGCTGTTGATACGAACTTGCATGATGATGATGAACCTGCAACAATAACAGATCACTAACATAACAGAGTTTTATTCATTCAAATCCAAAAATGTACAGAATAGTGAAATAAAGAATAATGCATTTAATAATTTCAGCATCAGACATACCTTTAAAGTTTCCCGAGCAGAATAAAAAAAGTATGTTTCGGCGTAGACTCAGGCAAGTCCTTTTAAAGCTCAGAGTGTGTGTTGAATGTGCGAAGGTTCGTCACCTGGTGCGTGTGGAAGTGTGTGTCGCACTTGGTTATTACTGGTCGCGCGCCACAGTCTCATTATCGCGCGGAGGAGGAGTTACAGACACATTCTCGATTCTTCCACTCGTGGACCAAAATGTGATGATTTATGATCCTGGAGTCTGTAAGACAAAAGCAGAAGGACAATCTGCTTACTGTAATATGCACATGTAATGCTGTATAGATAACTTATATGCACAAATAAAATAAACTAAAAGCATAAATATTAATATTGAGAGAAAATAATAATTTCTCAGCTGCATTTTTACATCAAAAGAGCAGAATGCATTGACTTAATGTCTTAAAAGCGAGATATTCTGGATCACGTGAAGGATTAAACTTGTACAAACACACTTGGAAACTGACAGAAAGTGTTGTGACTCAGCAAGAGTCTAATGAGAGTTTTTCCACAAGCACTTGCGAGACAGTGGAAATGTACCCAAGTTGGTGAAGGACGATCATGTGTAAGAATGCTCTAGAAACTGCAGGTTTTCAGAGAGGCAGTGGAAAACTACTGATGGCGTCGAGCAGATAAACATCCTCAACTTCCCCTTGAACTGCTTTAGCTCGTATAATCAGAATAACAACAACTCTATAACAGAAGCATACAGGAGAGCGCTGGGCTTTCTGATGACACTGAAAGTGACAGATAGTAGTAAAGCAAACTTACAGTTCACCTTACAAAGAAGAAAATGTTCGATAAGTGCTTATTATTTTAGCTCGTAAACAGATTTAATTACTAGAGGGAAATAATAAAAGTGCAGCTGAATCGGGACCAAGCATAAAATGCATGATGTTTAATGGAAGCACATCTCGTAGCATTATTATTTTAGTCAAAATGGCTGAAAAATCACAAATACATTCACTTGTAAAATTATTAAATTGCGTATCACTTTTGATCAACAGGTGGCGCTATTGTGTGGTCACTATGAGGAGCGAATGACACATAAGATCTGCACCCAGCACCTCATTGCAGTACATGCATTGAATGGAGATGGGTAGATTAGGGGTGGGGTTAGGGATCAGGGGCGGAGACAGGTTTAGGATTAGGGTATTTTTTTTTTTTCAATGTAGTTTTATTATTAGACAAATATATTTCAAAATGAAATGTACTGCATTTTGTCTGAGGAATAATAAAAGAGACACTTTTTCATTCATAATTTGTCTTAAATCTCATTTGTTTGTAAAATCGCGAGAAAATAGTTACATCCCTAGTTAATAGTAAAGCTACAGCCCGAGAGTCTCCATCTGAACTTGTCTCCTCTCTCTCTCTCTCTCTCTCATTCTGCAGTTCTGCTGTTTCACCGCTAGAGGGCCAGCAGTTACACACGGAAGACTGGAGATGTGCTTGATGTGTGTTCAAGTCATTCTCGCGCAAGCACACACATCTCTCTCTCTCTCTCTCTCACACTCACACACACACACACACTGTTGCCCTCTTCATCTCAGAAGCTCCTGCTCGTTTTAAACTGAAAACACAGGTAAATTCATTTACGATTTCATGTGTTATTAGCCTACTTTAAAAATGATATATTACATTGTAATCAATTCATGATTTATGAAATCAAGACTTGCGGGCGATGATAAACTGGCATACAAACAACTGTGATCGACTATTTAATTCTCTTCTCGTGTACAGTGCAAGTCTGACGTTATTTACATATAACATCATGGTAGACATTATAATAAATTAGGCACATTTAAAAAACATTGAATTTGATGCTGTAAAAATTATAATATAATGCAGATTTGTGCAGATCTGACTGTATTCAGACACTAAACTGATCATTGTATGTCATAAATGCTGCCGATGCGGATATTCTGAATGTCCGATTGAATTGACGTTTGGATCATGAGATTATTATCATAAAGTATAAAGAGTTTGGGCTTTCAAGCTCAGCTCAGTCCCGGAACAGAGGACTCCTGTCGAGATGAAGAGGATCTGACTGTGCTGACCTTCGACATCCTCACAGATCATCATACACTCTTTAAACACACGGGCTTCATGAGTGACGTATTAAAGAGGATTTATGAGAAATAAAATGACAGTCATAATTATGACAGTTTAAAGAGAGAGAATGGTGTCGTGTTAGCGGCCCTAATAACAAATGATCATTTCAGCAGAAGAGAATCAATCAAAACTAGAGCCAGACCGATATATCGGCAGACTGATAATATCGGCCGATATTAGGCATTTTCCAAACTATCGGTATCGGCAGTTATAATGGCCGATAAATGAATATTTCAAATAGAAAATAAAAACGGACGAAACACGCTTGAACCATGTCATGAGTGTTGGAGTTGTATAGTTTGTCCACCAGAGGGCGCTCTACACCGTCCCTGTTGGAAACACTCGTTGAGTTGGTCACGAGACATACATTGCTTTAATAACAATTAAATCTCACCTTGGCCTGTTATAGTGAAAATGTATGTTTTCCAATTTGCAGTATGACGTTATCCATTGCTAAATTATGGCTCATCATAGCTAGCTAATGCCGCTATCATCAGTCTGCTCTGTTGTGACAATAAAAGAAACAAGTTTCTTATTAAAATGCATTATCATATTATTTTAGTTAAAACTCATAAATAACTACAAATATCTAATGCTAATCTGTTAATGTTTTGTTACGCGTTTCTGAACAAAAATAAATAAATAAAAATATCGGCCGATATATCGCCCAGATAGCAAACTGACGTTGAATCAACGTGGAAACATGACATCGAACGTTGATCTGACATTGTTTTGCTCATCGAATTAACGTTGAACCAACGTCAGAGCGTCATTCTTTCAAAACTATTGGAAAATCAACTTGAACGTTATGAAAGCAAACCAATTTTCGATTTTCATTTAGCTTTGAAGAATGACGCGTCTGACGTTGGTTCAACGTTAATTTGATGAGCAAAATCAACGTTGTTTCGATGTCATGAGAGACGTCGTTTCCACGTTGATTCAATGTCAGTTTGCGGTCTTTCAAAATTGTATCGGTATCGGCCTTCAAAATCCTTTATCGGTCGGGCTCTAATCAAAACTAACTTTAGCTGGAAAATAACATTATCCAAGAACCGTTATAAAACAAAACCAATCTCTGTTACCTTAATTTAAATTACGTTGTAAAGCAGCTTTGAAACAAACACTGTTAATAGCGCGACTGTAAATGAGGATAACTTGACTGAAAATTCTGACCAAAAACTGAAAATCACTTTTTATCTCAGTTTTGACTTGGCAATTTTTACTTTTTTTAGTAAACACTTGTGTCTGTGTGTGTGTGCCCGCAGGATGACGGAGCCGGCGTGTCTCCTGACGGACGGGCGTCCGCTCATCACCGCGGCTCAGCTGGGGAAGCTGCGTCTGGTGCGCGTGCTGGTGGAAGGAGGCGCTCAGGTGAACGAGAGGAACGCAAGAGGAGAGACGCCGCTACTCGCCGCCTGCCGATCCCTCCGCGCACCCCCGTCAGAACCCATGCTGAGGCTGATCCAGTTCCTCCTGAATAACCGGGCCGACCCGAACATCCAGGACAAGACGGGCCGCACGGCGCTGATGTACGCCTGCATGGAGCGAGCCGGAGCCGCGCTAGCATCCGCTCTCATCACAGCCGGAGCCGACGCCACCATGGAGGATTACTCCGGAGCGTCGGCACTCGTCTACGCCGTTAACGCGCAGGATCCGGACACGCTGAAGGTGCTCGTGGACGCCTGCAGATCGCGAGGACACGAGATCATCATCATAGCCACGGATCTCCGCTATCTGAACGTCGCGCCGTCGCCCGACACCTCGCCCGTGTCCTGCATGTCTCCCTCGGACATCGAGCTCAACACCAACTCTCCGAACTCCGACGGCGAAAACATCTTTAGTTTCCGAGCAGACGGTTCTCCGGCGCGGAGCAGAAGCCGGCTGCGGTCCGAACCGTGGCTCGCCATCCAGAACCTGGCGGCCCTCAGCCACGCCTACGAGAAGAGCCTGCAGGACCAGGATAGAGACTCACTCCGCAGGGAAAGAGACGTGAAGCTCAGGAACCCATCAGAGCGCAGAAACACGTTACCGGACCTCCTCCTCCCGCCGCCGTCACTCAAACTCACGCTCTCCGGCTCGGACACACACCTCCACCGGACGCCGTTCGGGTTCCCGTCCGTACGCAGAACCGGTTCGCTGTTTCTGGCTCCTCCTGACGGGCTCCGCTCGGGGAACCGGAGGTCCAGAGAGCAGATGAGCGGGCTCCTGCCTCCTCTTCCCGATCGCTCCGATGGGAACGAGCCGCTCCGGGACTCTCTCGCTCCGGCACGCCGACTCTCGCTCCAGCTCCTGTGAAAACACCTTCTGTAATAAAGCTGGGACATTAGATATCATGAAGATAAATAAAGAAGAAAAATATCACTTGACTTTTTATATTAGTAAATGCAAATACATAATTAAATAAACTAACTTATTGCTGATTGGTTATTAAAAAAATCCATTAAATATATAGATTTCTATGTAAATAGATAGAAAATAAATATTGCCGTCTCATTGCTGATTTGTTCTTTATAATTTTTTTGCCACTAAAGACATTACTTACAATAACCTGACTTTTTGCAGGTTGGTTATTTACAAAACAACATCAACAACTATTACTAATAAATAAATAAACATAAATCAACTTCAACAACTAAACTCCCACAATCTCAAATATAAAACAGTAACTTAGTTTCCTTCGAAATGACCATGTCATAATCTCAGATCAAAATAATACTTTAGAAGATATTATTCAAAATCACACAAACTCACTCTCTCTCTCTCTCTCTCACACACACACACACACACACACATACACAGAAATGAAGCTGTTAATAAGATTGTTCAATCTGAAAAAAAAGGGGGTTTAATAAGAAAAACCCTGAATGTGATGCAGAAATAAACAGCACAGGTGCATCATTACAGGTTGACATTAAAGAAATGTTTGGAAAATGTATTCAAACAACCAGCATTGCTCAATGGATCCCCAACCCTGGGTCAACAGCTTTAGAAAACCTGGATCATAATCATAATCTCAACAGCACTTACCTTTTACTTAAAGAGAACAGCACTTAAATATTGATGTACTTTGTAAAATGACACCTTTTGGACACCAAGTGTGTTACTGGTGTAACGAGAGACTCATGGGGCAACAATTCCACAGATGGATGATCAGTTATTAAAACATGCTTACAACAAATGTCAAAATGTTAATATGCAAATAACCCAAGGTTTACAAATATACAGTCATGATTACTGAGGGTTAATCCAGGGTCAAATCTGTGACCGGAAACACAGATCCCTGACGATTACGTCAACACGTTTGATCGTCAATTTCAAGTGTGAGAATCAGATTAAAGTGAATATGATAAAACATTAAAGATCCAAACATCAGCTCTCAGCATCAGGCCTGTTTCACACATACGTCCGATATTTTATGTATTATTTTGCTTGCTTTTCCTATTTTTAAAAATTACTAAAAATTTAGTAATTAATTTCCTACTAAAATTACCTAATAAAATTACACAAATAAAATGTATTATTATTATTTTTAATTACAAATTTAAAAGATTAAATATTTCCTAAAAAAATGATAATTTTGGCATCTGGATTAGCAGTGGTTAACTCAACCAGAGGTCCACAGACTTTGATCACTTCTTTTCTGGAGAAAGACAAACATAAAGGGTGTAGAAAAGCAAAATGTTAAATCTCATGGAGGAATATTTACTAAGTATTTAGAATTTTGTAGAGGTTCGGAGCCAAATTACAGGGGGCTAAAAATTACTTAAGAAAGATGACAGCATCATTAATTTAGTTTTACACAGAGATTGTTAGATCTATTAGTGAAATCAGTTGACTTTTGTAATCTTTGTTACATTATATACCAACCGTGACAGTTCAAATATGGGGCAAAAGCAGTTTTCATGACTCCTCCCCCAAAGTTTGCATGCCTGTAACTCAAGAAGTATTAAACATATCTTAATATCCTTTTACATTCTGGTTCCTAGCAAAGTTTTCTTTTGATATCTTCATGTTTTAAGACCCGATATGGTCCAGTTTCAGAGATATGGGGATCTCAATATGGCTCCAAGTGTAAATTGTTCAACTGTAAATGGCCATTTCCAAGGTCAAAAACCAGATTTGGGTCACTTTTCATACAGCTGATGCTTTTTGTCTTTTTAATTGGAATATCTGAAGAACAAATAATGTTGAAACTAGAAATGCATTGTTTCCCCCTATAAAAACAATTGCATAGAACATTCCAGTCCAAGTGCCATAAAAGCTCTTTTTCCCAAGTTCGCATGCCTTTAACTCAAGAAGTATTAAAGATATCTCAGTATGACTTTACATTCTGGTTCTTAATAAACTTCCCTTTTGGTATCTTAATGTTTAAGGCCCAATACGGTTCAATCCCACAGATATGGGGATCTCAATTCAGCTCCAAGCCCAAAGTGTTGAATTTTACCCATTTTCAATGGTTTATTGATGACAATACCGGGAATATGTGTTGGGAAAGCAAACCCTTTCCTAAAAGGTGTGACATTCGTTTAAAACGTTGATAGCTTCAGAAGCTATTAAAATGAATAATATCCCTTCTTACAAATGTCTCTGACTGATTAAAATATAGAGTATTATGCACAAACTTTTGAAAGTAAGTAAAACTACTAATGTGCCTCAACATGACCATTTCAGTGGATTTTTGGCACTGGACAGGAATGTTCTAATCAATAATTGATAGGACAAAACAAAATACATTTCTATTCTAGATTCAAAATGTTTTTATTCTTCAGGCATTGCCTTTTACATGTGTTGATTATTGGCTGTGTGCAAAGCGACTCGTTTGGTTTTCAACCATTTAAACGGCTTATGTTCAACAATTTGGACATGCATTGAGGATCCCGTATCTCTACAGAACAGTGGATTACTCAAGGCAATAACATACAGAAATGAAATTTAATATTTTGGCTTTCAATGGTCTTTATCTTTGTCTTTCACCAGAACTAATACTAACAAAATTAAAAAAAAAAATCGAGCCGGGAAAGTTTTCGAATTTCATCATTATACTACGATAGTTTTAACAAATTTGGCAACACTTTACAATAAGGTCACATTAGTTAAGGTTAGTTAATTCTTTAATTAACAAATGAGAAATACATCTGTTACTGTATTTATTAACCTTTGTTCACATTAGTTGATAAAAACACAACTGTTCATTGTTAGTTCACGCTATCCGAGGTCCATTAAATAATGATACTTGGAGCAAAAATACTATCAAAATTAATAAAAAAAATACTTCCAAAACGATATGCTGCAATAAAAATCTCTGTATAATTTTTTAAAAACATTGATAATATTTTAACATTTTCCACATATATCGGCATGTTTGAAAATGTGAAAATGATTTTATAGGCCAACAACAATTCAATAACAATAAGTTATTAGGCTATTTAGTGACTTACATTTTAGACACAATATTATCATTTTTCCTCTATTTTACCAATGAAAGCAGTTTGAAACTTTAGAGCCATTACACGTCTCAGAACGGCACAGTAGTTCGTCACCGAATGAATCTGCGTTTTTGAACGAATCGTTTAAACGAATGACTCGTCGACTCACTTTTGCTTTGTGCCTGAATGAATCAGATGAGTGAATGATTCAGTGACTCAATGATTTGCCGCCACCTACTGGTGGGGTTTCAGTATCATTTCATTTTTGCTGACGGACTGAGTACCGAAAGTTGTTTTATGGTCAAGTTTAACTATAATAACCCTGGGTATTGTTACAAACTTGATCACCATGAAACATTATTTTCATGGCAAGGGACGAGTGTAAGATGTGTGTAACAGGCCTTAATGCAGAAATGCAACTAAAGCTAATATCAACACAGTTACAATTATAAGAACTCTCACTTCGAGACACGATACGTAAAACCTGGTGTGAGTGTCCAAGTTCATCATCTCTGTCCGCTGTGCAAGCGCACGTGTCTGAGGCAGTTGTCCTGTCTGGAGAAAGTCTTACCGCAAAAATGACATCTGAAGGGTTTCTCGCCGGTGTGCACGAGTCTGTGTGTTAAAAGACGAGTCCGCTGTGTGAACCCTTTCCCACACTCCTCACATCTGAAGGGTTTCTCACCCGTGTGAACGAGCCTGTGTGTCAACAGCCGAGTCCTCTGTGTGAAGCGTTTCCCACACTCCTCACATCGGAAGGGTTTGGGTTCTGTGTGCTTGCCGGCGTTCAGATTGTGACGGAGTGTTTTGGGCAAACACGAGCTTGAATGTGAGGACGGGAGTGTGTTGAACGGCGTCGATTCAGACTCGCTCGTGCTGGGCGAGCTTCTACGGTAATCCTGAAGATTCAAGTCGTATTCAGTGTCTGCAACGCCAAAGCTCTCGCTCTGCAGAACAGCCAATAAACCGGACTGAGTTGTCGTGGTCGTCGGATCCTCCATCCCATATGGATCTGTAAAACTCTGGGAATGTTGTTCCGACTCCACAAGACTTTCCGGATGGTCAAACGCTTTCCCGGAACACCATAAACGGGAGTTTCCGTCATGGCAGTGGTTTTGTCCTTCAAACTTCTGCTTTTCCTGAACTTGACCCAGTGTCTGATCCACAAGTTCTTCCACCTGTTCGATCTTCATCTCAAACTCCAGTCCGCTGAGCTCCTCTTCCTCCGGTTCCTTCAGCGGCGTTACAGACTCTTCTTGTTTCAAAAGTCGTGTATTCACATCCGCCGCATGTGTAAAGTGAGGTTTCTCCTCTGAGAGATTCTTCACAACGACCTTTTCCTGGCTGCGATGATCAGTCTGAGCTTCTCGCGAATGAGCGGTTACACCTGTCGAGAAGTCGTATGTCAACAAGACGTTTTAATTCAAATTCTACAACTAAACAAATAGTTAGAGAAAACGTTAAACATTTTAAGAACAATATTTTATTGAAAAATATTTTAATATATTATAACAAATGACCAGTTTTCAAAAGATAATTCTTAAAATATATAAAAAAAAATTATATATAAAAATATAAAAAAAATTTTTTTTAAATATATACATATTACAAAAGTTATACAAATTTTTTACTAATATTTCATTATATTATATTTCATGATTTTAAGTCAATATAATTATATGGTAATATACAGCAGTCAACATTTGAAGTGGATAAAAACCTTTCATCAAAGTTATACATGAATTTTGAACAATACCCATACTTGGACGATTTTCATGAACCTTTTTGATCCACTTCAAATGTTGACTAATTTATTTGAAGATTTGTGCTGTTGTGGGGATTCTATTCACTATATAATGATATAATGGTGATTTCTATATTTATGTAAAAACTAATATATATATATATATATATATATATATATATATATATATGACGAGTTCAGATGCAAAAGCCTTGATGCCTTGAGCCAGATGCAAAATTTTCTTCTTTAATGATGATTTTTATCAAACTTGTATATTTAAGTTCAGTAATTTCACTTAAATAACAATTAATACGTAATCATCATTGCCATTTAAATGAAATCACTGAACTTAAAAATATATAAGCTTGATAAAAATGATCATTCTAGAAGAAAATTTCAAATGGCACTTAGAGGCTTTTGCATCTGAACTCTTCATATATATATATATATATATATATATGCAATTAATTGTTTTTATTATATTTATATATAAAGACCCCCCCCCCCCCCACACACACACACGTTTCTCTCTCTCTCTCATACACACACATAGTACAGTATGATGTTTTTTGATATGATTAAGTCATCAGTTCAGACTCACTGGTGTCGATGAGCTCCACCTGTACGCCGACAGAGCATCTCTCTGCAGTGACTCTCAGTAGTTCAGTCTTCAGTCTCTGGATCTCCTGGTTCCTCCTCCGGATCTCCTGATGAAGAGCTGCAGCCTCTTCCTCCAGCAACTGACTGATCTCCACCGCGGCCGCCTTCATGATGGCGGAGATCTGCGTCTGGAACATCCCCGCGGAGGTCATCTCGCTATCAAAGCTCTCTGCAGTCACATTACCATGGAGAAAAACACAATCCACCATTGCTGCTGCTCGGGCTCCTGCTGATCATTCGGGGCGTGACGTGTTTCCGGTGGACTGTGGAAACGCTCACCAAAATAAAAGACACGCGAGCGGCGGATACAAAATAGAGATTTATTTCTGCGAAAAGGCGCAATGAAGATACTACAGTCACATACAGTCTTTTCACCCCATTAATACGTTTACTGAACACAGGTGGAAAAAATATGTAAAATCTATCTAAGACTTACACAAAGCCATTGCTGTATGATTTTCTCTATATTATTTTTTTAATTTAAACGTCATTTATTTAAATACAATTACGTAGTTTAAACATTTCTTAGTCATCTCAACAATAAAGGGTTTGTTCAATATAACAATAGTTCTGATTAAAGACTTGTGATGTAAGAACGAAAGATGAGGTAACGTTGCAAATATAACACAAAAGTTTACTTGGGATCCAGCAAAAATATTTTTTATCAAAAAATATTTTATTTAAATTAAAGCTTCTTTAGGTTTTGGTTTAGTTAACTATAATAACCCTGGGGATTGTTACAAACGTGTTCATCATGAAATAGACCTTATGTAACGGATCTAGTCTCTCTCCTTCATGCTGACTGGTGTTTACTGTTAAAATGAAATAAAACACATTTTAGTAGTGTTTCACTGCAGGAATACTGACCCACAGCTTGCAATCCACATCGCAACTCTTGAAGAATTAACCAACATCACAACACATTTGGCATGAAATATGACAGTGATAATAATAAACAAAAATATACAAAAAGACATACCTGTTAAATGAAATAAAACACGTTTTAGTAGTGTTTCACTGCAGGAATACTGACCTCAATAAAATATAAAGAAACATTAACCTCGTGGCCTTGTTAAAGACAGCGCGGCACAACGAGAGTTCACAAATATAACTCTCAAAAGGTAGCCTATGTTAATACTCGAATTCAATGGTCGAAATACTAGCCAAACCAAATCACAAGCATAAAATACCTGACAACTCGATTTATTTTGAATTATAATCAAATTAATATTACTGAAATGAGACGGAGAATAAGTATACTCACCCACAGCATGCAATCCACATCGCAACTGCTGTGTTGCGTCATCTCCCGTCTTACCGAACATTTTATTTCCTGCAGTCCCCAAACAACCCACATGAGGGCAATACTACCACATTAAATTACCAACCGCTGTTAAATTCAGGAGGATTCACAATAAAACTAAATACAATTCTAACTTTGTTACATATTCACCAGAGAAACAAAGGGCGCCGCCATCTTTAGAATATTGTCTGAACTTCCGTTTTTACGGTCGCTCTGTATGTCTCGATGGCATCGCTGTCCAGGAGTAATTAGCTTTTGAAGTGGATTTACTTAATATAAAGTTAACGAAAGTTATCATGAGGATTGTAATGTTTAAAGCAGATGTCTTAACAAATGTCAGTAGACCGGGAAGATTTTAAAACGAGCCGTTCACTCACAAAGGGGAAAGATCACCGGAAGACAAATGACAACGATCGCGGCGCTGAAAAGGGGCGGGGCTACGTAAGGTCTATAGTATTTTCATGGTAAGAGAAATGTTGCTAAATAAATGTGTAAGATGTGTAAAACAGGCCTGTAACACAGTTTGATGTTGTGGGAAGGAGGAGGCGGGAACTGGTGAACGTTTAACACACACTTTAATAATAAAATAAACAAATACAAAAAAGATGGAGATGGCAGCCCCTCACGGACAACTGCCTGCCCCACATGATGAAACAAACATAAATGCAGGCCTGTCCTCTCTCTTCCTTCACTGTCGTCGCTCCTCCTTTTGTGCTTCATCTCCTCCCTTACGGTGCGGATCCACTTGTCCGTGCGGCACTTCTGTCGCGCCGCGCTCCGCTTTATTCCTATGGGTGATGTCACGCGACTTTAACGCGCCCGCAAAGCATCCCAGGAAGGCAGCGCTTCATTTGGAAAACTGCTGCGCGTCAAAAAGCTGGCCGATACCCATCTTTATGCAAACGAATTCCGTTGAACGCGCCGCGACTATCCAATAGAAGTAGAGCATATGGAGACGGGGGGGGAAGTCTCTCGCAGGTCCTCTGTTCTAGACTGGCCGCTGGCTCAAAACCACGCTCATAGCGGTAAACTTGAGGAACGCCCATCAAAGTAAAAATGTGGGGAGGCGTCGCGACAACACGCGACTGACGTGTCGGACAAGTGGATCTCCAGTCTGAGAGATACGAAGCCGATGCATCGCGCAGCTGACGCTCATCAGTGGGTTTGGGTATCGGTTGGGTTTTATCCGATATCAGTTCCTTTTAACTCTTGAAATGGTGCTGAAAATGAAACCGCACACACTTTATCAAATAATAATACCCCTTTATTTACAGGGCCAAACTGGACACAATATTAACTTCTTTAAACATCTTTAAACAATATAAAGACAAGTAACATGCGGTAACAATACATAAACTAATAAAAAAATTAAAAGTTATCTGGTCATTATACTAGTTACACAGCGCTTAGCCTGCCGCGAGTTTGGTATTTCGTTCCCACTTAGCTACACAGCTTTGAGTAAACTTATGAAAGAGAACGCCTCTGGTTACTGGTGTAACCATGTTCTCTGAATAGGGAACGAGATGCTGGAGTTCCCTCCCAAACTCCCCGTGCTGCCGACAAGCTTCCTTTTTCGGCAGAGAAATCTGAAGAGCAGATGATGCGCGCGCTAATATAATATGATGACGTAGAGCGTCAAGGCCGCGCCCACGCCATCATGAATCTATATAGGCTTCAGACAATCGGCACGCCTAGAGGACGTTCTGACGCGCAATTTTACACGTGAAATTCAGACAAACCTTGGAGCGTTTTGTCTTCGGCATCTTCATTGATCCCCTCGCTATCAGCAGACGTCCCGGGAGTGTCCCGCATATTGATAACGGCTCCCTGACGCCGGCAAATTAGTTAAAATCTCCCTAAATCTAGAGCGAGCGAGCAAGAGTATGCATGCGAGACAGAACAGACTGTGCTCCAAATCGTATAGCGCACGCACGGCGGAAAGGGAGAGGAAAAAGCGAGAGACTTTGCGTGTGTGCGCCTCATAACACAAAGACTCAGGTGCCGAAATCAGGCACCGAAATTTTCATTCTTATTCGGTCTGGTTACTACCGTTTACATCCCTATTGGCACCGCTTTTCGGTACCCAACCCTACTCATCAGCAATCACGCCACTGGCCTCGGACCATTCTCTCACGGCCCTCGTCCTGATCGCCACAAGGCCTTAATGACGTCATGCAACAGAAGCTAATATCAACAAAGTTACAGTTCTAAGAAATCTCATTTTGAGTGGTTGTGTCCCATTCATCATCTCTGTCTGCTGTGCAAACGCTTGTGTCTGAGACAGCTGTCCTGTCTGGAGAAGGTCTTACCGCACACCTGACAGCGGAAGGGTTTCTCACCCGTGTGCACTAGTCTGTGTGTTAACAGCCGCTTCTTCTGTGTGAACCCTTTCCCACACTCCTCACATCGGAAGGGTTTTACTTTCGAGTGCACTAGTTTGTGTGTTAACAGCCGAGTCCTCTGTGGGAAGCGTTTCCCGCACTCTTCGCACCTGAAGGGTTTATCTTTCGAGTGCACTAGTTTGTGCTTTAATAGCCGTCCCTTTTGTGGGAAGCCTTTCCCACACTCCTCACATCTGAAGGGTTTATCTTTCGAGTGCACTAGTTTGTGTGTTAATAGCCGCCCCCTCTCTGGGAAGCCTTTCCCGCACTCCTCACATCGGAAGGGTTTGGGTTCTGTGTGCTTGCCGGCGTTCAGACTCCTTGGGAGTGTTTTGGGCAAACACGAGCTTGAATGTGAGGACGGGAGTGTGTTGAACGGCGTCGAGTCAGATGAGCACGTGCTGGGTGAGCTTCTATGGGACTCCTGAAGATTGAAGTCATACTCAATGTCTACAAAACCAAAGCTCTCGCTCTGCAGAACAGCCAATAAACCGGACTGAGTTGGCGTGGTCGTCGGATCCTCCATCCCATATGGATCTGTAAAACTCTGGGAATGTTGTTCCGACTCCACAAGACTTTCCGGATGGTCAAACGCTTTCCCGGAACACCATAAACGGGAGTTTCCGTCATGGCAGTGGTTTTGTCCTTCAAACTTCTGCTTTTCCTGAACTTGACCCAGTGTCTGATCCACAAGTTCTTCCACCTGTTCGATCTTCATCTCAAACTCCAGTCCGCTGAGCTCCTTCAGCGGCGTTACAGACTCTTCTTGTTTCAAAAGTCGTGTATTCACATCCGCCGCATGTGTAAAGTGAGGTTTCTCCTCTGAGAGATTCTTCACAACGACCTTTTCCTGGCTGCGATGATCAGTCTGAGCTTCCCGCGAATGAGCGGTTACACCTGTCGAGAAGTCATGAGTCAATAAGACGATTTAACTCAAATTCTACAACTAAACAAACAGTTCCTAGTCTAAAATCTGAACGTCAGTCTTAGTTGAATGTCATGTTAATACATTAAGCAGCTACAATAATTAGGCTAATAAACCATATTACTAGATGGAAAAACAGTTTGATCATTGTTAAAACTGAAATATTTTTTGAAAACTAGTGATGTTTATTGTTCGCAAACAGAGAACAGAATGAATATATCAGAAGGACGTTGTGGCAAGGGGGGCGTGGGAATGTGAAGTCTGCAGCAGGGGAACGAGTGTGAGGACGAGCGGGATAAGGAGGATCGGTATGCCTGGTCCCACTGCTGTCCGGAGAGGCACAGGTAACAGAACATCAGGTTCCTGTAGCGAAACCCCTGGCCTATGATGATCTAAAGCGATCCATCAACGGGTCGGTCGCTCCCCTGAACAGCATTGTCAGCGCTTCCGCTCAGTGTACCTGGTGGACAGCAGCCGACCTTTTGAACAACAACATCTGAGTAGAGTCAACGGTGCAGAACACAAGTCGGCAAATGCTTATAAAAAGCCCTACGCTACCCGATGGCTTGGTGTGCTTGGCTTTAAAGAGGCTTGGAAGGAGGTGCCTAGTGAAATTCAGAATGTCATGGAGCTCTGAGCAAACCTCCACAAGTTGGGCAGCTCTCAGGACAGGACAGATAAAGTCGGTGCACAACAAAGGACCGCTACATCATCTAGATCGAAGTTCTAACTCTAAGGCAAGGAACTTCTGTGGTTGCACAGTGAGTTGGGGATCTCGATCATGAGGCAAGACCAACAGACGGGTGATTCACATCAAATGTATCTCAATCTTTTAAAAGGATGGAATGAGGTGAGATTGGTTGAGTTAACAACAGCCGTTCCAACAGGGGAAGATTTCGGACCAGCAGCAGCTGTCAAACCCAATCCACTCACTCTGGTCCGGGGAGATCAATTCTCACCGCTGCAGATCTCTGATTTAGCAAAGTTGCAAGCAGATTTTGCAGATGTTTTCACCCCTGCCTAGTCACACAGACCTCATACAGCACAATATCGACACAATCCCCGGGGGAAGTGGCACACAGCCATCCCTATCGTTTACCTGAACACAAGAAAAAAGTGGTAAAGGACGAAAAAGACCATGCTAGAGCTTAGAGTAATAGAAGAATCGCATAGCGACTGGGCGAGCCCGATAGCATTGGTACAATAGAAGGGGGAATGCGGTGTCAAAATTCAACACTTACCCAATGCCCCAAGTTGATGAGCCGCTAGATCAGTTGAGTTAGGCACTGGATTTGACAAAAGGGTACTAGCAGATCCCCTTATCGCAGGGGTAGGCAAGCTCGGCCCTAGAGAGCCGCTGTCCTGCAGAATTTAGTTCCAACCCTAATCAAACACACCTGAACAAGCTAATCAGTGTCTTCAGGATTACTAAGGCTATAGGCAGGAGAGTTTTTTCTCAGTGTTGGAGCCAAACTCTGCAAGACAGCAGAACTTGCCTACCCCTGCCTTATCGCCATGACCCATAGCCTTCACAACACTATTCGTATTTCACCAATTTATTACTCTTCCGTTCAGGTTGTTTGGGGCTCCCGCCACCTTTCACCATCTCATGGACAAAAATCCTCCCGCCTCATTCTGCGGATGCCACTACCTTCCTTGACAACATCATATAAGCGAGTGGAGGTGTGGAGGACAGTATATGGGCTTTCACTTGGGACATGGGCAGGTGCGGCCCCAAATTGATAAGATGATAACTGATAAAACTGCTGAAGTCCCAAGACCAAAAAGGAGGTGAGACAGTTACTGGGGCTCACCAGCCCGCTGACTGATCTCACTAAATAAGGGAGCACCAGAACCGGTCCAGAGGACAGATTTGTGCCAACAAGCCATAACCAAAATACAGGGCGCCACACTGGTGGCCCACTCTAACAGTCTCCTGACTTTGATCTCCATTTTCTGTTGTAGACAGATGCGTTGGACATGAGGCTGGGGTGCAGTCCTGTCGCAGGAGGTCGGAGGAGCGGCCAGTGCTGAATCAGAGTCGAAAGCTCTCAAACAGAGAGACCAGATACAGCATCGTTGGAAAAGAGCGTTTGGCCGTCCTCACCCTCCGTTATTTCCTTCTGGGATGGGAATGTCTGTTCGGACCTTTCGCCCCTCTATTGGCACCACCATGTGAAGGACTCCAACATGTGGATCACCAGATGGTTTTTAGCTTTACAGCCGTTTAAGATCAAGGTTGTTCACAGGCAGAAAGCATAGTTGGCTGTAGGCGACTTGCTCTCCAGAAATGCCCCTCATTTGGGGGGTTGCAGGCCGAATGGCTTTGAAAAGACATGCGTAACAGTTTGTTGGATATGTGAAGCTCTTAAAGTGACAGCAGCCTAATATTGCTGCTGCTGTCTTTGTCTTCAATGTTAATGTAGCGATGAAAGACTCACTCACTGCTCTTGACTGGTTGAGCTTTGCTGGAGCAGCTCTGAATATTTACTGTACTATTATATTGAAGTCAAAATAAGAAATAAACAAAAAATAATATGAACAGTGAAAGTAACAGGAGCTCCAACAATACATAAGTATAAAATTTGTACTAAATAAATAGAGAAAATTAACATTTTAAGAACAATATTTTATTGAAAAATATTTTAACGTAAATAATATAATAAATCACCAGTTTTCAAAAAATAATTCAATTTTAATCATTTTAAAATATATTCATATTACAAATGTTATACTAGTTATTTTTTTCTAATATTTCAAATATATTTTCTATATTAAAAACATTTCATTCAATTCTATTATTATTATATTTCTATAATATTAGTTTTTATTTAACAAAAAGTCACCATTGTGTGTGTGTGTGTGTATATAGTCAACATTTGAAGTGAAACCTTTAAAAGTAATACATGAATTTTGAACAATACCCATTCTTGTCTTAAGACGATTTTCATGAACCTTTTTGATCCACTTCAATTGTTGACTACTGTATCTGAAGATTTGTGCTGTTGTGGGGATTCTATTCACTATACAATGGTGTAATAATGGTGATTTTATATTTATGTAAAAACTAATATTATAGAAATATGACACACACACACATATATATAGGCATTGAATTGTTTTTTTATTATATATATATATATATAGACCCCCCCCCCCTACCTTGCCTCTCTAGCACACAACACACACGCACTCGCTTGCTTCTGTCTCTCTCTCTCTCTCTCTCTCTCTCTCTCTCTCTCTCTCTCACACACACACACACACACACACACAGTATGATGTTTTTAAGTCAGTTCAGACTCACTGGTGTCGATGAGCTCCACCTGTACGCCGACAGAGCATCTCTCTGCAGTGACTCTCAGTAGTTCAGTCTTCAGTCCCTGGATCTCCTGGTTCCTCCTCCGGATCTCCTGATGAAGAGCTGCAGCCTCTTCCTCCAGCAACTGACTGATCTCCACCGCGGCCGCCTTCATGATGGCGGAGATCTGCGTCTGGAACATCCCCGCGGAGCTCATCTCGCTATCAAAGCTCTCTGCAGTTACATTACCATGGAGAAAAACACAATCCACCATTGCTGCTGCTCGGGCTCCTGCTGCTCATTCGGGGCGTGACGTGTTTCCGGTGGACTGTGGAAACGCTCACCAAAATAAAAGACACGCGAGCGGCGGATGCAAAATAGAGATTTATTTCTGCGAAAAGGCGCATTGAAGATACTACAGTCACATACAGTCTTTTCACCCCATTAATACTTTTATTGAACAAGACAGGCGGAAAAAATATGCAGTTAAAAATCTAAAGAAAAGACCATGAAGCCATTTCTGTATATGATTTTCTCTATATTAAGTTTTATGTTATTTAAACGTCATTTATTTAAATACAATTTGACATACTGTTGTACTGTAGTTTAAACATCTCTTATTCTTATTTATTCATTAGTTATTATTGGATATGATACTGGTTTGTTCTAGTTTGACATGATATTGGAAATAAAAAGGGTTTGTTCACCCCCCCTACCCCTCCCCTACTTTTTTTTTTTATTAAAAATAGTTTATTTAAATTAAAGCTTCTTTCGTTTCAAGTAACAAAAGTTGTTTTATTGTTTAGTTAACTATAATAACTCTGGGGATTGTTACAAACGTGTTCATCATGAAATAGTATTTTCAAGGCAGGAGAGACGTTGCATAATAAGATGTGTAAAACAGGCCTGTAACACAGTTTGATGTTGTGGGAAGGAGGAGGCGGGAACTGGTGAACATTTAACACACACTTTAATAATAAAATAAACAAATACAAAAAAAAGATGGAGATAGCAGCCCCTCACGGACAACTGCCTGCCCCACATGATGAAACAACATAAATGCAGGCCTGTCCTCTCTCTTCCTTCACTGTCGTCGCTCCTCCTTTTATGCTTCTGCTCCTCCCTGAGAGATAGGAGACCGAAGCGTCGCGCAGGTGACGCTCAACAGTGGATTTGGGTATCGGTTAACACCGTCTCATCCCAAAAAGTCATTTAACTGACGTCTTGGGACGTCTTTTGACCATACGTCAACATCCGCCTTTTTAGGGCCCCCTTAAACGTCGGTAGATGGCGATCCCGAGGCCGTCATACAACTGACGCTTTACCTTTAACGTCATTTGGGTGACGGGTTAGGTTTAGGGTTAGGTTTAGGTCTGGGGTAGGGTTAGGATTCCATAACCTCATCTACCGACGTTTAAGGGGGCCCTAAAAAGGCGAATATTGACGAATGGTCAAAAGACGTCCCAAAACGTCAGTTATATGACGTCTTGGGATGAGACTGCGTTGTATTGGTTGGGTTTCATCCGAAACCAGTTCCTACTCAGTATTTTTTTAACTCTTGAAATGGTACTGAAAACGAAACCACACACACTTTATCAAAAAATAATACCCCTTTGTTTACAGGGCCAAACTGGACACACAATATTAGCTTACATTTTTAAACAATATAAAATTAACGTCCGAGTGATTCCGCGTGTTTGTACACGCCGTCAAATGTCCAGTCATAAATGCCATTAACCCCAGTGACGGTTAAGTTTAGGGACGGCATTGAGGTAAGTCATATATTTATATAACGTTAAGTCAACAGCGTTCATAAACACACTGAAAAGCGATTATGCGTCTTGATAGCACGCCACAAATGCAAATACGAATTGGCGCGTCATACACACGCTACTTCATGAGATCAGTCTGGCTCTCCAAACACAGCGAATCCAGCACGTTCGTGCAGCCCGCCGAAACTTGCATTGACAGAAATTACAATCGAGCTGCTATTAGCATGATTAGCTGCTATTTAAAAAATGGCTGTCACAAGTTTCTATTTGTCCTGTTGGTCACAGTAACCGATTCGGGGATCAACTTATCGAGACCTTGCCTTGCCTTAACGGTCTGTACACTTGCTTCGGTACGCAAGCAGGGACCCTCATTATGTTACTACCTTAGTGTGGGGCTATTTTGAGCCTCATTAGTGGTATAAACTAGTGATTTCTTTTTACTTAGTAAATATAGTTTTTAGAGATAAAACTCTTTACAATCGATTATCAGGAACGCTTGACTAGGTACCGATGTTTTATTAGACCAAAGGTTCATTTTGCACCGGAGTTCTCCTTTAAGAAGCACTTTTACTGGTTCGGAGCTGGTGCTTTGGTGGTCGGAAAACAAAGAACCGATTTATAACTAGGCTCTGGCTCCGAACAACACCAGCTCTGCCTTGGTGGAAAAGGGGTAAGAGACTCAGGCGCCGAAATCAGGCACCGAAATTTTCATTCTTAATCGGTCTGGTTACTACCGTTTACGGTGGAACCTGTTCCCTATTGGCACCGTGTTTCGGTACCATTCTCTCACGGCCCTCGTCCTGATCGCCACAAGACCTTAATGACGTTATGCAACAGAAGCTAATATCAACTAAGTTACAGTTCTAAGTAGGGTTGGGTATCGATTGAATTTGAACGATTCTGATTCCGATTCCTTGTTTCGATTCCGGTTCCTAACGATTCTTGATTCCGATTCTTTTAAGAGGCAGGGTCAAAAAAGTTTAGTTAACCTTGCTAACAAACGGTCTTTCTGAAGGAAATTCTCCTTCTGTCACAGATACTCCTTTTGTCACAAATTTTGCATTTTGCCGAGATTTCGTTATTTTTAGAAAAGTGAAGCCACACTTTGGACCGCCGACGTAAGCTACTCATGTTCGACTCGCGCGGTTATGCCAACACTTCCGGTAGACGCTTCTTCATTGGTGTTGTTCAGCGGTTTCCTCTTCCGCTCGGCGGACTGTGAATATCGAAACTAGGAATCGAAATTTTAACTTTTGAACGATTCCGGGAAAAACTAAAAGTTAGTCCCGGTTCCAATCGATACTCGATTCCCGATACCCAACCCTAGTTCTAAGAAATCTCACTTTGAGTGGTTGTGTCCCATTCATCATCTCTGTCTGCTGTGCAAACGCATGTGTCTGAGACAGCTGTCCTGTCTGGAGAAGGTCTTACCGCACACCTGACAGCGGAAGGGTTTCTCGCCCGTGTGCACTAGTTTGTGTACTAAAAGACGACTCCTCTCTGTGAAGCTTCTCCCGCACTCCTCACATCTGAAGGGTTTTTCTTTCGAGTGCACTAGTTTGTGTGTTAATAGCCGCCCCCTAAGTACAAAGCCTTTCCCGCACTCCTCACATCGGAAGGGTCTTTCGTTTGTGTGCACTCGTTTTTTGTGTGTTAACAGCCGATCCCTCTCTGGGAACCCTTTACCGCACTCGTCACACCTGAAGGGTCTTTCGTTTGTGTGCACTTGTTTTTTGTGTGTTAACAGCCGAGTCCTCTGTGTGAATCGTATCCCGCACTCTTCGCACCTGAAGGGTTTTTCTTTCGAGTGCACTAGTTTGTGTTTTATTAGCTGCCCCTTAAGTACAAAGCCTTTCCCGCACTCCTCACATCGGAAGGGTTTGGGTTCTGTGTGCTTGTCGGCGTTCAGACTCCTTGGGAGTGTTTTGGGCAAACACGAGCTTGAATGTGAGGACGGGAGTGTGTTGAACGGCGTCGAGTCAGATGAGCTCGTGCTGGGTGAGCTTCTACAGTAATCCTGAAGATTTAATTCGTATTCAATTTCTGCAACGCCAAAGCTCTCGCTCTGCAGAACAGCCAATAAACCGGACTGAGTTGGCGTGGTCGTCGGATCCTCCATCCCATATGGATCTGTAAAACTCTGGGAATGTTGTTCCGACTCCACAAGACTTTCCGGATGGTCAAACGCTTTCCCGGAACACCATAAACGGGAGTTTCCGTCATGGCAGTGGTTTTGTCCTTCAAACTTCTGCTTTTCCTGAACTTGACCCAGTGTCTGATCCACAAGTTCTTCCACCTGTTCGATCTTCATCTCAAACTCCAGTCCGCTGAGCTCCTTCAGCGGCGTTACAGACTCTTCTTGTTTCAAAAGTCGTGTATTCACATCCGCCGCATGTGTAAAGTGAGGTTTCTCCTCTGAGAGATTCTTCACAACGACCTTTTCCTGGCTGCGATGATCAGTCTGAGCTTCCCGCGAATGAGTGGTTACACCTGTCGAGAAGTCATTCTTAGTTGAATTTCATGTTAGTACATTAAGCAGCTACAATAATTAGGCTAATAAACCATGTTACTAGATGGAAAAACAGTTTGATCATTATTAAAACGGAAATATTTTTTGAAAACTAGAGATGTTTATTGTTCGCAAACAGAGAACAGAATGGATATATCAGAAGGACGTTGTGGCAAGGGGCAACATGACATCATGACTTTTGCGTAAACACACACGCCACTTTCGAGTCAAGTGGCGTGTTATCTCTACGCATTTTGAGCTATTCGCGTGTATGTCTACGCCATTAACGTCCGAGTGATTCCGCGTGTCTGTACACGCCATCAAATGTCCAGTCATAAATGCCATTAACCCCAGTGACGGTTAAGTTTAGGGACGGGGTTGAGGTAAGTCATAACGTTAAGTCAATGGCGTTCATAAACACGCTGAAAAGCGATTACGCGTCTTGATAGCACGCCAAAAATGCAAATACGAATTGGCGCGTCATACACACGCTACATCATGAGATCAGGGGCGCGTTTCCCGAAAGCATCGTTAGCCAACTATGGTCGCAAGTTCCGTCGTTACCAATAGAGTTCAATGGAAATTGCAACCAACTTGCGACCATAGTTGGCTAACGATGCTTTCGGGAATGTTCTACAGATGTCTATGAAGTAAATATTTACGCCTGTATAGCTACTGTGCGCGAGCTGATAAGCGATACAAGAGTGGATTGAGCGTGCCGCGGAACAGACACGCGAGCTAGTCGAGCACACAAGCCTTTTCACGGACATCACTGGAAAGTTCGTAGTTCAATCGGATATGGCAATAGCTAAGAAAGTAAAATAAGGAGCATATTACGTTAACTGACGGTAAAGAGAGAGAGAGAGAGAGCAGTTCTGTTGCATGTTCTTGATTGCTGATCAGCACACATCAAATAATAATTTATGTATTATACATAAATTATTATAGACAGAGCATGAGTCTAGAAAGTCGACTCTCAGACAGCGCGCAAACGGCCAATTAAATCAAGTTCTCTTTCGTCTCTTTTTAGGCTTAAACAGAAAAAACTAAATTAAGTAAAAATGCCGGTATGAGCAAATCCATTGTTTGCTTCGCGGCCCCTTTAAATACAGTTCACGCATTCGATCTACGTCAGAGCATCAGAGCGTCCACGGCGTCGCCGGCAGGGCGGCGAGAGCTAATTTTGCCACTCTCGTCAGCGGCGGTGTGAACGTACGGTTAAAGTGACAGCAGCCTGATATTCCTGCTGCTGTCTTTTTCGTTTGTTGTTACATTAACTTTGAAGATAGAGCTGGTTTAGCTTTGCCGGAGCAGCTGAAAATATTCACTGTACTACTAAATTAAAGTCGAAATATGAATGATATGAACAGCGAAAGTAACCTTTAAAAGCTCCTATAATACATACCATAAACCCATAAATTGTAAAAAAAAAAAACTGTTAAAAAATAATAATTTCGTGAAAAACGTAATAAATAAATATATTTTTCATAAATATTAAACATCACCAGTTTTAAAAAAAAATGTAAAATAATTATACAAGTTTTGCAAATGATATATATATATATACATATATACACACACATTTATATATATATAAACACATAATCGTTTTAAATAAATATATATGTG
The DNA here is from genome assembly GCA_038021265.1 of Cyprinella venusta. NCBI lineage: Eukaryota > Metazoa > Chordata > Actinopteri > Cypriniformes > Leuciscidae > Cyprinella > Cyprinella venusta. The sequence goes on along the minus strand of CM075870.1, from coordinate 37,276,796 downwards.
TATATATATATATATATATAGACCCCCCCCCACCTTGCCTCTCTAGCACACAACACACACGCACTCGCTTGCTTTTGTCTCTCTCTCTCTCACACACACACACACACACACACACACACACACACACACACACACACACAGTATGATGTTTTTAAGTCAGCTCAGACTCACTGGTGTCGATGAGCTCCACCTGTACGCCGACAGAGCATCTCTCTGCAGTGACTCTCAGTAGTTCAGTCTTCAGTCTCTGGATCTCCTGGTTCCTCCTCCGGATCTCCTGATGAAGAGCTGCAGCCTCTTCCTCCAGCAACTGACTGATCTCCACCGCGGCCGCCTTCATGATGGCGGAGATCTGCGTCTGGAACATCCCCGCGGAGCTCATCTCGCTATCAAAGCTCTCTGCAGTCACATTACCATGGAGAAAAACACAATCCACCATTGCTGCTGCTCGGGCTCCTGCTGATCATTCGGGGCGTGACGTGTTTCCGGTGGACTGTGGAAACGCTCACCAAAATAAAAGACACGCGAGCGGCGGATACAAAATAGAGATTTATTTCTGCGAAAAGGCGAAATGAAGATACTACAGTCACATACAGTCTTTTCACCCCATTAATAATTTTATTGAATAAGACATGCGGAAAAAAAATATGTAGTTCAAAATCTAAAGAAAACACTTACACGAAGCCATTACTGTATATGATTTTCTCTGTAGGCTATTAAGTTTTATTTTATGTTTTAAACGTAATGTATTTATTGGTATTTATTTATAGGCTATATTACTTTAATAAATGTTATATTATTTTTTAGTGAAAGATTTATTATTGGATATATTATTTATTCATTAGCCTAGTTATTGGATATACTGACATGTGAGCCTCTCAACATTAAAGGATTTGTTCACCCAAAAATTTAAATTCTGTCATTAATTACTCACCCAAATGTCATTCCAGACCTTACTTTCGATCATCTTCAAACACAAATGAAGATATTTTAAATGAAATCTGAGAGATTTCTGTCAGTCCCATGACAGTCCATGTAAATACCACTTTAATGTTTTTTTTAAAAAATATAAAGAGATAAAACTAATCCATATGAACTGAATGGTTTAATCCAAATTTTCTCAAGAGTCTTGGTTGCTTTATATGATTCAGACGGAATTTTGAGCTTCAGGAAGAACCAATGAGGTTTGTACTTACAGTGGGGCCAAAAAGTATTTAGCCAGCCACTGATTGTGCAAGTTCTCCTACTTGGAATGATGAGAGAGGTCTGTAATTTTCATCATAGGTACACTTCAAGTATTAGAGACAAAATGAGAAAAAAAATCTAGGAAATCACATTGTAGGATTTTTAGAGAATTTATTTGTAAATTATGGTGGAAAATAAATATTTGGCCAATAACAAAAGTTCAACTCAATACTTTGTAACATAGCCTTTGTTGGCAATGACAGAGGTCAAACGTGTCCTGTAAGTCTTCAGCAGGTTTGCACACACAGTAGCTGGCCCATTCCTCCATGCAGATCTCATCTAGAGCAGTGATGTTTCGGGGCAACACGGACTCCACAAATTTTCCATGGGGTTGAGGTGTGGAGTCTGCCTAGGCCACTCCAGGACCTTGAAAGGCTTTTTACGGAGGCACTACCTCATTGCCCGGGCGGTGTGTTTGGGATCATTGTCACGTTTCATCTTCAAGGCTCTCACTGATGGAAGGAGGTTTCGGCTTAAAATCTCACAATACAGGACCCTCTCGGTGTAGTGTGTTACTGCAGGATTAGAGTCCCTCTCGGTGTAGTGTGTTACTGAAGGATTAGAGTCCCTCTCGGTGTAGTGTGTTGCTGAAGGATTAGAGTCCCTCTCGGTGTAGTGTGTTACTGAAGGATTAGAGTCCCTCTCGGTGTAGTGTGTTACTGAAGGATTAGAGTCCCTCTCTGTGTAGTGTGTTACTGCAGGATTAGAGTCCCTCTCGGTGTAGTGTGTTACTGAAGGATTAGAGTCCCTCTCGGTGTAGTGTGTTACTGAAGGATTAGAGTCCCTCTCGGTGTAGTGTGTTGCTGCAGGATTAGAGTCCCTCTATATAAGAGCCTTTATCTTATGTTTTTGAATCATCGCCATCTGGCTGACGGTTCTGTGTTCCCCGATGCATGAAAACAGGTCCACACTATCTTTTATCCCCCAAGCAATAAATTCTTCTTCCGGAGTTGATTGATGGTCAGCTGGTCTGTTTATCCTAACTCAGATTTATTTGCTTTAAATTATTGTTTGTATGTGCCAAATGTGAGCTTGTTTTAAACTTCTTTCCCTACGGGGACAAATAAACACTACTACTACTACAGTCGCTGTGCAAACGCACGTGTCTGAGACAGTTGTCCTGTCTGGAGAAGGTTTTCCCACACACCTGACAGCGGAAGGGTTTCTCGCCGGTGTGCACGAGTCTGTGTGTTAAAAGACGCTTCCTCTGTGTGAACCCTTTCCCACACTCCTCACATCTGAAGGGTTTATCTTTCGAGTGCACTAGTTTGTGTGTTAATAGCCGCCCCTTTTGTGGGAAGCCTTTCCCGCACTCCTCACATCGGAAGGGTTTGGGTTCTGTGTGCTTGTCGGGATTCAGACTCTGTGGGAGTGTTTTAGGCAAACACGAGCTTGAATGTGAGGATGGGAGTGTGTTGAACGGCGTCGAGTCAGATGAGCTCGTGCTGGGCGAGCTTCTACGGTTATCTGGAAAATTTAAGTCGTATTCAGTGTCTGCAACGCCAAAGCTCTCGCTCTGCAGAACAGCCAATAAACCGGACTGAGTTGGCGTGGTCGTCGGATCCTCCATCCCATATGGATCTGTAAAACTCTGGGAATGTTGTTCCGACTCCACAAGACTTTCCGGATGGTCAAACGCTTTCCCGGAACACCATAAACGGGAGTTTCCGTCATGGCAGTGGTTTTGTCCTTCAAACTTCTGCTTTTCCTGAACTTGACCCAGTGTCTGATCCACAAGTTCTTCCACCTGTTCGATCTTCATCTCAAACTCCAGTCCGCTGAGCTCCTTCAGCGGCGTTACAGACTCTTCTTGTTTCAAAAGTCGTGTATTCACATCCGCCGCATGTGTAAAGTGAGGTTTCTCCTCTGAGAGATTCTTCACAACGACCTTTTCCTGGCTGCGATGATCAGCCTGAGCTTCCCGCGAATGAGCGGATACACCTGTCGAGAAATACAAGACATAAGTCTTCAAGATATTTTAATTTAAATTCTACAAAAAAAACCCAATGAGGTTCATTCTCGTGTTACGCTGGTATGGTTGAGTTCCTGTTCATGTTCCCTGATCAGTGTTTATATGTCAATAACAGCCTAAATTCAATCTGTTACACTGTAATCAAGTCTCTTCAGAAAATTATATTTATGAAATGCCAAAAATGTGTGGACTGTCAATGGAGGGACAGAAATCTCTCAGATTTAATTAAAAGATCTTCATTTGTGTTTTGAAGATGAACAAAAGTCTTACAGGTTAGGGAAGACATGAGTAATTAATGATATTTGTTTTTTGGGCGAGGGGGGTGAACTAACCCTTTATGTATTTAAATTCTTTTCTCTTTTCTCTTATTTGAGACCTTTATTGTTGTGATCTTGACATTATCTGACTCCTGCATTCACATGAAGTCTCTAGAACAGACAAACAACACAGAAACAAACACATATGTATGGAGGCGTATTGCATTCACTTGAAGAAAAAAATCTACTCTGTTTTTCTAAATTAACAAGTTAATTATCTCAGAATTGAGTTAATTTTTCACGAGAAAAAAAGTTTTTGCTCTGTTTTCCTGAATTAACGAGTTAATTTTTCATGAGAAATTTTTTTGCTCTGTTTTTCTCAATTAACGAGTTAATTTCACGAGAAAAAAGTTTTTGCTCAGTTTTTCTGAATTAACGATTTAATTTTTCACAAGAAAAAAAGTTTTTGCTGTTTTTCTGAATTAACGAGTTAATTTTTCACGAGAAAAATGTTTTTCTCCGTTTTTCTGAATTAACGAGTTAATTCTTCATGAGAAAAAAGTTTTTGCTGTTTTTCTGAATTAACGAGTTAATTCTTCATGAGAAAAAATTATTTTGCTCTGTTTTTCTGAATTAATGAGTTAATTTTTCAAGAAAAAAAGAGGTTTTCTCTGTTTTTCTGAATTAACGAGTTAATTTTTCACGAGAAAAAACGTTTTTGGTCTGTTTTTCTGAATTAACAAGTTAATTTTTTATGGTAATTTTTTTGCTCTGTTTTTCTGAATTAACGAGTTAATTTAGAAAAACAGAGCAAAACCTTTTTTCCCCTGAAAAATTATCTTGTAATTCTGAGATAATTAACTTGTTAATTCAGAAAAACAGAGTAGATTTTTTTCTTCAAGTGAATGCAATACGCCTCCGTACATATTAATGCAATACATCGTGTAAACTAAATTGCCCAGAAAAACATGACAGCGACGATTTTACATCAGAAAGTCAAGTGTTTTATTGTCATTTATAAAATGCATCTCATCAATGCTTCCATTTTAAATAATTCACACAAACACAAAGTAGCAGAAAACAACATAGAAGACATTAAAGTTTACTGGCTTTAAAATTTAAAAAATTAAATCATGTAAATAAATGAAATGCATTGTATGTGACAGTTGATGTCTATAAAATAGATCTCCTGAAAAAAGTATCTCAAACGTAAAGCGATATTACTAATTAATCATAAAAAACCAAGCATGTCAAAACAAGTCAAATTTAAAATAATGACTGAATGCTACCAATAGGCGTACGCCTCCTCCTCGGAGTGGCTGCGCTGGTGCAGTTTTAGCGAGTTTAGATGCGAGTAGGACTTGCCGCACTCTTCACAGCTGTACGGTTTCTCTCCGGTGTGTGAGCGCTGGTGTGAGATCAGGTGAGAGTTGCAGTAAAAGCCTTTGCCGCACTGAGGGCAGGTGTACGGCCTCTCTCCGGTGTGGATTCGTTGGTGGATCTTCAGGTAGAAGCGCGTCGTGAAGGTCTTTCCGCACTGAGGGCAGCGAGAGCTTCTCTCCGCGTTTGTGTCTCCCCTGTGATCTGACGCTGATGGAAGCGCGTGGTTAGCGGCGGCGGTTCTGTACGGTTCGTCCACGTGCCGACGGTTCGGAGACACACCAGTGACGAATCGCTCACCTGTTTCCAGAGGAGAAGCTCCGGCTGGATACTCCTGTGACACCGCTGAACTCCACGCTCCACCGGGCTTCATTTTACTCGTTAGCATAAAATCACTCCCTAAAGATTGACGAACAAAGAACAGAGTTCGTGATTCAGAGAGGCCCATAACTCTAAAGATTGGTTGAAGTGAAGTGATCTCTGACCAACTCTAGCTGGTCCTGTTGTTCCCGTGCCGAAACTATCCTGGTCTTCCACCTCTGGACCCAACGGGGAAAGAGCCGGAGAAACTGGGGATGAAATCAATCAACCAATGTATATTAGAATATCATGCTTTGGCATCTGATTTAAAACAGAAAAGAGTGTGTTTTACTCGGCCCACTGTCCCACTGTTCCTCCATGTGTTCCTCTTTGATCTGAATGGGTTTGATCCCGTCTTCCTGCAGTTTAGAACGACAGAGAGTCAGGTTACTCCATGACGTATACTGAAGAAGAATGTAATAATGAAGATCCTTACGTTCTGCGCTGGAGAAACGTCCGTCTGTGATTCTCCGTCATGATTTTCATGTATCTTTACGCAGTTGAGGTTTACCTCTGGTGAGAGATGTTTTATGAAAAGGGATGAAATGCAACGCTTTTGAAGTTGGTGCCGTACCAATGGTGTAGACATTAAAATTAAAAAATGTAAGTTAATACAATAAGGCAGATTGGTTTAATAAATAAACTCTAAATACTACGTTGTCTGAACCACATTAACTATCAAAGCTGTTTTGACAAAAGCTATGATAAATCATGAAAAAGACAGATTGAAGGGGCGGAGTCAAAACTTAGGTCTCTAGCTAAAGAGAGCCTAAGTCCCGCCCCTTCCGGTCGGCCACCATGGTACCTCACTTCGGAAAAATATTGAATGGTAGTCAATGGCGAGAGACAACAAATATTTTGATCTGGTTTGAATTGTGCCCTGAATTACACATATGATGTTTGTCAATTTTAAAAGATACATTTTAAAGTAAAGAAAGTCGCAGTTTGATGTAAAAGCGTTGAGGTATAAGACTGTGAAAATACGTAATTACAAAGACTACAAACCCCAAAGGCGCACATTTTCTCTCAATGACTGAAGCTAACTTTACTGAGGCTGTCTGTCATTGTTTCTACAGCCTTACGTTATAATCGTAACGTTACGCCGTCCTACCTGAGTGTTTTGAACCAGACTGCACACACACGAGCAGCGGATCTCGTTTCTCTTCCTGGGAGATGTAGTTCACAGAGCGATTTTCACATAAAATTAAATGTTACTCTTCTGCTGTATGACAAACTGCGACGTTTTTGACTTTGAGAATCATCTTTTAAACTGACAAACATCATATGTGTAATTGAGGACACAGTTCAGACGGAATAAAAAGATAAGTTTTTGACCATTGACTACCATTCATATTTTTCCCGAAATAAGGTCCCATGAGCCGGAAGCGAAGGGGCGGGACTTTAGGCTCTCTATTGGCTCAACAGCCGCGAGGCCTTGCATACTTCACCGGTTAAAGGAGAAAGGTGTTTCAACGGATGAACACGTTTAAGTTAATACATTATGATTAAAGAGTGAAGGGAGCAAAAGGCAGGGATGAGTCCCGCGTCATGTCGAGTTTAAACAGTGTCTTCATGTGTGCCGGAAGTACCTCTCTGTCCGCTGCTGTTGACTTGTGTTCCCACTGAGCGCAGGTTCGACTGGTTCTTTCGGGCTGATCGCAGTTCGCTCTCGGTAAACTGCAGTTTGAGCATCAGCGTCTCGACCTCCATCTTCCGGCGCGTCATCTCCTGCTCCACCGCGCGACTCATCTCCAGCAGCGCGCATTTGGCGAAGCGCTCGAGGATCGACGCGAGCGTCGCGTGGATATCAGCCGACGCAGACATTACAGCCGCTTAATGGCGAACAACACAAGGCTATTGTTTGTAAAGTGTTTTCCAAAGAGCCTCGCGTCCAATCTGGTGTTTTGTCTTTCTTTCAGCCGCGCGCTGGGTTCGAGGACGCGGATAGTCGAGCATGTATCTGTAGTGTTTACACAAATCTCACAAAACAGTTGACCGTTTTCCTGGTGGAGTGACGTCACCGTTTAAAGGACCAGTAGATCCATTATGCTCATATGACCGTAAATCCTAGTGTAGGAGCGCCGTTATAAATCATCAGGGGATCTTTCGCTTTAAATCTCGCAAGATGCCATTTCAGACGGTGATGACGTGTTTTAACGGTCATCATTGCAAATCCTGCAATTTTTTTATATTTTAATTTTTTAAATGTCTACTATGTATAACGCTATACTTTGTATTATAGTATGTATTATTTTACTGTTGCATCAAATTACCAAAAAAAAAAAAAAACTATTTAACGCCGTGTAAAATTATTTCTTCCTTCGAACTGTCAATCTCTGTATTTTTTCTCATTTTGAAAGTTGTGAAAACACAAGTTTTTCAGTTTTTCTTTTGCTATCTGAGCAAATTGGAACACACACACACACACACACACTTAAAAAAAATAAATAAAATGATGTAGTCTCTTATTCACCACTATAGAAGTTCACCCAACTATGACAACGGCCGGAAATGGCTAAAAATGTTTTTGTATGCACCCAAAAAACGAAAGCTGGTGTTTTGCATTAATATCCTATTTAAAAACGAGTAACAGAATCAGCCACAACTGGCCTAAAAAAGTGCATATTCATATTCATGAATATTCATACAAATATTCATTTATTGTAAAATGTATTAACTGAAGAAGAGGGTGGGAAAAACAAACTACAGAAACTAAGAAAATGCGAAGTATAATCCGTTTTATTAATGCAGACAAAAAAAAAATGCTGAAACCTTACCCAGGTTGAAACTTGACAAATGAAACATGATGTTAAAATGTGTAAAACTAGAATAAATAATAGCCTAACAGTAGAATATATAATAAAATGTAAATTTAAAAGTTTTTAAATTTAAGTAGTGTATAAAGTTGCACAAATAACATAAACTAATGAAAAAATGTGGTATATAAGTGACAAATGAAATGTAAAATCTATACTTCTAGATGTGGAGATACAAAGTGTAGTTTTATGGAAGCTCGTTTCCACCACGGAATAAAAAAGGTAGGCTAATTGCGTTTTTTAATCTCGCAATTCTGACTTTATATCACATAATTCTGACTTTATAACACAATTCTGACTTTATAACACAATTCTGACTTTATAACACAATTCTGACTTTATAACACAATTCTGATTTTATATCACATAATCCTGACTTTATAACACAATTCTGACTTTATATCTCACAATTCTGACTTTATTTCACACAATTCTGACTTTATATCTCACAATTCTGAAAAATAAAGTGACAATGTAAGATAAAGTGCCACATCTTTTAAAATGTTTAATTCTGTGGCAGAAACAAGCTTCCATAGAGTTCAGATAAGACAATAAAACGAAGGCAACAAATAAATAGGCACACAAATAAAAAACATGCAATAAATATTTCAAACTCTAAAGATGCACTTGAATATCTAACGCGGCATTGCATAGGGTAAGTGAATACAAAAGACTAATGAAATATAAAATATATCGACGGATGTGCAAATATGTACAGGCAAAATGAAAAGCAAAACAATACAAACGTAAAAATACAGATGAACGCATGTTTGTCCTCAGTTCTCCACGCCGACGTCTTGCAGCGGCGTTCTCTTCTTCCGTCCACCCTCGCGGTCGCCGGCCAGATGAAACCAGCGGATGATGGCCTTCTCCACCTCCAGCTCCGTTATCTGCGCACACGTCGGGTTTCTCCTCACAGCCTCTACACACACACACACACTTCTACTTTTACTCTCCCGCACGTCATCAGGAGATGTTAATTCCTGGAAACGCACCATTATAAATCGAGACGCCACTGGTGCCACAACGCCCGGAAGAAGATTTACCTTGAAAGCACTTACCAATCACTACGTTCTTAAACTCTAAACTTTGGAAGGATGTTTTCCCGTTCACTCCTCTCCAGTTGACAGTTTTAGCCAGGTCGTTTTTGATGGCCTGCTTCATGATCCGCCACACCGTGTCCTTCACGTCCACTCCGCCCAGTAACCCCAGCTCATCCACCTGGAGGTTTACAACACCTCTTACTGGCTGCGCCGTCGCGAAAACACACACTCTGAACGCACTTTAACCAAAACAGGGTTAAGCCAAATTACACTAAACAATAAAGAGCTAGAGAGTAATGTTGGCTTGACAGACGTATGAAAGTTTGAAAGCTTTAAATTTAGTGAAAAGGAAAGAGATATTCCTAGCTTGAAGTAACATCACATTAATAACATGATTAGCACTTTGTTAGCATGAATTAGCATTTCGCTAGTATGAATTAACCGGTTTTAACAAACTGATAACATTTAATAAGCATGTTAATAACATTTTTACACATTTTAACATGTTGCTAGCATGTTTTAGCATTTTGTTAGCATGATGCTAACGTGAATTAGTATGTTTTTAACATGATTAGCATATTTTAGCATGAATTAGCATGTTGTTGTACGATAGTCAATAAGCTTTGCTAGTGATTGGCAGCTTAAATACTATATTATTACTATATTAAGTCTTTTTAAGTTTAAGTTTTCTTGGTTCTCCATGAAGTTTGAGTCCTTTAATATAAAGTGTTCTCTACTCACACACACACACACTCACTCACACACTCATAAACAGTGTTTGTCTCCGTGTAATGGGGGAATAATGTGTTCTTCTGTTGCTGTTGACGGTGAGGGACTATTTTTTCCAGCGGAAGGAATGCTTTTAGAGATTTTACTTCGTGAAAGTTACATAAATACATATTTTCGGCTTTAATATTTGTATTGTGTGGTAACCGTTTAATAACAGCACTAATGTACTCGAGGCTAGTGCTGTATGGGGAATAACACAGCGTACGTAAATAAGCGTAACCGAGTGACGCACCACTTTCCTTCGGGTCTCGGGACAGGAGCGCAGCTGGTTCTCCAGGGCGGATAACGACCTCAGGTCTTCGATGGGAAAGCGTCTTTGATTCAAACAGTCGGCGTCGGAGTTGTCCCGCACACCGTGTGGTTGAAGATCCTGAACCATCCTTATTAAGCTCATCTGCTGCCCGATAACAATCTCCTGTTTGGTGGTCAGGTCGTGAAGGAGCGCTGAAACGTTAAACAGGAATAGTAAAGTTACATTCGAGTGTGTGTTTATTATAAATGATTTATAGATGCACATCATCATTATTGTTTTGTAATCTTGAATTGTAAATCTCTGATGATGTGGGCAGGGCTATAACCTGTCACTCAAATGAGCTCAGCCAATCAGTTCCTCACAGATAAAATCAAGCTCCACCCACATTTGATCTCAGTACAGAAGTTTCACTCGATATACGGCATTATAGAGGAGAAAAGACCAGAATATAAAGTCCCCCAGTGGTGAAACTCAAGCTTGTTTATGTGTGTGTGTGGTGTTTTTAATCCGCTTTAACACACACCGTGTGTAAGTTCATAAGTGGACAGCATTGCTGAGTATTTCCTCCTTAAAACAAACGACAGTCTCAAAAACACGCTTTGAAATCGCTGACGTCACAAATGACCTTGTAACCAATCAGATCAACGTGTGATCGTGGAGGCGGGGCTAATCTGCATATTCATAGAACCGCGCATACTAAATGAGCCGAGGAGTTACATTCAAGATATTTTAAGGCATGAAGAATTAAAAACGTTTAAATCAGGGCTGTCCGTTAAACGCGTTATTAACGGTGTTAACGCAAACCCATTTTAACGGCGTCATTTTTAATCACGCCACAATCTTTTTGGCCTAGCAAACTTTGTTGGGTTTTTTTCACATGCTTTTGCAACAGACCGTGGCATGTGCGGCGCCGCGTTATGAAACTCATTAATTTCAATGGCTTCCGCCGCGCGAGGACGTTTTGTCCGCAAAAAGCGCAAACGGATCTAGCTAGAACGAAAACAAAACAACAGGCACGCCGCACACACTCGTTTGGGCTTGCAAGCCGGCTTTTCCATGTTGATAAGAGCATTAAAATGAGAAAAAAAAATTATGGGACAAAAATAATGGTGCGTTCTATTATTCATACGTCTCGGAGATCCGAATCGGGCGACAGACGTTGCCTAGCAACACGCCCCCTTTCCTCGGATTTCTCCTCTCGGACGTCAGACAAGAAATCCGTTTTGGAATTCAAGATGGCTGCGCCCTGTGACTTGTAAGAATGAATTGTTTTCATTGTTTTTGAACCGCTTTGGTACTTTAAATGACGATTATAATTTATTATATTATAATAAATATATATATTATTATTATTATTTATCACATATTTTAGTAGTTATCATAAATTAGGTATCATTTGAAAGCTTACGAACTCAGAATTCATCTTGTGAAAACCGATTTGAAATTGGACGTTGCGTTACCATAGAAACGGTATTTTTTTTATTAGGCCCCTAACCTTTTGGGCATCATCTTTCATAATTTATTATGAAAAAACCTTTTCTAATCTTGACGAAACACGTATTGTCAGAAAGGTCTGAGTCTCAAGGTTCCATATTTAGTGACAGAAGTGATATTTGGATAGAAATTTATTATTTTTATGGCAAAATGCATACAATTAAATTCAATGGAATTCAATGGCACCCGGTGGCTATTTTTGGTACTACGCCTAAACAGAATCTCATGGGAACTTAAATTTTTGTGATGTCAACTTCAAAGTTGGAACATAACTTGGTTATAGCTTTCATTTTATAGTAATTTTACAGTAAAAAATATTTTGTAAAATATTTATTTCATATTAAAAAAATACATATTAATAAAGTATATTTGATTTACTGTAAATTATAACTTCCATAACTTTTTTATACTTTAATTTTTTGAAGTGCTTTCACTTTAGTAATAATCTGCTGATTGTTTTCTTTAAAACAAGACCAAACTTAGGTCTATATTCCAAAGCATTCTTGAATTACAATCGTTTAAGTGTGTATAGTGCATTTTAATGTCAATTATCAAAAAGGGGGGAGACAGGTAAAGGGTTAATGCGATTAATCGCAGTTAAATATTTTAATCGTTTGACAGCACTAGTTTAAATATGTAATTTTGGTGAGTTTTAAAGGATAAAATAATTGACTACAGGGGGACTTTAAAGCCTGTTCACGGTACTGATGGGGTACTGACGGTACTGACCCCTGTTCTTACATACTAGCTTGTCTCCTGACTCAAAGCGCTCGATAATTATGCGTATAATACTCAGTGTCTGATGGAGTATGTGCTTCTTACATCTGATGAAGGGATCGCAGCAGAGGCTGGCCTCCTGATGCCACAGAGACGGAGCGGCCGGTTCTGGAGACTGGGGGTCCGGTGTGGTTCTCTCGGGCCACGGATCGGGAAGCTCAATCGCCTGGCACGAAGACGACGACGACCCGAGGGTCACATGATGCCAGTCCAGCGCGGGGGGCGTTGAGGGTTCACTCGGGCCCGTCTGGGGTCGGGCCAGGGGTCGACTCGGCTCGTTAGACGCTGATAAAATAGTTTTCTTGCACGGAGGTTGTATTTGAGGGGCTTGTGGTAAATTAGTGTTCTGGGGTGCGACCGCCTCCAGATCAGCGTCGTATCCGTCCAGAAGCCGTCTGTTTCGTCTAGACATTGGATAGTTATTAAGTTAGGCTGGTACATGCATGATAATCAGTGAAATATGTGTGTTTGTTCATACAGCAAGTGTTTATATGTGTGTTTTTCAGCACCAAGTCATTCTTAAATCAAGATACATTTACTGGAGAAGATGCAAAATGGCAGTTTGTGATTAAAATTAGTCAGAAAAATAATTTTAATTCAAAGAGAAAACATGATTATTTTTCAGATATTTGCTTGTTTATTTTATTTTCAATAAATGAGACTTAAAGGGTCTCGTTTATTGAAAATAAAACCTAAAGACCTAAGACATAAGACCTAAAATATACATATTAGTACTTAAAATGGACATATTAGCACCTAAAATGTACATATTAGCACCTAAAATATACATATTAGCACCTAAAATGGATATATGAACACCTATAATGTACATATTAGGACCTAAAATGTACATATTAGCACCTGAAATGTACATATTAACACTTAAAATACATATTAGCACCTAAAATGTACATATTAGCACCTAAAATATACATATTAGCACCTAAAATATACATATTAGCACCTAAAATGTACATACTAGCACCTAAAATGGATATATGAACACCTATAATGTACATATTAGGACCTAAAATGTACATATTAGCTCCTGAAATGTACATATTAACACTAAAAAAGAACATATTAGCACCTAAAATGGATATATTAACACCTACAATGTACTTATTAGCACCTGAAATGGACAAAAGTGTACATTTTGAAAAGGTACAGCCCCAGTGACAGCTTTTGTACCTTTTTTCTGAGAGTGTATTGGCGTGATGAGATGCATTAAAGCAATGAATAATGGATTATTTCCTTCAAATGCACACCGAATGTGACGTCATATCGACTGAGTGTGTTTGGGACGTGGCTTTTAATGCTGAGACTTTTGTTTTTATAATGGATTTAGATTTATCGGTCGATATATCGGTTATCGGCTTTCAAACATAAAGGATTATGGGAAGTATTGAGATTACATGAGGTAAATATGGCCTGATGTAATTGCGTGTAGACGTGATACAAAGAGCTTTTAGGCATATTTACACACTTTATTTTGTGTTTGAGTGTCCTCGGGGAGCCGGTCCCGTCCTGCGAGCGGAGAGCGTTCTGCTGTTCCACGAGAGGAAGCTTCCGCATCGCTTCACTGTAATTATCTATCAACGATATCATGACAAAATCAAAATACACACACGTGTGTTTACTGCGGTCACACTGCTTGGTATTGTTGTCTTGTTTCCAGTCCAAATATCAAAACATTATTATATCAAAGTGCATGAGTCCAATGCCATAAGATATTAAATATACGATTATTTTTCTGACCAGATCATTTTGCTTGTTTTAAGCAACAACTCACTTAATTTTGATTTATTTCCCCGGAAAACAAGACGTCATATCTTGTAATTTTACTCATCTAGTAAAAGCTTTTTGATTTAAGACTTTTTTGATGTTTGGACTGAAATCAAGACAAAAATACCGGGTAAGAAAAGCATATTTTGCAGAAATGACATGCATTTTGCCAAAAGTATTTCTACATACTTGCAGTGTAGATGATTTTGACCTTATGGGCGGCCCAGGACTCGTGCGGCTGCTCTGAGCTCTCGCTCGCTCTCTGAACGCCCTCATCCGTGTACGGAGGCCATGAACACACACCGTTCTTCACCCAGAACGCAGGCACGACCTCCACCTCTTCGGTGTCCACAACACTGATAATGTGGTACGTGTTTCCTGCCAACACAACTAAGATCAATCAATCTATTCGACTGTCTAAAGGCCCTGATATCCTCATGGTTCTCTGAACAGTAATTTCATATAATTGATCGACGGTAGGCAATGGGAGTCCACACCCACCTGTTACATCATCAACACACGGACCAATGGGAGTCCACACCCACCTGTTACATCATCAACACACGGACCAATGGGAGTCCACACCCACCTGTTACATCATCAACACACAGACCAATGGGAGTCCACACCCACCTGTTACATCATCAACACACGGACCAATGGGAGTCCACACCCACCTGTTACATCATCAACACACGGACCAATGGGAGATCAGAGGTGTTCACCAGCCGGAGTCGGAAAGATTTATTTGGCAAGCTCGAAAAACAAACTCCAAACAAACTTTGTTCTGCCGTGATTTTGTTTGAAATTAAGTAATTAGATTTCGTCCCGAGGTACAGTTCTGTACGGTTCTGTACGGTTTCTGTATGGTTCTATATGATTCTGTACGGTTCGGTACAGTTTCTGTACGGTTTGGTACGGTTCTGTACAGTTTCTGTACGGTTCTGTACGGTTCTGTACGGTTTGGTACGGTTCGGTACAGTTTCTGTACGGTTTCTGTACGGTTCTGTACGGTTTCTGTACGGTTCGGTACGGTTTCTGTACGGTTTGGTACGGTTCTGTACGGTTCTGTACGGTTTCTGTACGGTTTGGTACGGTTCGGTACAGTTTCGTACGGTTTCTGTACGGTTCTGTACGGTTTCTGTACGGTTTGGTACGGTTCTGTACGGTTTCTGTACGGTTTGGTACGGTTCGGTACAGTTTCGTACGGTTTCTGTACGGTTTGGTACGGTTCGGTACAGTTTCGTACGGTTTCTGTACGGTTCTGTACGGTTCGGTACAGTTTCGTACGGTTTCTGTACGGTTCTGTACGGTTCTGTATGGTTTCTGTACGGTTTCTGTACGGTTTGGTACGGTTCGGTACAGTTTCGTACGGTTTCTGTACGGTTCTGTACGGTTCTGTATGGTTTCTGTACGGTTTCTGTACGGTTTGGTACGGTTCTGTACGGTTTCTGTACGGTTTCTGTACGGTTTGGTACGGTTCTGTACGGTTTCTGTACGGTTTGGTACGGTTCTGTACGGTTTCTGTACGGTTTGGTACGGTTCGGTACAGTTTCGTACGGTTTCTGTACGGTTCTGTATGGTTTCTGTACGGTTTCTGTACGGTTTGGTACGGTTTGGTACGGTTCTGTACGGTTTCTGTACGGTTCTGTATGGTTTCTGTACGGTTTCTGTACGGTTTGGTACGGTTCGGTACAGTTTCGTACGGATTCTGTACGATTCTGTACGGCTCTGTACGGTTTGGTACGGTTCTGTACGGTTTCTGTACGGCTCCGTATGGTTTCTGTACGGTTCCTGTACGGTTTCATACGGTTCTGTACGGTTTCTGTACGGTTTCTGTACGGTTCTGTACGGCTCCGTACGGTTCTGTACGGTTCTGCACGGTTTCTGTATGGTTTCATACGGTTTCTGTACGGTTCCTGTACGGTTTGGTACGGTTCGGTACAGTTTCTGTACGGTTTCTGTACGGTTCTGTACTGTTTCGTACGGTTTGGTACGGTTCTGTACGGTTTCATACGGTTTCTGTACGGTTTGGTACGGTTCTGTACGGTTCCGTGCGGTTATGTACGGTTTCACACGTTTCTGTACGGTTCCGTACGGTTATGTACGGTTTCAGTACAGTTTCACACGTTTCTGTACGGTTCTGTACGGTTTCTGTACGGTTTGGTACGGTTCGGTACAGTTTCGTACGGTTTCTGTACGGTTCCGTACGGTTATGTACGGTTTCAGTACGGTTTCACACGTTTCTGTACGGTTCTGTACGGTTTCTGTACGGTTTCTGTACGGTTCCGTACGGTTATGTACGGTTTCAGTACAGTTTCACACGTTTCTGTACGGTTCTGTACGGTTTCTGTACAGTTCTGTATGGTTCTGTATAGTTTCGTACGGTTCCGTACGGTTCTGTACGGTTTCTGTACGGGTTCGTCCACGTGCCGACGGTTCGGAGACACACCGGTGACGAATCGCTCACCTGTTTCCAGAGGAGAAGCGTCCAAACTCAGAGCTCCGGCTGGATACTCCTGGGACACCGCTGAACTCCACGCTCCACCGGGCTTCGTTTTACTCGTTAGCATAAAATCAGTACCTAAAGATTGACGAACAAAGAACAGAGTTCGTGATTCAGAGAGGCCCATAACTCTAAAGATTGGCTGAAGTGAAGTGATCTCTGACCAACTCTAGCTGGTCCTGTTGTTCCCGTGCCGAAACTATCCTGGTCTTCCACCTCTGGACCCAACGGGGAAAGAGCCGGAGAAACTGGGGATCAAATCAATCAACCAATGTATATTAGAATATCATGTTTTGGCATCTGATATAAAACAGAAAAGAGTGTGTTTACTCGGCCCACTGTCCCACTGTTCCTCCATGTGTTCCTCTTTGATCTGAATGGATTTGATCCCGTCTTCCTTCATGAGTCTGCACACCTCTGATGGAGAAAACAGAGAAAAATGATGGATAAAACATGATATACAACCTCTACAGATACATGCACTGTTAAAGGTGCAGTGAGCGATTTGTGTAAACAACAGCAAATCAGGCCGAGCGCCACAACACACTTGTAGCCAATCAGCAATAAGGGGCGTGTCCACTCATGATGGGGGAGGTGATTGTGACTTTGGGGGCGGAGCAATCAAGGGGGGTAGAGGCGTTTGTCTTGGTGATTTCAAGTAAACAAACACCTCTACCCCTCTTGATAGCTCCGCCCCCAAAGTCACACTCACCTCCCCCATCATAAGTGGACACGCCCCTTATTGCTGATTGGCTACAAATGTGTTGTGGCGCTCGGTCTGATTCACTGTTTTGTTCAAGAGTTTCTCACAAATCGCTCACTGCACCTTTAAGGGAAAAGTTTGCTTAAAAACGAAACCTCTGTCGTCATTTATTCGATCACTCTGCGTAACACAACACAAGGATGATCCTCATTGGTTATGCTTCGGTTTACAACTTTGTTAGTTAATGAATGTTTATAATCTGTTCATCATTTAAAACCACGAGTCTCTTTAGAACATAAACCGATCTGATTATGAACTTCTCGAAGTGTAGTTGCACATCGACTGTCAACGGAGGGACAGAAATCTCTTTTCATGTTTGATTTGTGCTCTGAAGATGAACAGAAGTCTCTGATTGGAAAGACTTTTCATTTTTGGGGTGAACCCTTATGGTATTGTAACATAATGAATCAAAGCATACCGAGGTAGCACATGATCTATGGCACATATGACTCAGTTTTGGCTGCGGAAAAGGTCACATGGGCCACATCCTGGCCACACACAGCAACTCACACTAAATCCAGCTTGATGTATGTGAGCCAGATGTGGCCCACATGACCTTTTCCGCAGCCAAAGCTGAGCCACGTGCGCCACAGATGAGGCCCGGATATAGTACGCTATCAGGGTATGGAATGAGACATGGAAAATTAGATGATGAGAGCGCAACTGACAAAAGTGAATCCGTTTATTTATCAGCGTTTTAATATGCTCTCATTCATAGAGATTTTAGAGGGTAAACGAGGCTTTTTAGGTTGTGTGGAATCTGCGATCTCTGACACAGTTTGTTTGCTTGTTTCCAGTGGTGGAGGAAGTACTGAATCTCAGTACAAATAACTAGATAAATATTTACTTTAGTAAAAGTAACACAATGACAACCATACTTAAGTAAAAAGTACCTGATTTTAAATGTACTTTAAGTATTAAAAGTAAAAGTACTTGCATAACAATTGATTCTCTTAATGTCTATTTTCTAATGATTAATAAAACATTTAATTCTAACTCATTCAACCTAATTCTCCTATAATGATGTTCAATAACGATTGGAAAAAAATGTCACCATTTCTGAAACAAGCTCGCAATTAGGCAAAATACACAACTATATATATTAATAACTATGTTTGGCAGTAAACGCGATTAATTTATGGTGTAGGCTAATTCTGAACCTCTTGGCTTGCCATAATCCTAACCAAACGTATACGGTGCGTTTCCTATTCACGTAAAAACAAATTTTCACGTATAAATTGCACGATAAACACACTGCGTGCGAGACGCATTTAGTTGATGTATCTATGGCAACCAAACGTCACTGGTGAGACAAACGTGCAACGAACGGACGGTCAGATTACATTTTGGCAGGGGAAAAACTGATCAGAAAATGTAACGAAAAAGTAACATTAGAGTAGAAAGTATAATAATTGCTGCAAAATGTAACGAAGTAAAAGTAAAAAGTATGCACTATTTATTCTACTTAAGTAAAGTAAAGATACGTGAAAAATATACTTAAGTAAAGTATGTACTTCGTTACATTCCACCACTGCTCATTTCCAAGCCTAAAATAGCCTGTGTTTCCTGCTAACTGCGATCGCGGGGAGTCGAAACGCTATTGGGTGAGCTTGCAGTGGGCGGAGTCACACAGACCAAAACAAAAACAGAGATTCCAGCACGGAACGCACATTTCAAAGTTTAATACCTGCGTTATTCAGAGGAATGAGAACGAGTGTGTGAACTCAGCATGTTTCCTAAACAAAAATGGTATTTTTATGCTTTCGTAGAGTCAAAAAGTTACATACAGCATTCTTTAAAGAGTGAAGGGATGAGTCGAGTTTAAACAGTGTCTTCATGTGTGCCGGAAGTACCTCTCTGTCCGCTGCTGTTGACTTGTGTTCCCACTGAGCGCAGGTTCGACTGGTTCTTTCGGGCTGATCGCAGTTCGCTCTCGGTAAACTGCAGTTTGAGCATCAGCGTCTCGACCTCCATCTTCCGGCGCGTCATCTCCTGCTCCACCGCGCGACTCATCTCCAGCAGCGCGCATTTGGCGAAGCGCTCGAGGATCGACGCGAGCGTCGCGTGGATATCAGCCGACGCAGACATTACAGCCGCTTAATGGCGAACAACACAAGGCTATTGTTTGTAATATAAAGACTGTGGTGATTCTGAGGCTTTCCTCGCGCGGGGTTGATAGTCGAGCATGTACCAGTGTTTACACAAATCTCACAAAAGAGATGACCAGTTCCAAGCGAAGTGACGTCACCGTTTGGAGGACCAATAGAAGTCGGATGGTTTCGTTTCAATACAATAAAACCCAGTTTAGAAGCGCCATAGAAAAACGCACTGACCTGAATAAGTGAGAGATGAATAGGTTACACTATTTTTGAAGGTGTCATTGTATAATTAAGTTTTGAGTATTAATATATGTACTATAAGGTTATGGATTAGGTTGAGAGTTAGTTGCATGTAATTATGCATTATTACTTTGGTAAGTACATGTTATATTGCCTATGTAACAAGGACACTGTAAAATAAAGTGTTACCAAAGTTTTAATTCCAAATATTAATTTTCAACAGAGTAGAAGTTACTTCTAATGAATGTTTGACAATGGCGAAAGAGGTAATCATTATCACATCAGTATTTATTTTTGCATCTCATGATAACTTTGTTGTTTATAATAAACATTTTGGGCCGAATTTTAGAAATGATCAGACTTACCATTCTGGAACCTGAATATATATATGAATGAGGAAAAACAGCAAAACATACACCATATTTAAAGTGAAAATACTAATTTATTGAAATTAAATGCATAGCGTGTTGAATGTATACAACAACAGAAATAAAAATACAAAAAATTCCTATCTATACAGATTGTCGTGTTCTTAAGCCATTGTGTGTCTGAGTCCTTGAATGCAACGAACACCACATTAAACCATAAATGAACACCACTGACATCAGATAATTATTTAATATGGAAACACTTTACAATAAGATCTCATTTGTCAACAGCTGACATGAACTATCAATATATTCCTACAGCATTTGTTTCTGTTAGTAAACATGCACATTTAATCTTAAAAATGTAAATGTTCAAAAGAACATGAACTAAGATTAATAAATGCTTCAAAAAGATTTATCATTGTTAGTTCATGAAGCTATTTTATAGTAAAGTGTTACCATTAATTTGAGTTTATTTTCTATGAATACTGAGATTTAGACGAAGACTTAAATGTAGAAAAATATTTATTACATTTTAATTTGATTTGAGATACATACGCTATACAAACAGTCTCATCCCCATATATTTATATATTTTGTCATAAGAAAATTACTATATTGAAAAAGAATAAAAAAAACATTGAAAAGAGCATAAAAGTTTTGGTACATCCGCAACTTTCCCTTCTTTCCACATAATATTTTACACTACACGATCATGTTATGCAAGCTTGTTTCTGTCACGGAATAAAAAGGTAATTGCGACGTGGATATAAACTCGCAGTTACACTTTATGTTAAGGTGTCTTTGTTACACTTTAATTATATATTTAATATTAAGTAACTAAATTTACTTAATGGTTAGTTGCATGTAATTACGTGTAATTTATAGTAACAGTAGTAACAATATGAAATGTAACGAGGACACTGTAATGAAGTGTTACCATAGCAGTTTTGGATGAGGGTTTGGTTTAGTTCCATATAATTACATATAATTACAGCTATTAACCCCTCAGCTGTCACGCCCATATTTGAGAATGGGCTCAAAATGCACAATTCAAACTTAAATGCTTTGGAATATATACCCCAAGTTTGGTCTTGTTTTAAAGAAAACACTCAGCAGATTATTGCTGAAGTGAAAACACTTCAAAAAATGAAAGTATCAAAAAGTTATGGAAGTTTAAATTTACAGTAAACCAGAAATACTATACTATATATTTTTTTATTTTATATAAAATATATTTTTTAAATTTTTTTACTTCAAAATTACTATAAAATCAAAGCCATAAATCTAACAAAGTTATGTTCCAAATTTGAAGTTATCACAAAAATTGATTTTGTTTAGGCGTAGTACCAAAAATAGCCACCGGGTGCCATTGAATTCCATTGCATATATTCTGCCTTAACAAATTAATACATTTCTGTCCAAATATCAATTCTGTCACAAAATTTCAAACATTGAGACACAGACCTTTCTGACAATATGTGTTTTTCAAGATTAGAAAAGGTTTTGATCATAAACGATTAAATCTAATGATGCCCAAAAGGGGAGGAGCCTGATAACATAATTTAGAGTACCGTTTCTATGGTAACGCAACGTTCAATTATAAAACGGTTTTCACAGGATGAATTCTGAGTTTGTAAGCTTTCAAATGATACCAAATTTATGATAACTACTAAAATATGTGATGTATTAAAAAAAGGCGATAAAAAAGATAACTTTTTGTGACAAAGATCAGAACACCTGTTATGGTGCAGATTTTTTTGAGGTGCACACTTACATAATCACTATATTTCTATTAAATTCTAATCTAATTATGACGAACTATATATCGTTGGAAAGGTCTAAGACTTCTAAAAAGATATTCAACCCCTGTTTTGTGTTCCTACATTATGTAGGAAGAGTAATTGATGAATTTATGACAAGAGTGCACCTCAAAAAATCTGCATCATAACAGGAGTTTTGAGCTTGGTCACAAAAAGTCGATGCACCCACTTTTAATCATCGAAACTTCTGTTTTTATGCTAAAGTTTATAATAAAACATATAATATAGTATTTTTCAATTAAAATAAAAAATATAGTATAATATTATCCTCTAAAAATGATAATATTTATATCTATTATCCTCCAAAATATAATAATATATTTTTTATCACCTTTTTTTATTATATCACATATATTAGTAGTTATCATAAATTAGGTATCATTTGACAGATTATAAACTCAGAATTCATCCTGTGAAAACCAGATTATGATTGAATATTGCGTCACCATAGAAACGGAACTTATTTTATCAGGCTCCTCCCCTTTTGGGCATCATTATATTTTATAATTTATGATCAAAACCTTTTCTAATCTCGACAAAACACATAATGTCAGAAAGGTCTGTGTCTCAAGGTTCCAAATTTTGTGACAGAATGGATATTTGGACAGAAGTGTATTAATTTGTTAAGGCAGAATATATGCAATGGAATTCAATGGCACCCGGTGGCTATTTTTGGTTCTACGCCTAAATAAAGTCTTATGGAAACTTCAATTTTTGTGATATCAACTTCAAATTTGGAACACAACTTGATAAGATTTATGGCTTTGATTTTATAGTAATTTTAGAGTCAAAAATATTTGTAAAATATATAAAATATATATAGTACAGTATATTTGATTTACAGGCAATTTAAACTTCCATAACTTTTTGATAGTTTCATTTTTTGAGGTGTTTTCACTTCAGCAAAATTCTGCTGAGTGTTTCCTTTAAAACAAGACCAAACTTGGGTATATTCCAAAGCATTCTTAAATTACAACTATTTAAGTGTGAATAGTGCATTTTGTTGTTTGTTATGGGTGACAGCTAAGGGGTTAATAGTATTCTAGTGAAGTAAATTTAGGTTTCCTGTATACGGGCAGGTGACAGTAAAGGCTAATATAGTAACAACACGTGTAATAAAGCCACTGTGACAGAAAGTGTTACCAAACTGCGAGTTATAAAGTCCCTTTTCGATGGGTGGCGGAGACGTGCTTTGGTCAGTTTTCCCCTTTCCTGCCGTCTCTGTCCCAGTGCGCGCCGGAGAGCCGGTCCGTGTTCTCCTTCTCCCGGCTCCTCTTCTCGGTGGCGCGAGCGACGGCTTCATCGAAGCACATGCTGACGCCGCTGTTCCTCTTCCCGTCTCGCTCCGCTTCCCTGTGCAGATCCTTCCTCCGGTCCACCGCCCCGTCCCAGCTCCCCCCCGCGTCCTCCTCCTGCGGTCCGTCCGCCGCCGCGTGTCTGTGCTCGAACTGCTGCCGGAGCGCCAACGCCGTGAGCTTTGAGTTCTGAGGTTTGGGCGGGACGGCCGGGACCGCTTTGATTTGATTGGCCGAGTGTTTGGGAGCCGTTGACGAGATGCTGTCAGCTTCATCGATCTCCTCGATGCTCACGCTCGCCTCCTCCTCCTCATGGCTCTCCCCCGAGTCGTCCTGTCTCTCATCTTGTTCTCCTTCTTCTACGGGTTCATTCTTTGCATTTTCTTCACTGTTTTCCACTAAATCTTCTTTTCTTTCATCCTGTTTTCTTTCTTTTACAGATTCAACTGTTGAATCTTCCTCCTCTTCCTCACACTCTCCACTATTTCCCATTAAATCTTCCTTTCGCTCATCTTGTTCTTCTTCTTTTGTGGTTTCATCTTTTGAATTTTCCTCTTCCTCACATTCTTCTATTTTTTCCACTAAATCTTTTCTTTCATCTTGTTCTCCTTCTTTCACAGTTTCATTCTTTGAATTCTCCTCCTCTTCCTCACATTCTCCACTATTTTCCATTAAATCTTCTTTTCTCTCATCTTGTTCTCCTTCTTTTGTGGTTTCATCATTTTCATTTTCCTCCTCTTCCTCACATTCTCCACTTTTTTCCTCTAAATCTCTTCTCTCATCTTGTTCTCTTTTTACAATTTCATCCTTATCATCCTCTTCTTCTTCCTCACACTCTCCACTGTTTTCCACTAAATCTTGTTCTCCTTCTTTTACAGTTTCTTTCTCTGTATTCTCCTCCTCTTCCTCACACTCTAAATCTTCCTCTCTCTCGTCTTCTTTTACAGATTCAACCGTTGAGTTTCCCTCTTTCTCCTCTCCACTATTCTCCAAATCTTCCCTCTTTTCAGTCTCGCTCGCTTCCTCCTCATCACTGGATTCTCCAGCTGATCCCGTGTTTGCGTGTTCTTCCTCGTCGTCGGCTCTGTTGATGCTGTTCTCACACTCCTTTTCCTCACTCTCCTCATCCTCGCTCATAATCGCCGTTTGTTTCTCCGGTGAGATGCCGTCGACAACAGTGAGCTCATTGGTCGTCGCCTCACGGTTACCATGGTAACCGGCAACATCCGCCCCTGGAAGCTCATTGGCCGCGTTTTTTTCGGGCTCTGGTGAAGAAGGGATCGAATCCGGACCGAAATACGTGTCCTCATCACTGGCTTCGTCTTCTCTTCTGTACACAAAAAAGTGTAAAATATTAATTACAGTAACACTTTATTTTACTGTGTCCTTGTTACCCATGTTACTTGCACTTACCACAGTAAATTAGGCATAAATACATGCAACTAACCAGATCCTAATCCTGGCAACCCTAACCCTACACTCTCAGAACAAAAGGTACAAAAGCTGTCACTGGGGCTGTACCTTTTCAAAATGAACACTTTTGTACCCAAAGGCTGCATATTGGTACCTTAGTGGTACATATTAGCACCTAAAATGGACATATTAGCTCCTGAAATGTACAAATTACTAAAATGTACATATTAACCCCTAAAATGTATTTATTAGCAGCTAAAATGTACTTATTAACACCTAAAATGTACATATTTGGACCTAAAATGGACAAAAGTTTATGTTATGAAAAGGTACAGCCCCAGTGACAGCTTTTGTACCTTTTTTTCTGAGAGTGTATAGTAAGTGCATGTTATTAAATAATATTACACAGTATGTATATTGTCCTTGCTAAAATATATAACAACGACACCTCAAAATAAAGCGTAACCAATACAAAATAAGATTTATTTCTATACTTCATTTCATTTTTCGATTCTAAATTGTTTTAATGATTTTTTAAAATTATTTTTAATCATTATTTTATTTTATTATTATGATTTTTTTAATTCTAAACTGTTTTAATTATTCTGATTTCTTTTGATTATTTTAATTTCTTCCATGTAAAGCACTTTGAATTGCCACTGTGTATGACATGTGCTATATAAACAAACTTGCCTTGCCAATATCACACGAGCACTACACATTTAATGGCACTTTATTTGAAGGGGTGTGCATAAGACTGTCATGAACATGAAGGAGTCTTTATGGATGTTTATGACTGTTGTCATTAAGTGTCATTCGGTAAATTATCACACTTTTAATGCAAAGTTGACATTATCTAAAATGTCTTTGTTATGACAACTTGACATTAACCAAGAAATCATAACCTGCCACAAATATGTCATAACAGGTCTAATGATCAAACTTAAAGAAGTTTTGCGTTAACATTACATTACCCTGTCATATGTGGTTGGTTTTGACTTTGGCCGTCATGACGTCATTATAACTGTGTCATGAATATTTTAATTGTCCTCAAGTAAAGTGAAACACATTGTACTAGTTATAAAGTTGGCAGGTTGACAGGTTATGATTTCTTGGTTAATGTCAAGTTGTCATAACAAAGACAATTTAAACAATGTCAACTTTGCATTAAAAGTGTCATAATTTACTGAATGACACTTAACCCTCAGGTGCTCTTCGGTCATTTCTGAGCGAAAAAATTTCTGTTTTGAATTTTTAAAAATCACAGCTTCATCGGAATGTTACGAAACTTGGTGACTTTTGTGTCATTATGTATGTGAACACACAAAAAAATTGAGGTCATGATCTGAGCATGCTAAGTGGACTTTAAAAAAATAGTCACACTTGTGGTCTTTGGTCAAAAATGACCCCCATAGGAAATGAATGGGAAATTGTAAAAAAATGAAAAACAATTGTGAATTTTTGTTTTTTGTCAATTTTTTTAAATCAGAAATAGTTTTTGAGATTGTTTCAACTATATATTCAAATCCACCAAAAAACAAAAAATTAATGTTCATAAACATCTGGGGAATTCACATGCCTCTCCATAGAGAGCTGTACATGCCATCTAGTGGCCACACTATGATTCTACACTTTTCTCTATACTGTAACCAGATGGTGCTAATTTTCTTCAAGAAATATATTTTTTTTTTTTCTGAAGGCCTAGACTCTATATTAAACTAAAATACTGCATTAATAATTTTTTGAAAAAAATAATATATATATATAGAAAAATATATCTATTTTCCATGGCTAAAAATAGACCATAAATATTGCATAAATATTAATAAATTCAATTAAATTGTCTCAAAATACTAAATTAAAAAGAATAAATATTATAGAACAAAAATACATTGCATTGGTTTTACTGGGATGGAGAAAGTTTCATTTTTAGGTGTCCGGGAAGATAACAAGAGTGACTCTGAAACCTGAGGGTTAATGACAACAGTCATAATCATTCATAAAGACTCCTTCGTGTTTATGACAGTGTCATGTCAGTCTTATGCAAAGGGATTGGAAGGGATTATAAATCCACATCCTTCAGGTACTCACATCAGCGTGTGTTTCTCATTCCCAGCATCCTCCTCTTTCTTGTGTTCATCCGTCTTTAACACACCTGAACTGAGATGGATAGCGTTTTCAGTGTCGTCTGTCAATGTAGGAGCGGCAGGAATCACATCTTCCGATTGGTCATCATCTTTACTAAGCACGTTTAGCATCCCATCTGAGCGTTCTGATTGGTCGCTGCAGTGGGCCGCGTCATCGCCGCTAGCAGGAGCGTCAGCGGTGGTTTCCGGACCCGACCAAGAGAGACCCTGAAAACACCGACTGGATGGGAGACTGTGACAAAACATGTCCTCATATTCAGACCCTTTATCAGACTCTTCATCATCATCGTCAGGGCTGTAGTCGTCCTCGTCTGATGATGATGATAATGACAGAGCTGGTAGGAAGGGCCGGGACTTATAAGGCAAACTGTGTGATTTCCCAGGAATCAGCCTGTGTGTGAACGACGGACTGCTGAGTTTGGCTGTCTCAGAGTCATTAGTGCAGTTCTGTAATGAGCATGAAGCGGCCCGATCGTCCTGGGTTTGATCTTCCTCTTCCTCGTATTCCATTTCAAAACACGGCGCTTCCACTGAAAACTCAACCTGGCAAACAGAGAGAGAGCGAGACAGACGTCAGACGCAGGAAGAGGAGCGTCTTAACATTTACCTTCTTTTAAGACCTGCAAAAGACCAGATTATCTTTCTTATGTTCTGATGCGTAAAACGACAGTCGTGCCGCCCATGTAGACAGCAATGAGACGGACACACACCTGGTTTGAAGCGGAGTTGTCCATCGAGTCCAAGAACCCGAACGCCTCCTGTAGATCCATGGGAAGCTCCTGGTCTGGAAACTCCATGTCCTCGTAGAAGCGCGGACTGGCCGGAGCTGGATGGTTTCCTCTCATCTCTGGGGGAAAATTGGGACTTTAAGATTTACAAAAACAATGTTCTGCGCTGTCTTAATTTACTATAAAAACACTGCGAAACTAAATTGTGAAAACAATAGGGCTGGGTATTGAGACAAATTTCACGATTAGATTTCGATTCGATTCAATATTGATTATTTTGGATATCAGTTCCAATAAATGGCCATTTTTCTGAAGGGAATCAAATCTCTGAACTAATGCTGTGAACTATGGGAGTCTAGTTGTAGCCTATAGGCTTCATTAGCCTAATATGAAGGTCATAATCAACTGTTTTGTAGCTATACAAACACTTAAATTACACTTTTATTTATTTTTATAATAAGAAGATTATATGAAATATAAACATTTAAATGGTGGCTGTCATAAAAACTTGCCAGATTTATTCAAATCTGCATTAAATATTGAAGAACATTAAGATTATAATGCATATGTAATATGGTGTATATATTTATCAAAATGCTCCTCTCTAGAGTTATTTTTTCTAGCTGACTAACGAGTTTATGTGGGTTTATCTCACGTCACAGCGCCAAAAACGCTATTTATGTTTTGAATTTCTAAAGAAAATGGGCGTAATTTGAAAATTGAGACTTTGTTTCATATCAATAGTATCAAAGGACAAAGATTATTGTGATTTTTTGGATGCGATTTGATCATTCATTCAAATGAAACAGGATGACTAATCGATTCTTGAGATTTAAGAATCAATATCGGTTTGTAAAAATGAGAATCGATAAATATCGAGAAATCAATATTTATTACCCAGCCCTAGTAAACGATCAGTGAATGTTACCCATGTAGTCCTCCTCTTTGACCTCCGGCGTTGGATCTTCTTCCTTCTCCTTCACCGACTCTTGATCCAGAATCTGATCTTCTTTATCAGTCGGTGCATCTCCTTCTTCTGGCACAGTTTCTTCTTTAATATCCACCATATTCTTCCCACAATCCACCTGAGCTTCTTCTAGGCAAACACTGATTTCTCTTTTACTCTCGTCATGAACGGTGCTCTTAACGTCCTCGTCTTCCTCCACGGTTTGCTCTTTCTCGCTCCAGCCGCCGTGTAGCACGCCCAGAGCCAGTCCGGATGTGATGTGAAGCGGGACGGTCACGGAAAAAGGCCCGGAGATGTGGATCCCGGCGCGCCGGTCCGCTTTGCTGGTCATGGCTGGCGATCGGGACACGCCCTGCGACGCCCCCTCGGCCCCGTTGGCTCCGCCCCCAGAGTCCAGACGACTGTACGTTCCCGGAGTCCCTCCGCTCACCATACTGACCTGAGCTCACAACATGAAGATGGCCATATGTGTTTAGAGTAGTTCACTTTAAAATGAAAATTAGCCCATCATTTACTCTCAAGGTGTATCTGACATTCTTCTTTTAGAGTTATATTTAAAAAGTTCCTGGCTCTTTCAAGCTTTATAATCGCATGGAATTGCCACCAACAGTGCATCTATCCATCATAAAAGTGCATCTATCATCATAAAAGTAGATCTGTCCATCATAAAAGTGGATCTATCATCATAAAAGTGCATCTATCCATCATAAAAGTACATCTATCCATCATAAAAGTGCATCTATCATCATAAAAGTGCATCTGTCCATCATAAAAGTGCATCTATCATCATAAAAGTGCATCTGTCCATCATAAAAGTGCATCTGTCCATCATAAAAGTGCATCTATCATCATAAAAGTGCATCTATCATCATAAAAGTAGATCTGTCCATCATAAAAGTGGATCTATCATCATAAAAGTGCATCTATCCATCATAAAAGTGCATCTGTCCATCATAAAAGTGCATCTGTCCATCATAAAAGTGCATCTATCATCATAAAAGTGCATCTATCCATCATAAAAGTGCATCTATCCATCATAAAAGTGCATCTGTCCATCATAAAAGTGCATCTAACATCATAAAAGTGCATCTATCATCATAAAAGTGCATCTGTCCATCATAAAAGTGCATCTATCATCATAAAAGTGCATCTGTCCATCATAAAAGTGCATCTATCATCATAAAAGTAGATCTGTCCATCATAAAAGTGGATCTATCATCATAAAAGTGCATCTGTCCATCATAAAAGTGCATCTATCATCATAAAAGTGCATCTGTCCATCATAAAAGTGCATCTGTCCATCATAAAAGTGCATCTATCATCATAAAAGTGCATCTATCATCATAAAAGTGCATCTATCATCATAAAAGTGCATCTGTCCATCATAACAGTGCATCTGTCCATCATAAAAGTGCATCTGTCCATCATAAAAGTGCATCTATCATCATAAAAGTAGATCTGTCCATCATAAAAGTGCATCTATCATCATAAAAGTGCATCTATATACTGTATGGCATAAATAATATATATACTGACCTGAGCTCCGCCCGTCCGCCTGTATGTCACCGCGTATCCGCTGGACACACCCCCTCCGGCAGAGGCCACACCCCCTCCGGCAGAAGCCACGCCCTCTGAGCTGCCCGAGGCCGAGGCCAAGAGCAGAGGAGGAAGATGAGCGGGAGGATGTTTCGAATCTGAGAGACATGAACACACACACACATGCATGAGGATGCGTCATTACTACACTACCACTCAACACTATTGGAATGATTTTTAATGCTTTAAAAGAGTCTTTTCTGCTCACCAAGGCTGTGTTTATTTGATTAAAATTACAAAAAATGTGTAATATAGCGAAATATTGTTGTAATGTAAATCATCTGTTCTCTATGTGAATATATAGTAAAGTGTAATTTATTCCTGTGATTAAAGCTGAATTTATTTGATCAAAAAATACAGTAAAAATTGTGAAATATTATTACAATTTAAACGGCTGTTTTCAATGCAAGTGTAATTTATTTGCGTGAACTTTCAATTCATCAAAGAATGCTGAATTCAAAATGTAAATAACTGTTTTAACACTGATGATAATCATAAATGTTTCAATGTCATATTAGTGAAGGGTCATGTGACACTGAAGACTGGAGTAATGATGATAAATTCAGCTTTAACCACAGGAATAAATTACACTTTACTGTATATTCACATAGAGAACTGATGATTTAAATTACAAAACTATTTCACAATATTACATTTTTTTTGGTATTTTTAATTAAATAAACACAGCCTTGGTGAGCAGAAGAGACTCTTTTAAAACCATTAAAGATCTGGTAGTGTGTGTAGTTGAGCCGGCTGTTGAGTGTGTGAGAGAGCTGGTCTTACCCTCGGCGGGGAACGGGCCGCAGCTCAGCGAGTCCATGCTCTTCGCCGGCCTCAGCGTCGTCTTCTCTTTCTCTGAGCGATGAGGAACGACAGGGTTAGATCATGTGACCATATCTTTATTACCTTCCAATTCTAAAAAAAGGGGATTGGTTAAAAATAAAACAAAATGGTACCAATAAAGGTTGACTAACCATTGAAAGGACACAATGACAAAGATATCAGTTTCCTGATTCAAACTGATTTTTTCCCCTCATGAATATATTAATTGACCTGAAGAATTTATTCATTTATATGAAAATAAAAGTATGTTTATATCATGCTCACAGCCATGAAAAACGGCTCTATATCAGACGGGCTGCAGCGATGAAATTAAACACTAATTACACATATTATTGTCTTTATAAATATGACTGTTCCAGGACTGGGATTGAAATATTCAATAATCAGCACTTTTAGCATGCTGTGCGAACCCTGAGTCGTTCGTGAGGTTTCGCTCGTACCTTTAGGACAGTATTTGTTCTTCTTGCGGGGATCGTGGAGTCTCCCGCCCAGATTAAAGATGGACTTCCACTTCCTTCCTTTGAGGGAGCCCTTCCTCCTGAACACACACAAAGCATCATCATCCTCAAAATCATGATTATTGAACTTTTAGGCATTTTTATCATACTTTTCTCTGTGAATGATGCTACACAGGCTAATAAAAAATTAATAAATGAAAAGAACATAAAATGAAAAAGTATGTAAAATGTAAAAAACAGGATTGTGGACAATCCTCATCTAACACACGTTATAGTGGTGATGCTATACTTGGGTTAATAAAATTAAATAAATCATTAAACAATAATAAAAATAAAATGAAAAATTAATTAAAATATTAAATTAAATTGAAATAAAAAAATAAAAAAATATATCATGAAATAAATAAAATTGATTTGGGGTGTATTTATTAAATAAAAGAAAATTAAATAGTAAATAAACTTGTTGCACTAATTTTGATCTCACATACTTTACAGTTGTGACGCTAGACTTCATAATAAAATAAATAATTAATAAAATAAAAAATAATAAAAATTAAAACATTTTAATTTTAAAAACAAAACTAACATGAAAAACTAAATAATACATAAATAAAAATAACATTAAATCAAATTAAATTAAAAAAATAAATAAATAAATAAAATAAAACTAATGTTAATCTCACATACTTTATAGTAGTGACGCTACACGTGGGTTAATAAAATAAAATAAAAATTCAATTAAAAATAAAAAAAATCAATTTTTAAAAAATAAAAACAACATGAAAAAATTAAAAATACATAAATAAAATAAAAAAAAACATGAAATTAAATTAAATAGATTGGGTTAATAAAATAAAATATAAAATAATGTAAACTAAAAAAAATATATGATTTTTTTAAATAAAAATAACATGAAAAAAACAAATACATGAATAAAAATAAATAAATTTATTTTTAAAAATTTATAAAATTTTTATTTATAGTAGTGAAAATAAATAAATAAATAAATAAATTTATAGTAGTGATGCTACACTTGGGCTAATAAAATAAAATATAAAATAAAAAAAAATTAAATAAAAATAACATGAAAAAAACAAATACATAAATAAAAATAACATGAAAAAAAAATTAAAAATAACAAAAAAATTAAATTAAATGGAAAATAAACTTGACTGGGGATTCAAAAAATAAAATAAATATAGCATGAAATAAAATAAAAAAAATAACATGAAATAGAAAATAACCTTGATTGGGCATGCATAAAACAAATGTAAATATAAAATGAATTAATTAATTTAAAAAAAAGTGAGAAAGAAATGGCCGTTCTTCTTTTGGAGCATCAGACGTGGCGGCGCTCTTACTTGTCGGTGCCGTCGATGATGGCGTGGTACGAGCGCATGGCGGGAGGCCCGTCTCCGGGACTGAGGTTCCCCGGGCAGTGCAGAGGGAGAGACTTGAAGAAGTGATCGTCACCGCCGGACAGAAGAGAGGGAGACGGGAGAGACTTCCGCCGCTCCACCGACAATCCTGCGTTACAACACGACACACACACACACACACTAACGTCTGAACACGCTCAAATCAAGAGACACTCACTGGAGAAGGACAATGACTGGACATATGACGTCTGGAAAATTTAACCTGTCACTCACAGGAGATCAGCCAATAGCAAACCACAACTGTCCAATCAAGCCCCGCCCACATGTGTTCACGCTCCTGAAGCGTTTCGCTGGATATACGACACGACCGACTTTAAGAAAGATGAAATACCTGTTCCAGGGAAGAGCTCGGCCACGTGAGTGAGGATAAACTCCACCACGATGGACTGAACCCGGACCTCCATGAACGCCGCCGTCCCGTTGAAGCCAGTCGACTCGATGTCCTTCGACCTGCAGATCATTGAGCAAAACACTGTAAAATTACATTAAAGGAAATTAAATCGTCACTTCTCGCTGTCCTGTTTAAATGCTTCTGATATGTTTTTTTATGCGCATTTTTTACATTTATGCACACTTTATGCGTTTCAATCCAGCGTTTTTTTATGCGATATCTCAAAACTGTGCATTAAATGAGTTGGATTGAAACACAGCCAGTGTGTACTTCAGTATAAGAACACTACACTACATTTCTGCACACGTCTGATGATGAACACACACCTCAGGAGGTTCGGGGCCCACACGATGGCCAGGTTTCGGGAGTGCATGTTGGTCTCGGACGCAAACGTGGACATCTTGACCAGATGACGCATCAAATACTCCAGCGTCCTGAAAGACAGAGAGAGTTATTCAGTCAAGCTCAAGAAGGAACAAAAACACCATTAAAGTATGACGGTTTAAGGTTGTCTTGTCTTCAATGGATCGTACAGGGTTATTAGTTCATCTTCGAAACAAATTAGGACGTTTTAAATGAAATCCAAGAGATTTCCGTCCCTCCATCGACAGCTACGCAACACTTTCACCCTTCAAAAAGTTCATAAAGAGATCGATCCACACACTGCAAATGCTTTTCTTACTCAGTATTTCTGTCTCGTTTCCAGTCCAAATATCACAAAAATATTATTATATCAAGAAGCATTTACTTACAGAAACCCGAGATTAAAGTCAAAATATTTCAAGAATAAAGTCAAATTGCAGATTGTAATTTCTCACGAAGCATTCACACACTCGTCTTGGTCTCAGAAAGCTGCAAACGCCACAAAATGCAAATATTTTTCTGAAATAACCACAAAAAATCATCATAAACCTCAAGTTCTGTTTTCCACTAATAACTCTGTTTTAAATTCTTCTTTCAGAGTCCTCGACTGTGGATGATCAGATCTTTATATTCATACATATATATATACATATATATTAGGGCTGTGAAACGATTAATTGCATCCAAAATAAAAGTTTGTGTTTACATAATATATGTTTGTGTAGTGTATATAATTATTTTGTATATATAAATACACACACATGCATGTATATATTTAAGAAAAATGTGTTATTAATATATCAAATATTTATATTTATGTATAATATTAATTTTGTATAAATATTTCTAAAGTATATGCATGCAAATATTTCTTAAATATATATGAGCATCTGTGTGTATTTATATATACAAAATAATTATTCACACTACACAAACATATACTATGTAAACACAAACTTTTATTTTGGATGCGATTCGTTTCACAGCCCTCATATATATATATATATATATATATATTTATGGTATAACCTGTAGATGATGCTCCACTGTTCTCGTTTTTAAACATTTCTAAAATCAAGATGCATTTACTAAAGTAATAAAATGCCATAAGATATTAAGTCTTGTTTTCTAGGAAAATAAATCAAATGAAGTGAGTTTTGGCTTAAAAACAAGCAAAATGATCTGCCAAAGGGGTCAGAAAAATAATCTTGTTTCTGTTTGAATAAACATTTTTTCTGACCCCATTGGTAGATCATTTTTTTCTAATCAGATTATTTTTAATAATTCTCCCGGAAAACAAAACATAACATGTGATGTCATTTTACTCATCTAGTTTACTCATTCATCTTGATTTAAGGATTTTTAGATATTAGGACTGGTAAGACTAAGTAAGAAAAGCTTGTTTTGCAGTGCACTGAGTAAATGAAGTGTGTTCACTGTTAGTTGTGTGTTGACCTGTAGTGAAGAGCCGGTAAATCCTTCAGAACCTCTCGGATCTTGACCAGCCGCTCATCCTCCAGCTGGATAGCCACCGCATCCTGACCAGAGAACAGCACGTCTTAAAGCGCACAATACGTCTAATTTTTTTTTTTTTTAATAAGAAATATTTTTTGAGATTTTTTCAACTATATACTCAAATCCACCAACAACAAAAATGTGTTCATAAACATCTGGGGAATTCTCATGCCTCTCCATAGAGAGCTGTACATGCCATCTAGTGGTCACACCATGATTCTACACTTTTCTCTATACTGGAACCAGATGGTGCTAATTTTCTTCAAAAAATATTTTTTTTCTGAAGGCCTAGACTCTATATTAAACTAAAATACTGCGTTAATATTTTTTTTGAAAAAAATTATATATATATAGAAAAATATATATATATTTCCATGGCAAAAATAGACCATAAATACAGCATAAATATTAATAAATTCAATCAAATTGTCTCAAAATACTAAATTAAAAAGAATAAATATTATAGAACAAAAATAAATTGCATTGGTTTCACTGGGATGGAGAAAGTTTCATTTTTAGCTGTCCGGGAAGATAACTGGTGTGGTGTGAGACTCACTGCGAAGCGGTCGTACAGCTCGTATGTGAGCAGAGGATTGGGCAGTTCTCTGAAGTACGCCTTACACACGGAGCTCACGCAGTGGATGTCCTGCAGATACACGTCCTTATTCAGATCCGGACAGCCTTCAGAGTCAAACTCACTCCTGCAATCAGAGGAACTCCTCTATCAGTGTGTTCAAGCCTTTAAACGTCACACACACACACACACACACACCTTAGTCTCTGAGTGTTGGATGAGACTCCAGACAGTCTGTAGATGCCGTCCACGACCCCGTGTTCCTCGATGAACTCGCCGCAGCTGCGCAACACCTGAGGAACTGCACAGAGAGAGTGTGTGAGTGTGTGTAACTCAGTGTAACACACACTCAGTGTGTGTAAAGGACTAACTCACTGTCTTGTGCGGTGGAGGTCAGATGCTCCAGAAGGTCACATCCGAACACTTTCTCCCGATTGCCTCCTTTTCTCCGGCCTCTCCTCATCTTGCTTGTGTTTCACCTCCTCTCTAACATTCAGGCCTCGTGTGTGTGTGTGTGTGTGTGTGTGTGAAGTGTTTAATGAGTGTGTAATCCGCACATGACGGCTGCTGTCGAATCAGTTTAATCCTGATTTATGATCCAAATCGTCACTGATGAACCTCATCCTGATGGAATCGACTCTTCATATCTGGAGATATGAGATAAAATTAATACTTTATAAGCCACAATATTCAGAAAATGTTTAACATGACATAACAACTGTGTTCACTCTTAAAGATGATGATTGTTGAAGGGTTGCTTCATGGTTCTTTAGAGATTAATACAGTTTTTTTTATTTTTTTTATCAAATTCTTCCAAGATTTAATGATCTAGGCTAATGAATACGCTTTATCTAATCTAATCAAAAAAATTGTGGCAACAGATTACAAGCAATATTATTAAGTAAATTAACAAATTAGAATTAACTAATAATTAATCAAATTAATTCCTTAAAAGTTAACCATTTAAAATGAGTAAAACTTACAACAACAACCAAAAGACATAAATTGAAGTCACCATTATGGTGATGATCAGTGTTTGTTTTAAAATTACGGTTTACTCCTTCACTGATTCTGCTCGTTAACATCAGGAGTCTTCAATGTTGGCAATTTAAAATAAAGAATTCTTAATTCATTTTTGACATCTGTCTGTTAGTGAGATATTTTTGTTAATTTTTTTGGTGTAAACTTTACTCATTTTAGGAATAATTTAATTAATTATTGATAGGGCTGTCAAAACGATTAATCACATCCAAAATAAAAGTTTGTGTTTACATAATATATGTGGGTGCAGTGTGTATAATTATTTTAGATATATAAATACACACACATGCATGTATATTTAAGAAATATAATATTATTTATATATAAAATATTTATATTAATATATAATATAAATTATATATAAATCTATATACAGAATATACATGAAAATATTTCTTAAATATATACATGCATGTGTGTGTATTTTTACATATACAAAATAATTATAAACAGTGCACCCACATATATTATGTAAACACAAACTTTTATTTTGGATGCGATTAATCACGATTAATCGCTTTGACAGCCCTAGCTATTTTATAATCATGTTCTCAGTATAATTGTATGTAGCTGATGTGACAGGCTTGCACTTTACAGTATTTTACTTTTTTGAAGTGATTTCAATCATATTTCGAAAAATTCAAAAGGATCATGTTGAAGAGTGCCCGTCTGAAGGAAATAATACATTATCAGCTTTAATATATCAGACAAATTTTTTTAATTGAGCCGATAACATTAGAAATGAACATATATCGGTACTGATATAGTGGCTGATGTATCGTGCATTCCGATTATATACACATTGAAACATTTTTTTAAATGTAACAAGTTTCAGAATGCAACATTCAAATGTAACGTTTCCCAGAATGTTTGCAAATTGGAATGTTCACTAGACATTGGCATAACCATTCACAAATAACCTTTGGTCAACACTTTATTTTAAGGTGTCATTGTTACAGTGTAATTATATGTAAGCAACTGGACTTACTGTAGGGTTAGGATGTGGTTGAGAGTCAGTTGCATGCAATTATTACTACGGTAAGTGAATGTTACTGTTACATAAGGACACTAAAATAAAGTGTCACCCAAGCATTTTTGTTGAAGTCGTCTGAATTATGAACGTGCGGCCTGTGAGCAATAAAACACTCCTCTGGGTTCACAACCACAGGAAACACTATAAAGAACAGCACAAACTGCAAAAAGGAAATGCAAAAACAGGACAACATCGAACCGGAGATCAAACCTGCTTATACACAACATTTGATCTGCTGGAGTTGTAGTTTTGAACCATGACACACTCTCTTGTCGAAACGCTTCACATCACGGAGCGCTGGGTTGGGTCGCGTGCCACCGTTTCCTCTTCTCCGTTGTTGAGTTTTGCACCAGTTCAAAGCCACACCCTCACAATTTCAACACGATCTTCATATGTTTCCACAAGTATCGCAGGAGATCGACTCAAAAATCAGCGTCTCAAACTCCTCTCGAGGGTTTCGCATCATGTTGGACTGATTTTTCAGCGAGTCGGTTCCTCTCGGCCTCTGGTGCTCTTGCGGAAATGACTGATCACATCTGAAGGGCTTCACGTTCACATCATCAAACAAACCCAGGGCTTGAGCGGATCCCATCACACGCCGCTCGATCGGGCATCTTTACAGCTAAAGCTAGAGTTAAAGATAGAGAGGAGAAACACAGAAGAATCAAGAAAACCCTCCAGTCCTTACCTTTCTCTCGGCACCGGCAACAAGCGTCAGTGTAAAGTGTGTGTGACGCAAGAAACCACTAAACTTCCCTCACTGACTTCCTGAGTCGTTTGGTTTCTGTCTTGATTCTCCATTTCTTATGTACGCCTTTATCTCGAGCTCTCGCTGGTTCATCCATACGTGCAACATCAGGCCTAGATATGAAGACAGGACACAAAACTGTGAAGAACATGACCATTTACATTTATTCGTTCAGCAAATGAGGAAAAGCAATATTCATAATACACAAGTTTAGAGTATATAGCCTGTATTAATGCATAAGACAGAAAACAATGAGAATGATTAGCTTATTCACTTACCACGGTGTTGCAATGTTACTCCAGGGTACTTCGAAGAACTGCATCGTCCTAATGTGAAAATATCCAAATTTGCATGGTAAATATATATATAAAGCACGGCATTTCTATTGTACCATGTTAAAAATCAAAACCAACCAAACAAAAATAGGCCTTATATGCATGTATAATCTGATATAAGATGTCAGTGAATGCAATTGTAGTACTATTGTGTGTGTTTCAAATAAAAACATGATGATACTTTGTTCTGAATGTTTTTTTAAATCTTCAATATGACATTAAAAGTCATATTATGAGATAAAAATTCGACTTACTAGGCTACGTCATCATTTCAGATTTTGTACTTTTTAATGTCATAATTATGACTAAGTTTTGATCTCAGGCTTATGACTCACTACACCAAAATTTTGACCTTTTGTCATAAATATGACATTCTTAGTCATCATTTAGAAAATTTCACTCATAGAATTCCTTACTTCAAGCTCATTTTATTAGTAAAGTTCACTTATATATTTTTAAGTAAGTATCCTGTGGTAAACTTCTAAGTTTGCTACTTGGGAATAAATTGGCACACTCTTTAGTGTATAAAAGTATAGGCTACTTTAAGAGTAATAGTAGGAAACTTTGAGTACACAACTAGTTTACAAGCACATTTTTCTTTTGTACTGCAACTACGCGTGAACTTTAGGTTTACTGACAGTTTACTAGTCAAATACTTGCAACACATTTCTTAGTTTTTGAAAATACACTTTGAAGTACACTCTCAGTAAACTATTAGTCAGTAGTTTTAAACTGCAAATATACTTGTACGTTTTATTTAAGTGTGTAAACTTTACATCATACTTTATATATTATATTTACACTTTACATATACTACCATGTTCCTAATTTAACTGTACTTTAATTAAATTTGAAGCAAATTCTTAGTATTTAATCAGCTACTCAATCCCAGAGGAGTAAACAACACTACAACAAACTTTTTAATACTTATAAGTATATCTCGATCAAAAGATTGAGTGCAGTATAGGCCAAATATACCTGGCTTTTCTGTCAGCACAGGTGTAATTTAAAGTATAATTCGGAGAAATTAGACAAAGTATATTTTCTTGTTATTTAAGTTTAAAAGAAGTAGCACATTTGAATAAACGTCTGTGCCACATCCAACACTTTCAGCAAACGGTGAAAGTTACAGAAAATATTTAACAGAAAAAAATTGAACAGAAGGAAATATCCAATATAATATATATTTTTAGGGCTGCACAAAAGTCAATTGCAATTAATCGCATCCAAAATAAAAGTCTGTGTTTAAATAATATATTTGTGTGTGCTGTATATAATTATTTTGTATATATAAATACCTATGCATGCATCATGTATATATTTAAGAATTATTTGCGCTTAATTTCTGTGTGTGTATATATATATATATATATATACATAATCTATTTTATATAAATATAAATATTTTATATATGAATAAAACATTTTCTTAAATATATACATGCAAGTGTGTGTATTTATATATACAAAATAATTATATATAGCAGACACAAATATATTATGTAAACACAGACTTTTATTTTGGAAGCGATTAATCGCAATTAACTTTTGCAAAGCCCTATTTTCTAAAAAAAAAAAAAAAAAAAGATTAGATAATGCCTTTATTCGTCTTATATTAAAGATATATAATTATTAGATATTATATGAACCAATGTGCATATGAAAAACATTTCAGAACATAATTATCAAAAAAAATGATTTGCCTTGTGCTTTCAGTGCAAAAATTTTTGATATACAAATACATAGCAAAAAAAGTCGTCTTCAAGACTCAAAATTACATGATAGTCTTGTGACCACATCAGAAGATATTTGTTCTTGTTTTAAAATTAAACTCGCCTCAAATGTTTTCAGAAAAGATATTTTTAGCTAATTTTTATCTCGAGTGAATGTAAATTACCAAACACATCAAAACACAACCATTCCCTGCGTGTGTGGAAACTCTAATGACTCCTCTTCATCACTGTAATCGACATCCATTATCAAAACTTTAACATGTTAGAGGTGATAAATAATCTTATTTTTGAGAATTGATGGCATACCTTAAATATGTTCATTAGTGTGCTTCGTGAAGCTTCGAAACAGTTGCAATCAGTGACGCGGTGATTATAAAGTCACGTGACGTCAGTAACACTACGACATAACTGTTTCGAAATTTCAGTGGTTCGTTTATGGCTACTAAAGGCCAGTTCACAACGATAACGATAAAATATATTGTTCTGAGCAAGTCGTTCTCGATAGTTCACACACAGAATACCGTTGGAATCACTTTCAGAACGATTTTATCCAGCAAATGAACGATAAAAACATTGACGGCCAATCACAATCCTGATGTGACGAGCTCGAGCATTTAAAGCGACAGAATACTATGGACAGAATAAACAGAACGCTATTCAACAGAATCTTTATCACTATTTTTTTATAGTTATCGTTCTTGGTGTGGAGTTTGATCCATTTTTGTAGACATTTTTGAATTAATTAGGTTATTCGTGTACTAAAAATTAAGATTAGTAAATAAAAACAAGCCCAGCAATTTAACGTAATAACACATACACTTCATAATTGTATAAAATGGTTTGTTAATTGGATTTAATAGATGACACTTTCAATAAAATATTTGTAATTGGTTTGTTTTGTGCATATTTGGGCAGACATTTTCGTTGCATTTACACTGATCTGACCAGCAGGCGTCAGCAGAGAGTCGCGCTTCCAAACAGTGAGTCGTTTTGCGAATCAATTGGTTCTATTGATTCAAAGTTCCATATCGTGATCAGCAAATTATGGCTAAACTGCTACACCTCCTGTAAACTGGCAGAGGAAAAGCATATATTTTGCACATCATATATCAAATATGACTCATTGTGATAGATTCAGACGCTTGTAAAACGTGAGGAAAATAAAAGTCCCTCGTGATGCCAGTGTGTCACACGACCTTCAGATGATTCAGTCTGCGAGTTTGTTCTTTGCCAAGGAGAGATTACAAGGAACACTTTGCAGAGGTAGAGTTAAATAAAATGCAGCTTCTCATATAGGCCTATCAGTCGAGTCAGGAACCAATCAGACGCTTTGATCCGAGACGACTTACACAAGAACAAGAGCAATGTGCTAAAGGGTTAGTTCACCCAAAAATGAAAATTCGGTCAGTATTTCCTCACCCTCATGTTGTTCCAAACCTCTATGTGTTTATTTGTTCTGCTGAACATAAAAGAAGATATTTGGAAGAATGTTTTGGTCAAACAGATCTCAATCCCCATTGACATAGCATGTATTTTTTCCTACTATGGTAGTCAAGATTTGTTTGATTAAAACATTCTTCCAAATATCTTCCTTTGTGTTCAGCAGAACAAACACACAGAGGTTTGGAACAACATAAGCGTGAGGAAATACTGACAGAATTCTCATTTTTGGGTGAACTAACCCTTTAAAGAACCACAATAATACCAGGTTTATTACAACTAGACGAGGAAGCAAGAAGAGGAGAATGTGTGTGTGTGTGATGGGTAGGTTTAGGGGTCGGGTTAGTGTGTGTGTGTGTGTTGGGTAGGTTTAGGGGTTGTGTGTGTGATGAGTAGGTTTAGAATATACAGATTGTACAGAATAAAAACCATTGTGTCTATATAGAGTCCCCACGTGTGTGTGTGACGAAGTGTCCCTGATATTCCTCTCTCTCTCTCTCACACACACACACACCCAGTTGATGACAGGCACACAGAGTGTGGTGTTCTGGGTAATAATAGATCACACACACCTTGCTGAATCCATTAAAAGCATGACACTGTGATTGACGTTTGTGAATCCGTGACTCGGATCGGACACATGAAAGTGTGTGTGTGTGTGTGTGTTTGTGTGTGGAAAAGCGTGTCACATGTGGGCTTCACAACATCTACTGTCACTCAAATGTACTTCACTGCAGCTTCATTATCAATTTACTTCATTTTCAACGCCAAAAATAAAATTAAATAAATTCTTGTCGGTGCTACTAATAATAATAAAGGAGTCACACAGGCAAACAAATAACAGCACTGCCTAACACACACACACACACACACACACACACACACCAGCAGGAGGAGGAAGAGTCTGTGATGTGGAGATGAAGAGGGGGTGGAAGATATTCCTGTGAGTGATGATAGTGACAGTGTGCCACCAGCAGGGGTCTCCACACACACACACACACACACACACACACACACACACACACACACACACACATGTCTGATTCACTGCCGCCTCTACTGAAGCCCTTTAAACGTATTTATAGATAGAGAGAGAGATAAACACAGACAGATATAACTCACATTACGACATGTGTGTGTTCTGTTTGATCTCGGCCATCGATGAGTTAATGAAGGTCATCAGCTCTGAACTATTTCTGATTAAATGAATGAAGGTTTCTCAAATGATCTGAGGGGTCGGTGTTAATGTTGTTTTACAGCATCAGCTCATACAAAGGGCTTGTGTGTGTGTTAGTTCCACAGAAACTGACGCAGCAAATAAACACTCATTCACACACATGTGCTGATAACCATAAGGTGTGTGTGTGTGTGTGTGTGTGATGATGAACCAGTTGAGCCTGTCATAAACAGTGCAGGAATGAGTGTGTGTGGGCGACGACAGACAGGTGAACCGAAGCACAGGATGTCAGTGGTTTAGTTAGAAGAGCTGCTTAGGCCAACACACACACACACACACACACACACACACACACACACACACACACACACACACACACACACACACACTGTTAAAGGAGAGTAAATGTTAAAATTCAGTGTTATTTAATGTGTTGCGCTAGATCTGATTGTTTTTAATGCTCTATTATTTTTGTTTAAAAAGGTTTTCTGGTATGTGTGAGTTTTTAGGTTATCATTGTGATATCATTACATACACATCTATATATTATGAAGTATAGCTATTACTGAATAGAAAGTTACATACATTACAGTAACACTTTACAATAAGCTTCATTAGTTAAAATTAGTTAATGTATTAACTAGGGCTGTCAAAACGATTAATCACGATTAATCGCATTCAAAATAAAAGTTTGTTTTTACATAATATATGTGGGTGCACTGTGTATAATTATTTTGTATATATATAAAACACACATGCTTGTATATTTAAGAAAAAAAATATTATTTATATATAAAATATTTATATTTATATATAATATAAATTATATATAAATCTATATATAGAATATGCATGAAAATATTTCTTAAAAATAAAAAGCATGTGTGTGTATTTATATATATAATAATTATTCACAGTGCCCCCACATATATTATGTAAACACAAACTTTTATTTATTTTGGATGCGATTAATCGCGATTAATCGTTTTGACAGGCCTAGTATTAACATGAACTAACCATGATCAATACATTTGTTACAGTGTTTGTTAATCTTTGTTGATGTTAGTTAATAAAAATAAAGCTGTTTATTGTTTGTTCATGTTAGTTCACAGCGCATTAACTAATGTTAACAAGATTGAATAAAGTATTAGTGAATATTGAAATTAACGTTTACAAAGATTAATAAATGTTGTATACGTGCTGTTCATTATTAGTTCATGCTAACTAATGTAGTTAACTAATGAACCTTATTGTAAAGTGTTGCCTACATTTCATTACTCTATAAAAAATAATTTCAAAATTTGTTATCACAACATATTTTCTTTTGTCAAATCAACTTTATAATAATTTATTTAGTTGAGATAACTTATTATTTTGAGTTTCTGAATCTCCTTCATTGTATTAACTCACTTTTTCCAGTTCAATAAACTTGAAATTTTAAGGCAACCAGGTTACTTACAACAATATTCTTTTACAGAGCAGTATTCACAACATTTTTTCTTTTGTCAAATCAACTTAAATCATTTATTTAGTTCAGATAACATATAATTTTGAGTTTCTGATGATTAAATCATTCTCCTTTATTGTATTAACTCACTTTTTCCAGTACAATCAACTTAAAATTAAGGCAACCAGGTTACTTACGTTTTTAAGTTAAACCAACAATATTTTTTACAGTGATATGATAAGTGAATAAATT
Source organism: Cyprinella venusta (assembly GCA_038021265.1). Lineage (NCBI taxonomy): Eukaryota > Metazoa > Chordata > Actinopteri > Cypriniformes > Leuciscidae > Cyprinella > Cyprinella venusta. The sequence goes on along the minus strand of CM075870.1, from coordinate 37,231,891 downwards.
TTCACATATTTTTCAATAAATGAAACGCGGCAATTCCTTATGTAGGTCTGATATTAATACTGATTACATCGATCTTTCTTTATGAATGCTTTGATTCATGGAAAACAGCAAAAGTTATGACATTATAATCATTTTACATGAGTCACATGATATAAAAGTAAATTCACATGATGTTGTTTCTTCTGCAGTAAACGTGTCTTAATTTAAGAATGTTTAGATATTTGTGCTGATAAAGTAGAAAAGTGCAAAATGTTCTCAGTTCTCTTCTGATAAATGTGTGGAGCAACACTTCACGAAGACGAGACACGATCTGAATTTGAGTCACGGTGATGAGTGTGTGTGTGTGTGTGTGTGTGTGTGTGTGGGAGAGTAGAATGTCCAGTACAGAGGAGGAAGTGTGTCTTTTCACACACTTTAGTTGTACAAGCGAGTGTGAAATGAGTGTGGAACAATATAAGAAGGACAAATGTGTGTGTGTGTTGCAGTAAGATCACGTCTCATCTGTTATGATGTCTCACACACACATTTACATTCTCAAAAAAGAAGGACTCTGATGAGACAAACAGAGGGACATTTATTTATCTTTAGTCGATCAGTGTATTTGACTCTTCTACTTCATTCAATTTATTGTTTGTGTTTTTGTCTCGTTTTCCAGCACACACACACACACACACACACGCACACATCTAAACATCCTTAAATCAGGAGTCGTTTACTGGAGAAGAAGCAAAATGACTGAAAATGTGAGTTTGTGTTTAAAACAAGAACAAATATCTGCAATGAACTTATTTCGAAGGGGAAATGATTATTGGACTCCATCGGCGGATTAGTTGGAACACATTTGAAGCTGATTAAAGCATGAAAGAGCAAATGCGATATTTCCCTGATCATCGAGGAGAGCAGATCAATGATTCATCGATCAGACGGCGGAATCGGCGACTCGTTTATGAAGCGGATTAAAGCGGCGTAATGGGGGACGTTCATCAGGGTCCATTGATCTGGAGAGGTCAAAGGTCAAAGTTCCCGCGTTCAGACGGAGAGTCGAGCTCAGGGTCGATACGGCCCCATGGTGATCGAACGCATTTGAATGTGACCGTCACGCCAGAGGTCAAAGGTCACCTGGCGACGGGGTCGACAGTCTGAGGGCCTTAATAAAGCCTCATGTGTCATTATTGCGTGACGTGTGTGTGTGTGTGTGTGTGTGTACTAACCACATGATAGTGAGTGAATATGGTTAATGATGTTTTCATGCAGAGAGAGGATGTTTGACCATGACTAAATAATTCATGTGTGTTGTGTGAATATGGAGTGGTCTAGTGGTTGAATCTATGGTTTAATGACAAATGCATTGGTTTAGAATATATTGGTTTACTCAATTATACATTGGTTTACTCAACTATATATTGGTTTCCTCAACTATATATTGGTTTCCTCAACTATATATTGGTTTACTCAACTATATATTGGTTTACTCAACTATATATTGGTTTCCTCAACTATATATTGGTTTAGATACATTGGTTCTCAACTATACATTGGTTTTCTCAATTATACATGGGTTTACTCAATTATACATTGGTTTACTCAACTATATATTGGTTTCCTCAACTATATATTGGTTTACTCAACTATATATTGGTTTAGATACATTGGTTCTCAACTATACATTGGTTTTCTCAATTATACATGGGTTTACTCAATTATACATTGGTTTACTCAACTATATATTGGTTTCCTCAACTATATATTGGTTTACTCAACTATATATTGGTTTACTCAACTATATATTGGTTTCCTCAACTATATATTGGTTTAGATACATTGGTTCTCAACTATACATTGGTTTTCTCAATTATACATGGGTTTACTCAATTATACATTGGTTTACTCAACTATATATTGGTTTCCTCAACTATATATTGGTTTACTCAACTATATATTGGTTTACTCAACTATATATTGGTTTCCTCAACTATATATTGGTTTAGATACATTGGTTCTCAACTATACATTGGTTTTCTCAATTATACATGGGTTTACTCAATTATACATTGGTTTACTCAATTATACATTGGTTTACTCAACTATATATTGGTTTACTCAACTATATATTGGTTTAGATACATTGGTTCTCAACTATACATTGGTTTTCTCAATTATACATGGGTTTACTCAATTATACATTGGTTTACTCAACTATATATTGGTTTCCTCAACTATACATTGATACAACGATACGTACTCGATGATACATTGGTTTCCTCAACTATATATTGGTTTAGATACATTGGTTTCCTCAACTATACATTGGTTTTCTCAACTATACATTGGTTTAGATACATTGATTATCAATTTCAGTTTTCATTGGCCAAAAACGTGTATTTTGACAAACCAATGTTTAAATAAACTAACTTTAATGTATCCAAAGCAATATATAGTTGAGAAAACCAATATATAGTTGAGAAAACCAATGTATAATTGAGGAAACCAATGTATAATTGAGGAAACCAATGTATAGTTGAGAAAACCAATATATAGTTGAGGAAACCAATATATAGTTGAGGAAACCAATGTATCTAAACCAATATATAGTTGAGAAAACCAATTAGTTGAGTAATAGTTGAGTAAACCAATCTATAGTTGAAGAAACCAATATATAGTTGAGAAAACCAATATATTGTTGAGTAAACCAATGTATAATTAAGAAAACCAATGTATAATTCAGAAAACCAATCTAACTAAACCAATGTATAGTTGATTAAACCAATATATAGTTGAGAAAACCAATGTATAATTAAGAAAACCAATGTATAATTGAGTAAATCAATGTATAATTGAGAAAACCAATGTATAGTTGAGTAAACCAATGCATAATTAAGAAAACCAATATATAATTAAGAAAACCAATGTATAATTGAGTAAATCAATGTATAATTGAGAAAACCAATGTATCTAAACCAATGCATTTGTCATTAAACCATAGATTCAACTACTAGACCACTCCATATTCACACAACACACATGAATTACTTCCTGAACGGCTTGCCATAGTATGAAACATCTAGTGATGCTGACCACACACACACACACACACACACTTACCTGTGTAAACATGTCTTCCTCCTTCACTAGACGCGTTTCATCGCCAGTACTGCAGGGACGATGTGTCTGAGGTCAAAGGTCAAGGGTCGCGGCGCTGACCTACGCTCTTCAGGAGACACACACCAGACTCTCTCTCTCTCTCACTCGCTCACACACACACACACACACACACAATACTGGAGTTTCATTAAAACAAGATCAATCCACTTCAGACGTCAAGAGCGCGTCCGCACTGTCCACTCCGTCCTCAGCTCATACACACTTACAAACCACAACAGTTCTCTCTAACACACACACACACACACACACACATCGAAAAGGAACTCTCTCGATTTCCCTTTTCAAACACAACCAATCAAAACACCACAGTAATTCATCAGTTCCTCACACACACACCTCACACACACACACCTCACTCACACACTCCTCACTCACTCACTCACTCTGAACACACACCGATCATGGCTTTAGAACAGGCCTAAAGGCTAAAGGTCGAGTAATGGGTGTTTCAGGCTGTAATACTGGATCCAAAGCCACAGAAAGATTAATAGTTGTGTTTCTATTTTGCTTTCGTGTTTCATTCAGAACAGAAGAGCTTCAGGTTCTGCAGAACTGTGTGTTTATGATACATCCCCAAATATAATGTGTTTACAACGCTAGACAGACGTTTGCTTTAAAGATGTGTGTGTTATTCTGGCTGCAGAGCTTCATCAGCCAGTGATGGAGTACAGTGAAGAAGATTCATTTGTGGAAGAAGCTCATCATTTCAGTGTGTGTGTGTGTGTGTGTGATGAGAATATCCCTCACTTGTCAACGCCGCCCGCCAGTCAGATAGACAGGATGTGATGCGTCACGGTGAACGTTACTTCCTCTTTCTTCACTTCCTCTTCTCCCTCAGCAGGACGTTGGGTAAGATCTACTTCCTGTCTCAGATCACGGACACAGGAAACTGCTCATGTCACTTCCTCTGAGCTCAGGAACTCTCGCTGTGATCTCTGCTCATTAACACCACAAATTACCATTAATAAGCCTGAAATATGGCCAGTATGATCAATAAGACAACATGTGTTTTTACACTGCTTTAACTCACCAAAACACACTGCAAAACACGTGATTCTCTTACTTAGTTTTCGTTTTCAGTCCAAATATCTAAAAACTCTTGAATAAAGAAGCATTTACTAGATGAGTAAAATAACATATGTCTTGTTTTTGGGAAAATTAATCAAAAATAAGTGCTTAAAAAACAAAATTATCTGCCAATAAGAAAAATAATGTTAATTTAAACTAGGGCTGTCAAAACGATTAATCGCGATTAATCGCATCCAAAATAAAAGTTTGTGTTTACATAATATATGTGGGTGCACTGTGTATAATTATATTAGATATATAAATACACACACATGCTTGTATATATTTAAGAAATATTTTCATGTATATAGATTTATATATAATTTATATTATATAAATATTTTATATATAAATAATATTTTTTTCTTAAATATACATGCATGTGTGTTTATATATATATATATATATATATATATATACAAAATAATTATACACAGTGCACCCACATTTATTGTGTTCAATTCACTTTATTCATTCATTCATTCACATACATACATAAAACTAAGACCAAAAAACCAAGAAAATAATCAAGTATGTGAACTGGTCCCCAAAGAAGCTATAAAGCTTATACTCGGAGGCCATAACAATCAAAGTAAAAATAAAAATAAAAAAAACAGTCAAAAAAGACAACAGCAGATGTGTGGCCGTACAAAAAACATTTCATACAACATTCATACAACAAATGATAGGGGATCCCATTTCACAAACAATTTTTTTTTGAACAGTTTACCATGAGATTATAAAATTAACACTGACATACATATAAAGTGAGGGATGATACATACATCAAGAAAATGAATATAGACTCAATAATTGTTTCTTGAGTTTTTGTTTAAAATAAAGAAAAGAGCTTGAATTTTTTAAATTTTCATCCAAGTCGTTCCAAATCCGCGGTCCCCGGCACACCACACTCATACCAGTGCTTTTTTTATTATGTAAACACAAACTTTTATTTTGGATGCGATTAATCGTTTTGACAGCCCTAATTTAAACAGAGAAAATATTATTTTTCTTCCTCCATTGGCAGATCATTTTGCTTGTTTTAAGCAAAAACTCACTTTTTATTTATTTATTTTGATTTTTTTCCTCAGCAAACAAGACTTAATGTATTATGGCCTTTTACTAGCTACTTTAGTAAATGCTTCTTTGTTTAAGATTTTTTTAAACCGATAGGCCCCCAAAGCCCCTCCGGAAGCGAAATACCTGGGCGAAAACTCTCCGTCGGAGACCGGGCTCTTTCATTTTGACACCAAATCGTGGAGACGATTTGGCGTCAAAAAGGAGTCGATTTGGCGCCCCCCTATGGCTCCATCTCCTACGACTGAGCATTTCCACTGGGTCTATATCTGCTATGTCTGAGGAAACATATCCCAAAGGTCTGGAGTTTAATATTTCCACAAATACAGTGTTCTGAAAAAAGTGTCTCATTAGATCAAAGTAAAAAAATTGCATCAACTGGTTGCATCTAATTGCTTTACTTTTAATCAACTTAAAATTTTTACTTTGAAGAGAATTAACCATCCATTACTTAGCTAAAGTAAAAATTAATCTTTGAATCAATTAAAGTTTTTATGTTTAATGAAATATCAAATTATACTTTGTCTTAATGTTTTCTTAAGTTGTATTGACTTAATTATTGTACTTTACATATCTAACCAAATATCCAAAAAAATACAATTTAAAATATTAATGTAATATAAAGAAATTTATTTACTTAGAGAATGTGTAATTTTATCATTTAAGAAAAACGACTTCAAGCATCATACTTTTGACAATTTATTTTACACTCATACACAATGTAAACATCAAACTTCAGCAGAACATTGTAGCTGGGTCAAAGGACACAAATTCACTCCTGCAGCTTTGAAGAGAGGTTCTGCACATCTGCTTACTCTCTATGTCCATGATTATTTTCTGAAAGGCCTCAAAAGTATATTTGAGTCCTTCAGGATATTTTAGGTTCAGTGCATAAACGAGTCCAAACATCATGGCACAGGCAACAGTGGGCAACTCCTTCAGTACTTCCACACCTTCAATGACGATGGAAATGTCCAGCACACGACTAAGAGCATCACAAAAAATGCCTTGGTGGTCTTTTCAAATTCTCTCTCCGCTTCCTAAAACATACAAAAACAAAGAGCAATTGAGGAACTGGGGAAGAAAAAAAAAAAAGTTAGCTGTACTACTATAAAGTTCAATGTAGAACCCAAACATCTGTTAACTTAAATTAAAATATCTTCATTTGTGTTCAGAGTAAAAAATAACATTTGTAGGGTTTATTACAAGAGTAGAGTAAGTGATGACAATTTTCATTTTTGGGTGAAGACGTACTTTTAAACTCTTTTTACACAAGTGAATGGGGGGGCTCTTAAAGGATTAGTTCACGTAAAAAATAAATAAATAAATAAATAAACTTTTGCTGATAATTTACTCTCCCCCATGTCATCCAAGATGTCCATGTCTTTCTTTCTTCAGTGGAAAGGAAATTAAGGTTTTTGATGAAAACATTCCAGGATTTTCTCCATATAATGGACTTCAATGGGGACCAAACGGTTCAAGGTCCAAATGAGAGTTTCAGTGCAAACTGTTCAAAGGGCTTTAAACGATTTCAGACGATGAATAAGGGTCTTATCAAGCAAAACAATCATTTAAAAAATAACAAGTTTTATAAGCAACAATGTTTGCCTTGCTCTGTTCTGGGATGCACGTTCGTTTCAACGTATCACAGAAAAGAAAATTGAAACTGTCTTTTGGACCTTGAACCGTTTGGTCCCCATTGAAGTCCATTATATGGAGAAAAATCCTGCAATGTTTTTATCAAAAACCTTAATTTCTTTTCGACTGAAGAAAGAAAGACATGGACATCTCGGATGACATGGGGGCGAGGAAATTATCAGCAAAACTTTTTTTAAAGTGAACTACTCCTTAAACATTCTTCAAAATACATTCTTTTGTATTCTGTGGTGGAAAGTCACACAGGCCGATGTGTAAATGATAATTACTTTTGAGTGATATGTCACTATCAAACTTACTCACCCTCAAGGCATGAGTAGACCTTTGTTAAGACCATAGAGCCGTGTCAAGCAGTTTTTCAATTGATAAATAAACTATTTGAAGCTTTAAAAATTCAACAATTAACTCCTGTCTTACGGCTTTGAAGTAAAAATGATACGTAGGATTATAACTTTGCCTGTTTTGTTCTTCAAGAATATTAACGTAACCAGTTAGGATGCCTTGAGGCCGAGTAAAACATGGGGAAATATTGACTTGGTAGTGAAATATAACTTTAAGGCAAACATGGTTGGACAAAATTTCAGTAATTTGTCTACATTACCTGGTATTCTTTGATCAGACAGCTTACATCTTCACCAAGGTACATGATCAGGCACTCTCTTCTGACGTCAATGTCCGGACTCTACAAAATGTATTGTTTTTATTAGACCAAAATACTACTAAATTAATTGCCACAAGCAATTTTGTACACATGCAACCAATATCTGATCCATAAGTTTTATACTGTCCTTAGTTTTTTCACGAAGGAGTCCACCTTTGCTCCTGATAACCTGGAGAAGCCGAGAGCTCTGTCTGTCCAAAGAGGCCATAAATCATTCGGCATTAATCTACAAGAAAGAGAATCAGAAAAAAGTGATTTTACTTTCAGAATTAGTTGTAAAAATACATAGACACACAAAGCATCAAACAACAAAAGTTATAATTAGGGCATCCGAGACATTCTCAAAAATACTACATAAATACAATTATAAAAACTATGATATATTCAGGATTAGTCACATTTTAAAATTTTTCATTACAAATGCTTTTACCTCCTCTTGTTGAAACATAGCTGGCCATCCAATGCACTATGGTTCTGATGTGATCTTTATGTGAAACTATATTCGCTGCTGAAATAGAACAAAAACTGTCAATCACTGTATGATTAACTTGATGAATCTATGACGTGGGCTACATCGCACGTACATCTCTGGTTTGAGTGCAGATTTCAGCGATGACTAATCTGATCAATTTTTGATTATTAGAAATTGCATTCATAAACTCAAAAGAATCGCGTGTGTTTGTTCTAATGCGCAACGCGATTATCGTTTAAGAGATGGCTTTTGAGAAGACTCAACCCACCAAAGTGATAGCGGGAGTCACGTTACTTTTGTGTTGCGAATGGCGGGTGTTAATGTCAAGCCCTGATATAATATGTTTATAACACGCCCAAACATAGGTTTAAAATGACTTACCAATTTTCTTGCTTCCCGTTTTCCCACGCCGAGTTCTTCCATGCGGTTTGACAAGAGGGCGGAAAGCTGAACGTCTCACGCACGACCACGGATGACGTTAGAAGTCACGTGACAACCAATATATTTACTTTAAGTTAAAGAAATGCATTTACTTTACACTAACAAGACTTACTTTTAATTTAAATCAACGAAACATTTTACATTAAACAAGTATAAAAACTTCTTTAGAGTAAAGACATGCCTTGTTCACTTTGGCACAGATTGAGAACCTAGAGAGGTTCGCAGTGCAGTCTTGATAGATCTAACCTCTCTCTCCCAAGATCCACCAAAATGCGGTGCATGGGTTTAGACGGAAGTTATTCTGTTGAGAAGCCAGATTCTCTTTCAAGATTGGGTGAAGTGCATTGAAGGCATTCTGAAGTTGTGTAATACCTCCTTTGAAATGTGTGCCGTTATCAGAAACCACTTCATATGGTTTCCCTCTGCGAGCTATGAACCTTCTTGACGACATGAGAAAGGAGTCTGTGTCAATGCTCGATAGTTCAATATGAACAGCTTTGGTAGTAAGGCACTTGTACAGTTTTCCCCAATGTTTTTCACATCTGCATCCAAACTTAACCTGGAAGGGGCCAAAACAGTCAATGCCCGTTGAATAGAAACTGGATGAAACAACCGAAGGTTAGACTGAGGGAGATCCGCCATCATGGGAATTTCTGGCTTCCCTCGCCATTTCTTACATTCAAAGCAGCTGCGCTGGTGTCTTTTTACTGCCTCTTACGATCCAATATTTTCATCTCAGTTCTGCAAACACACGCTCAGGTCCTGGATGTAACAGGAGGTTGTCATGATGTTGAATCAGAAGCTTTACAAGTGGGTAAGCAGGATCTAAGACAGTAGGGTGAAGAGGGTTTGAGTCCAAGTGCTTACATCTGCGGAGGCGTCCACCTACTCGGACTAATTTGGTTTTGTGATCATACTCTGGGGCTAGAGTTAGAAGACGACTACAGCGAGATACTGGAGTTGCGCTATTTCTTTTGGGAAGCTTTCAACTTGAGCACGTCTCAGAAGTTCCTGTACTATACTTGTGTATAGTCGTCAGCTGAGAGTTCACTTTCTGAAGGGAAATAGCAGTAGCCTTAATCAGATCTTGAAGTGAATTGTATCGAGAGATATCTGCGGTGTATAACTGCGGTGTTCTTGGATGTCATCGCTTACATCATGAGGCTTCTGCTGACAAACTGGAGGTTAATAGACACTGTTGTGGTAAGAGATGACTGGCAAGGAATTTTGAGCTCAAAATTTCTCACATTTTTGATTTGTCTGCAATTACAGAGCTCATTTGAGCTCTGTCCATCCTTTAGCTCCAAGTTGGTCCAGCATTCCAACTCATGCATGCACTTTGAGGGCAAACATTCTGAAAGATTTAGTGTCACCACTCCTGACTTTTGAGCCATCCATTAATTCTCCAATTCTTTGTAGTGCGAGTTGATGTGGTTGACCATAAAGTGCAGTTAGAGACCTCATGCTGTTGGTGTGTGGGTACCTGCTGTTGACGTACGAGTCTGCAATGAGCAAGGCATTCTCCCGTTTCAGATGATCAACGAGTATTTGGTACTTGTAACGTTCTGTAGCCTCAGCAGGCAGCAAATTCTCCAGTGCAATTTTGAGTCGTGCAATCTCTCTGGGATCTGCACTGCAAAAATGAGGAATGGTGGGAATAGGAGCTCTGTAGGTGGGCTAAACATGAGGATATGGAAGAGAAGGAGAGCGCACTGGATGGTATGGCTGATATGTCTCAGGCTGAGAGTAATCTGAGTACTGTCGTGAGGTCAAGAAGCTTGATTTGTCTGCAGGATTAGGAGCTGATTGACCATAGCTGTCTGAGTGCTGCTCATGTGCATGGTGAGCTAATGTATCCCTTTGAGTAAGTCTCATCTTGATAGACTGGACTTGTAGCTGGAATCCCATGATAAGATTGATGATAACCATATGGTTCAGTGGAAGTGAAATAGTCAAGTCAGTCAGGTCAAGTCATAGGTCAGTGGACATTTAGTTATGGCCTCTGTGGTCTGTGTTGTAGTAACCACGTGGTCTATCCATGTGCCTCATACCAAGCTGAGGATATGTAGCATCTTCTTGATGGGCTAGCTTGTGTTGGGATTGAGTTGATTCATAAGAAGAGAAAGGATGACTTGAAGTTAGCCGAGTTGCTGTTGGTAATCTCAGGTCTCCTAGGTTGTCAGTGAGATAATCAATCTCTTTGTGACTGACAGAATGAGAATGCAGAAGGTCACCTCGTGAATCTATAAGCAGTGCCCTCATGGGCTGAGGAGGATCGTCTTGATCTCTAGGCAGAACTGGCCCGCCCTCACTGGCTGCTGTATATGGACTTGAGGAGAGAACTCTCTGATCTGCATTAATTGGAGAAGTCCGAGTACAGGGCATTGGCCGCGGCGGTTTGTTGGGCCAGTTGCTCCCCTCCAAGAGAAATACAGCTTTGTTTGTAAAGGACACCATTGCAGACTTTGACACCATTACATCTGCGAGAGAAAGTCCAAACAAACAGTGAAGAATATCAACTTTGTGGGTTAAAGTGCATGTCTTGTAAAGATGATAAAGAGTACATGGTTCAGATCAGCCAATAGCTCACCTGTTCCCTCCTCAGTAACATTTACAAGAAATGTGTCTTGAATTTGGTCTTCAAATTTGGTGTTAAAAAAAACACTGACGCATCAACAGTGAGAGAGACACGGCCCGTGGCATTCATCTGGTAGGAGAACAAACACACAATTAAGTCAAGCACAGGCAAAAGGAAAACCCTCAGCAGTAAGGCAGGAGTCACACACCTTTGCGGTTTGAGTCAGGCACTGTCCGGTCAAATGATGAAGCAGACTGTATGGAAATGGATCAGGGCACACTTCCACTAAGGCTTGACCAGGTACAGGTTGGCCATATGTACATCTGGGAAACATCATAAGATAAAGAACTGACCAACCACAAGACAAGAAAATAAAGCATCACTCACTTGGCACAAGACTCACCCTTCAGTCCCATAACTGCAACGCTGTAGGTCTGCGGTGCGTTTACGGTCACGTCAAACTTGGGCAAAACTAAACCAGAAACAAAGCGCTTTAGATTAAGGCCTCAGATCCGTCATTGAACTTCCCTTAAACAACAACTTACCGTATTTTTTCACCTCAAAAACTTGGGAGACTCGTGTTGGGACTCTTCACTCCGTCGCTGCTCCATTCTGCAGTGTCTAGGTCTTGTGTCTGATGGACGGACAGACGGACGCACGCACAGACGGATGGACGCGCACACGGACGGACGCACGCACGGATGGACACAAGCCCGGACGTCCTTGCGACCGTCATATTAAAACACCGCATTAATTAACAAAAGCTAGTATCGACCATTACAACACAAGCCTACATTTTTTTCATTTTATCTCTAAGTCATGTACCAATTTCTATAGCAAGAATTAAACTAACAGACATACCGGCACTGAAGTTGTGATAAAAATTCAGGCCCTTGTACTTCAGACACTGGGGTAAACTAAAGTGCCATTCTAATCAGAGCCATACACTGAAATATTCAGATTAAAAGCCCAAACAAAAAACCTGATTGGGGCACAGACACCCCTTCAGCACTCAGACGTCTTCCTGGCTCCATGATCCGGACACTCTGATCCACAGTACTGAGGCCACACAGAGATCCTGCTTGAGCAGAAACCATCAGAACGTTTCCCTCCGCAGGAACAGCCGTAGCAAACAGCAGAGACACCTGGAACAAGGACCAACACGCTGTAGGACACACACCAACACTCCCAAATTGAAATATAGCCACATCATACAGTACCTGGCTCTGGAAACACATATCGGTGTCAAACGGCACACTAGCAGCAACTCCATTCTTACTGGGAGGAACGCTGTAGACCAGAATCTGCACTGCTGGAGTCATATCGACGCTGACAGACGACTGAAACGTCACAGAGCCACTTGTGACTGCATCACCAGCCTTTGCTTTAACCGTCTGAAATCCATGGAGGACGATCACTCCTTTGGATAAGACAGAAGACATAGGTGTGCAAGTTGTGGAACAAATAGACCAGCAAACTTGACTAATGTCCACTCACCATATAGATTATGTCAGCGCTGTAGCTACCAGCCTCTCCAACAAATGAATACTCCACGGTCACTGGAAACAAAGCACCACATTTGAGCGGCTGATTGAGCTTCACTATAGTCAGTTCACTAAACGATGGGTTGTTGGGAGAAACAGGAAGGAGAAGCTGAACAAACCTTGTATCTGTAGTGAAGTATGGCGATTTATAACCATAAAGAACCTCTGGATTAGCACTCACCTGGGGAAGATCAAACTTAATCAGTATCATTTTAGAGAAAGTCTTAATTTTTACAAAATACAAGTCTTACCTCCAGATTCAGATCAGCCTTAAGATCAGCAGTGTTTAGGGAGAACGCAGCCGATCCATTCTTGTTTGTGCTTAGATTCAACAGCAGTTTGTTGGGCCAGTTGCTCCCCTCCAAGAGATATACAGCTTTGTTTTTAAAGGACACCATTACATCTGTGAGAGAAAGTCCAAACAAACAGTGAAGAATATCAACTTTGTGGCTTAAAGTGCATGTCTTGTAAAGATGATAGAGTACATGGCTCAGATCAGCCAATAGCTCACCTGCTCCCTCCTCAGTAACATTTGGTGTTGAAAAACATCAACAGTAAGAGAGGCACAACCCGTGGCATTCATCTGGTAGGAGAACAAAGACACAATTAAGTCAAGCACAGGCAAAAGGAAAACCCTCAGCAGTAAGGCAGGAGTCACACACCTTTGCGGTTTGAGTCAGGCACTGTCCGGTCAAATGATGAAGCAGACTGTGTGGAAATGGATCAGGGCACACTTCCACTAAGGCTTGACCAGGTACAGATTGGCCATATGTACATCTGGGAAACATCATAACAAGATAAAGAACTGACCAACCACAAGACAAGAAAATAAAGCATCACTCACTTGGCACAAGACTCACCCTTCAGTCCCAAAACTGCCACGCTGTAGGTCTGCAGTGCGTTTACAGTCACGTCAAACTTGGGCAAAACTAAACCAGAAACAAAGTGCATTAGATTAAGGCCTCAGATCAGTCATTGAACTTCCCTTACATAACAACTTTTTTTACAACTAATTTTTTTAACCTCAAAGACTTAGGAGACTAGAGTTGGGTCTCTTCACTCCATTGCTGCTCCATTCGGCGACACTGTGGCCTAGTCTTGGTCTCCTAGGTCTTTGTGTCTCACTGCGTCATCGCTTCTCTGGCTACGTGGTGTGCTCCACCTCCATCACCTCCGGTAATCCCCTTGGTAGTGTTGGACCTCTTCTCTCCTTGACTACTCCATTCTGCAATGAAGCCGTGGGATGCAGTTCTGAGTGTGGGCGGAGTCTCCGTCGGCTTTACCCTGCTCAAGGCCATCCCCCTGGCTGTCACCACCACCTGCACCAACCTTTCCTCCAGCTGCGGATGGACGGTCGCCGTGGGATGCAGTCCTGACTGTCGACTGGGTGTCTGGGTGTGGACGGCTTGGGCGGACGGACGGCTTGGACTGACGGACGGCTTGAGTAGACTGACGGCTTGGGCGGACGGACGGCTTGGGCGGACGGACGGATTGGGCGGACGGACGGATTGGGCGGACGGACGGACAGATTGGGCGGACGGACGGATTTGGCGGATGGACGGACGGATTGGGCGGGCGGACGGACGGATGGATTGGGCGGACGGACGGACAGATTGGGCGGACGGACGGATTTGGCGGACGGACAGATTTGGCGGGCGGACGGACGGACGGATTGGGCGGACGGACAGATTTGGCGGACGGATTGGGCGGACGGACGGATTGGGCGGACGGACGGATTGGGCGGGCGGACGGACGGACGGATTGGGCGGACGGACAGATTTGGCGGGCGGACGGACGGACGGATTGGGCGGACGGACAGATTTGGCGGGCGGGCGGACGGACGGATTGGGCGGACGGACAGATTTGGCGGGCGGACGGACGGACGGATTGGGCGGACGGACAGATTTGGCGGACGGATTGGGCGGACGGACGGATTTGGCGGGCGGACGGACGGACGGATTGGGCGGACGGACAGATTTGGCGGGCGGACGGACGGACGGATTGGGCGGACGGACAGATTTGGCGGACGGATTGGGCGGACGGACGGATTGGGCGGACGGACGGATTGGGCGGACGGACGGACGGACGGATTGGGCGGACGGACAGATTTGGCGGACGGACGGATTGGACGGACGGACAGACGGACGGATTGGGCGGGCGGACGGAGGGAGGGATGGATTGGGCGGACGGACAGACGGATGGATTGGGCGGACGGACAGATTTGGCGGACGGACGGACGGACGGACGGATTGGGCGGGCGGACGGATTGGGCGGACGGACGGATTTGGCGGGCGGACGGACGGACGGATTGGGCGGGCGGACGGATTTGGCGGGCGGATTGGGCGGACGGACGGATTGGGCGCACGGACAGACGGACGGATTTGGCGGACGGACGGACGGACGGATTGGGCGGGCGGGCGGACGGACGGACAGATTTGGCGGACGGATGGATTGGGCGGACGGACAGACGGACGGATTGGGCGGACGGACGGATTGGACGGACGGACAGACGGACGGATTTGGCGGACGGACGGACTGGACGGACAGACGGATTGGGCGGACGGACAGATTTGGCGGACGGACGGACTGGACGGACAGACGGATTGGGCGGACGGACGGATTGGGCGGACGGACGGATTGGGCGGACGGACAGATTTGGCGGACGGACGGACTGGACGGACGGACGGATTTAGCGGACGGACGGATTGGGCGGACGGACGGATTGGACGGACGGATTTGGTGGACGGACGGATTGGGCGGACGGACGGATTGGACGGACGGATGGATTGGGCGGGCGGACGGATGCGTCTGTCCGGAAGGAATGCGGCTTAGCTGGAGGAAAATAAAAAGCAGAAGAGAACCATGAAAAAAGGTTGGTGCAGGTGGTGGTGACAGCCAGGGCGGATGGCCTTGAGCAGGGAAGGGCAGATGGAGACTCAACCCACAATCAGAACTGGATCCCACGGCTTCATTGCAGAATGGAGTAGTCATGGAGAGAAGAGACCCAACACTACCAAGGGGATTACCGGAGGTGATGGAGGTGGAGCACACCACGTAGCCAGAGAAGCGGTGAGGCAGTGAGACACAAAGACCTAGGAGACCAAGACTAGGCCACAGCGCCGACCCCCTGAAGTGGAAGAGGCGATCCTGAGGTTAGAGGCTGAGCTGCAGCAACCGTAGATGGAGGAGGAACCTGAGGGAGGGCGGAGCTATTCAAAGGCGAAAGAGGTGGAGAGCCGTAGGACAGCGAATTGCCTCAAGTCCATGGTGTAGAAGATGTAATGTCCAACAGAGGGAGGCCGAATGGCCGATGGTCCACGCTGGAGTCAAGGGTGGTAAGAGAGCACAGCTGCAGTCTTACTGGGAAGAACACTGTAGACCAGAATCTGCACTGCTGGAGCCATATCAACACCATCACTTTGTTTGCAACTGGAGTCTTATCAGAACGAGTCACGGATATCTGTTAGGAATAATCAAGGTTAGGAAAGGGGAAACAAAAAACACACGATCATCCATTTGATCACTGGAGCAAACAAACCAAGAGTAGTAATGGTGTTGAAGGAAAGCTTCAATGGTTCACAAAGCTTATTTTAAGTTTAGTAAACAACTTCAACATAAAAACAGAATGCTTCTGTTCACTTCAAAGCCTAATGGTACTTACCTGGTTCTTTAAGTCCAGCAACAGCAAAGAGAAAAATGGTTTAAATGAGCTTCTTTCAAACACAAATCTCCCTCACAGCCACGAGGACAGCTCACCCAAGACTAAAGCCGCTCTTCAGACTCTAATATATCAGGAACGCATTCATCTCGTTAATTCAATTAATTAACCACCACCTGGCAGTAATTAATGATATCATTTGATTAGGAGTTCCAACAAGCATTGATTTGAAACACGACACATTATGGGGGTTATAGTGGACGAATTTTCTAGTTGCCACATCAACACTATAGAATTTATAAATTATATAGCCTATTGAAGATATTACTGAACATTTATTTAACCGCAGCAGATAAGTCTGATATTATTTTATCTTATATCTGTTAATTAACAGTTGAGACAGTTCTTGAATGCTGGTGTGACAGCAGAAGATAGACTAGCCGGGTTTAAATCCTATATTTAGAGAACTTTGTCTCAGTTGTGCAGGCGGGGCATGTTGTCACACTGCGTTGCAATGAGCAAACGATTAGAATTATTGCTTCTCTACTCTATACTTGTATGAATTCTATTGAGAAAAGGGTGAATAAATACTGAGATTCAATGTTCAGAAATTATAAATAAACATGTGCGCGTGACGTCACCGTTGGCCGGAGTGCCTGCAGTTTCTCACAGTGAGTCTCATTCAGAAAACATTCGTAAATATACGAGTAAATATGAGAGTGATTTGCGCGTAATGAGACCTTCCCGAAAACTCTTCTCATGATTTACAAATACATCGTAAACGTCAGATGTCATGGTGAAACGTGTGTGTTAATGAATTCCAACCTACGTCGTAAAATGGGATGCGCGTGCACGTTCATTCTCAATTACCATCAAATCCATCATATCCGACTGACAACTATACATAGGCATATAACAACATGAAAGCGAATTTGATTTAACTTGTCTGTTCAGATATACTGTTCCAAAGGTGTGGCACGCACATCCAAAACAGTAAAACTGGGTGCTGGGCAGCAACAGAAGTAAGCAATAAGTCCGCACACTAGGAGATGCTCCTACAAAAATTTAATGGTTGCTCACCACGTGTACATGCAACGTTTCGGGCCACAAGCCCTTCATCAGACACGTCTGATGAAGGGCGAAACGTTCCATGTACACGTGGTTATAGCAACCATTAAATTTTTGTAGGAGCATCTCCTAGTGTGCGGACTTCTTGCTTACTTCAGTTCACAGAAATTCATCTTTGACCACGTTACAAAACCACATAAAAAAACTGTTATGGATAGCAGATGAACCCAACTGCAGACAGTGTGCAAACACACAACGTGAAAACTAAACCCACGAGGGGGCAAACAACACTGGTCGGGAAAATACAGACTAATAACACTAGACTAAGACTTTGACATTAAACTATACATCATGAAGGATTTTACAAGACCACAACTTCTTTAAGACAAGGTACTCACAACAAGGTACAGTCATGGCACGTGACACAGGACAGCAAACACAAGGGGATCAAATAGGGAGAAACAGACATTGACAGCAGGTGACATAGATGAAGCAATGATGACGAGAGTAACAAGCACAAGGGGGCGGGGCCAGCAAACACACACACAGCCCAAACACAAGGCCATGTGCCTGCACACAAAACAAGGATCTGTCATGATCCCGCCTCAAGAGTAGGGCAAGAGAATCATGACACATACAGAAGTGAAATTGTGCAAATTCACACACCTCAATTGAGAATTGAGTTTAAAACAGTCTCCACCAATGGAACAAATGATCTCTAATAAATATTCCTCTGTTCGTAGCCTGCGCCCTGAAGGAAGGATCTCCAAGCAGGAATGGAGGGGATGAGTCTGCTCTGAATATATTGATAATGCCATTTTCTCCCCACAAAATTTGTGAATAGCTCTTGTAAGTGCTCTGTTATTGGCCGATGATCTTATTTGCTTCATTGATTACTCGTGTTAGTTTATTCTTTTGTAATACCATCAAACAATATTATAAGTTAAACACTTTCAATCATTGATCTATAAACAATTGAGCCTCCTTTCAATGTCAAAATGTCTTAACTTCCCAAGCAGACTTAAAAGCTGTCTAGTTTTCTTATGTAGCCCAAAATCCAAAGGGAAAGTTTATCATCAGTGATTGTACCACCATATTTACGCCTTTTAACATTATTACTATTCCTATTTAACACAGATGTCATTTGCTAATTAAACTATAATATATATTTATATAATCCTTGAAAGAGTTCTCATTAAGGCTATTATTTGATATGTGATTGTGGATTGTCAACAATAAGCAGAAATATTCTATATTTGCATCCAAGAGTGGATCATTCATTTCAACATCCTCATTCTCATATTTAAGAATCTGTAATCTTTTATGCTACTGCCCACTGACATGCTTTTAAAACTATTGTTATACCATTTTTATGACCCTCAAACACCTTAAAATGCACAAATGTAGGTCTGCTATTCCTCACCTTTGCATGTGTTTGACTGGGTGGTGATGTGGGCTATATGGATGTTTTTTCTTAACCAGTCTGCCCCCCGTGTATAGGCCTGCAATATACATTATTCTCTGTATCGAATCATGTTATCTTATTACTCACCCCAGCCCCTGATGTTTTTAAAAAACGCCCCTGTTAATATAGCCTACCAATATAATAATAATAATAATATAGATAATATACAGGGTTTAAGGGCTTTTTTAAACCTAATTACAACAGAAACCTTCTCGAGTTAAGTTTATGACTTCACTGTGATCCTGTGATGTGTTGTGGAGAAGACTCTCCTCTAAGCAAAGGCTTCAGAGTTGGTTCAAACTCTGGCTCAAGAACAGAAAAAACAAAATTATGAAATATTGTGAAAAGCATTTCTGAAGGATCACGTGACACTGAGAGTACTGACCTGGAGTAATGATGCGGAAAATTCAGCTTAGACCACAGAATTAAATTACATTTTAAAATATATTCAAATAGAAAACAAGCATTTTAAATTGTTAAAATATTTCACAATAAAAAAAATTAAAAACTGTTTTTGCTTATTTTGGATCAAATAAATTAAGCCTTGGAATGAATTAAATCATTACATTCTGCATTATAAAATATAAAGATTTCACAGTGATCTTCTTTGCTGTTTTTTTTTAGTTAGGCCTACTGCTAAAACATTAGTAAAACCATGTTTTACAACATTTATACATGTGAGGATGACCGGAGAGTATAGAATACTATAGAATAAAACAAATTACATAGCGATTTCGTGCATATTAACAGCCTTGAATTAACCATAATTTAATATTATAACCATAACATGATTAAATGTTAATAAATTAAGTGTATCTGCAAATATAAATCAAGAAATATAGAAATATATGTTCCTTAGGAGATGAGGTGGTTCCAGTCGCTCAGTTATGATTTCATGCCGGCGGCATCATTACATTTTCATCAACAGCTTAGGCTACCAACTAGATTGTTATAGGCGCTCAGTTTTTCCTGTTGTAAAACGCATCTGGTCAAAAAAAAAAAAAAAATGAAATGCTGAACGCAATAAGCGCAGGCTATTGGCTATGACTATGTCAAATGCTAGCGTAGAGCTCTCTCAGCTCCCACAATTCTTAACCAGGCATCAAATAAATAAAATATGAACTTTTAGACAAGGTGCTTAGTAACGGAGAGCGCAGCTTATGGTTGCTTAGCAACGACAGACGCCTCTGGAGCGCAACCGCCCTAGCGCTTCTTTGGAAAAAGGATAAAACGCGCGCGCCTAGCGTTTTCTACGCGTTTTTAGGCGCGATATGTGAATACACAGCTCTTTTTAAGATCTTTCTTTTTAAAACAGACAGATAGACTTAAAGGGTGACCAATAGCATTGATTTATTGGGAAAAAAAATACCACCACCAAAAAAAGAGCACTTCGACAAAAAGGGCATGTGGGGCTCCACCTGTGCACGAGCCTGGCGTTTCGTCATTTTTGCTGGAGTATTCGCGGAGATATTAGCCGAAAACCGTCGGCCGCACTCTGAAATAGAGTTCGGGAGAAAATCGCAAATATTTCGGCGAAAATTAAACGTGTCGACGCCAAATTTTTATTGAGTGGAGAACGGACCGAGACCTTTCGAAAGAGACCAGCCCCAGCCTCGTGGGCCCGAGATACAGGCCCACAAAGCCCCTCCGGAAGTGAAAAACGCAAATATCTCGGTGAAAATTCAACGTATCTTGTGGAGACCGGGCTTCTTCGAACTGTCTCGCCGAACTGAAAAAAAACCATATGCATTCAGTCATTTTTGGTGGAGTATTCGTGGAGATATTAGCCGAAAACCGTCGGCCGCGTTCTGAAATGGCGCAAATATCGCGGCGAAAAAAATCAACGTTTCGACGCCAAATTTGGGGGCCTGTTTCTCGGGTCTTGGCACGTTCTCCACTCAATAAAAATTTTTCGTCGATACGTTGAGTTTTTGCCGAGATATTTGCAATTTTCTCCCGAGCTCGTGACTTTTACTACTTTACTTCATCCTGTGATCTGCAGATCCAATGTCAAGCGAAATGTTTTGTTCTAGTTTCTGTAGTTGTTTGTTTTTGTTTCAGAATGTCAGACTCTGGTTTCTGTTTCATATCCTCTTCAAAAACAAACAACGGAATGAACGGAACCGCAAGAACACACACACACCTGTGTTTGAAGAAAAACACATCAGTCACATGACTCACCCGGCGTCTAGACCGACCGACGTCATCGCTGAACATTTCTATTGTTGTTTAATACAGTGTCTAACTTAAATGTCTTAGGAGGAACCCATCAGTCACCAGGAATTACATGAAAGATTGCACGTTTTTTTATCATGTTTAGTCACCGTTTGATCAGGCAACACTGATATTTAAAGTGATATCCGAAAACAGAAAACATTTCTTTATCTTAATTTATTACCTAAAAAGAAATAAAAACTAAATTGCAAGCCACACAAATGCATTGCTAATGAAAACAAACGCACAATCCAGCCAACACAAATATGCAGAACGTAACCGGAAGTAGAACACTCCACAAACATGACGAGACGCTCCAAAACTGCTCACATTTACAAATGTTCAAAGTAAAGTGTTCTGAGAGCGTTCCCCGTTTACATAGAGACGAGAAAAAGAGAAAGGAGGAGTAACACAAAACCACAGTCAGTTTCACAGTTAACAGATGCTTTTATAAATTAATACAGTCGTTTGAGTGAATGTGCGACACGAGGGAACATAACCATCGCTTCATGCCTGAGAGATAACACACACACACACACACACACACAGATCCTGATCCCACGGGGAAACACATTCACACTAGAGTCGGGGAATCCACACGATCGGAGATTTGCATTCGCTGTTCCTCAAAGATAGACAGTCACTGAGGGCATGAGTGTTTATTCAGCTTTCCTTCTCTTCAGATCAACGTTTGCTTTTGAAACTGTCCTGGGATCAGTTCTGGAATCACCAGCGTTTGGGTCAGAGTCTCAGATTCACCAGAGAAACCCAGAACAACACAAACTGTGTCTGAGAAGTACATGGACGAATCTCACAAATCATATTTCACCCCAAAGAAGCTGTGTTTCCCATTGAGAAATTAAGCCTATTTATATATGTGTGTGAACTGTGTATAATTATATAAATACACACATGCATGTATATATTTAATAAAATGTGCTATTTATATATAATATAAATTATATATAAATATATAGTATGTACATTAAAATATTTCTTAAGTATACACATGCATGTGTGTATTTATATATACATAATTGATATAATTATACATATATAATTAAGCTTTTTTTACGTTAAAGTGAAAAATAATATCCATTTTGTTTCGTTTTTGGGGTGAAATACGAGCGGTTCTTATTTTCACGAGATCCAGGATCCACCTGATAACGTACTGTCCTCTAAAACACGTATCAAAAATATCGTAATGCTCACGAGAGAAATGAACTGTGCAAATCATCACCTGACGTGAGAATGCTACATCCGCGCTTCATAACATCAGCAAGAGACTGAGAGTTATTAATCACACTAATAAATCATCTTCCCCAGCGTTTCTGCTTATTTTCCAGCACAAATATCCAAACATTCTTAAATCAAGAGTAGGGGTGCACCGATACCGATAATTCTTAATATTTGAAAGCCGATAACCGATATATCGGCCGATGAATCTAAATCCAAATGTTGAACAGTGCGCATCTGAAGGACATAATACATTATCAGCTTTAACATATCGGACACATACCG
The DNA here is from genome assembly GCA_038021265.1 of Cyprinella venusta. NCBI lineage: Eukaryota > Metazoa > Chordata > Actinopteri > Cypriniformes > Leuciscidae > Cyprinella > Cyprinella venusta. The sequence goes on along the minus strand of CM075870.1, from coordinate 37,209,306 downwards.
ATACCGATAATGTTAAAAATGAGCATTTATCAGCCGATACCGATAATTCTTAATATTTGAAAGCCGATAACCGATATATCGGCCGATAAATCTAAATCCAAATCGTTTTTGAGAGCCTGATTATAAAAACAAACGTCTCAAAATTAAAATCCACGTCCCAAACACACGATTATGATGTTCACAGTCTAATTTTATGTAGCCGATATGACATATTTGTGTTGCGCTTTACTGTATTTTCCTTTTCAAAGTGATTCCAATCATGTTTAAAGCGATTCATAATCATCATGTTGAACAGTGCGCATCTGAAGGACATAATACATTATTCATCAGCTTTAATATATCGGACACATACCGATACCGATAATGTTAAAAATGAGCATTTATCAGCCGATACCGATAATTCTTAATATTTGAAAGCCGATAACCGATATATCGGCTGACAAATCTAAATCCAAATGTTGAACAGTGCGCATCTGAGGGACATAATACATTATCAGCTTTAATATATCGGACACATACCGATACCGATAATATTAAAAATGAGCATTTATCAGCCCATACGGATATATCGTGCATTCCTAATCAAGACACATTTACAGGAGAAGCGAACTGACTGAAGATATTGAGACTTGTTCTCCAGTAAATGTATGTGTTTCGATGTTTGTTCTGGAAGACGAGAGCATGGCGGCTCGTGAGCGTCTCCTGAAGTGTTTCACAGCTCCTGCTCCTCGGCTCAAGCCACGGCGAACTCTGCGCTCCTGTCGGACGGGCCGTCGGGTTTCCAGACCGGCTCCTGGAAGTCCAGATCCAGGGCGGCGGTGGCGCGTGTGGGCCTGCGCTCGCTCAGCCAGTGGAGCGGGGTCCGTGTGTCCCTCCGGGCCCTCCGCCGGAGCCGCCGCTGCCGCAGTAAGAGCCGCAGCTGCTCCAGCTTACAGCGCGTGGTCCTGTTCTCCGTCTGACGCACACGCTCACCTGAGACACACACACACACAGCCGTGGTTACATTTAGAGCCAGACTGATATATCGGCCGGCCGATATTAGGCATTTTACAAAATATCGGCAGTTATAATGGCAGACAAATGAATATTTCATAAATAAAATAAAAGCGGACGAAACACGCTTCAATCATCTCTCCTTGGCCTGTTATATTGAAAATGTATGTTTTATAATTTGCAGTATGATGTTATCTATTGCTAAATTACGGCTCATCATAGACTAGCTAACCACAAAGCTAGCTAACGCCACTATCATCAGTGGAAGACCGCTAACGTTAACATTAATGAGCTTGGAAACCACAATGAACTTTTTCTGCCTAAATAAAGTAATGATTACTGTATTTATAACGAGCATATCTCTAGTTACAGTCCCTGCATTGTAAAATGTAAGAGTGTAAGGAGTGAACATTTAGACGTAGAGAAAAAGTATCAAACGTATCTTGTGCAGAAAAGTTAGCTTTACTTTTACACGTGTGTGAAATCCAACAATATTTAATAATAAAAAATATCGGCCGATATATCTGAATATCGGATTTTAAAACCCAAAAATATTTGTATCGGTATCGGTCTTCAAAATCCTTTATCGGTCGGGCTCTAGTTACATTACCCTGCAAATTGCACAAAATGGAAATTGCAAATTGAAGTTATGCACAATGGAAACATACATTATGCAAAAACACCCATTTATCGTACATTTTTGGCGCTCGCGTCAAGAGGTTTTTCAGGCGGTTCGAAAAAGAAATATTTCGCAAAACAGTTTTTGTGCATTTACAGTTACCTGATGTACATAAAGCGGTGTGTTTGGACCGAAAATGAGACTGAGTTCTTTATTAAACTCATAAAAGACAAAAGAATGACAGGAATACTGGATTCTAAACCTGAAAAAAAACAAAAAAAACCCGCCACGATCACGACCTCGCGCAGAAACTCCTCGAATGAGTCTTTCCCTGACAGTAATGCTGGATAACATCACGTCTCATCCATTAATAATAATGTCTAGTGTGGCGGCTCTGATATATGTAAACCCATAGATATCTATAATAAAGGCTAGATGTCTTACGGCGGAGTCTCTATCGTCATCACCGGCGGCCATCTTGGCACAGGCAAGCTTTCTGGCGGCTCTGTGGTGAGTGATCAACACGAGCACAAACACTCTTATCTCGTTGAAATCTTGACAGATTTACAAACGGTTTGTAAATCACAAGTCTGCAGTGTCATAACTACACCTCTGACGTTTAGAACAAACCAAACCGTTTGAAAATCGGTAGAAAATGGAGCAAGTTATGGTTGTTTAAAAAGTACATGACCATTATAGTGAGCGAGCTGACTGTGGCAAGATGGCCGCCAGTGCGGACGTCTACGTCCTTTGGCCAGAAGTGCAGACAAGACATCTAGCCTTTATTATGGAGATATATGTGTAAACCGTGAATGTTATTTTCATATAAATACACCTATTATGTTATTCATGATAAAGTAGTATTTTATCTGAGGTAATAAGCTTTAGTTTACGATAGAAACCCCAGACCAGAACATCCGTACACATTAAACAAATGGTTCTTGATGTAGGCGAGTTTTGCAGAGATCCTTGGATTAACTTGTTAATTAACTTGATCCTCTGTTAACTTGATTAACTTGTTTTGGCATTTAGATTATTCCTCCTCACAGATCCGGCCCTGATTCCTGCGTAAACCTGCGGATCCTCGAGGTTTAAAGACACTCTGGCAATAACTCAATAAGCTCACCGGAGGGCCGGCGCGGGCGTCCGTGCTGCTGCCCGTCAGAGGTCGGTGAAGGTGGAGGTGAACAGGTTGGAGGTCGGGGCGTGGGGCAGCCGAGGTGCGTCAGGGTCGGAGCCGCTCCCGGGAAGTGACGTGTGGCGCTCAAGAGGTCGTTGAGGATTTGGAGGATGGTGGTGATGTCACGGCGAGGACGCCCGCTGCCGTCCTGACAGTTCGGGTGTAGAGTACCTGTGGAGGGAGAGGTCAAGGTGAGGTCGAGGTGAGCCAGCTTGAAACATTAACCGAAATAAAATGGTTAGCTTGTTGACTGCGCTGTGCTTAGATCATTGATTATATGGTTGTATTGTGTGATTTGCATTCAACTTTGTGTTTCTCTGCTGTCTGTGACCCATTAGAATACACTCTCTCACACACACACACACACACTCACACTCAAACTCACTCACTGATTCGCTCACTCACTGATTCACTCACTCAATGACTCAAACTCACTCACTGATTCACTCACTCAATGACTCAATGACTCAAACTCACTCACTGATTCACTCAAATTCACTCACTGATTCACTCACTCACTCAATGACTCACACATTCACTCACTGATTCACTCACTCAATGACTCACACACTCACTCACTCACTCAGTCACCCACTCACTGATTCACTCACTCACTCAATGACTCAAACTCACTCACTGACTCACTCACTCACTGACTCACTCACTCACTCACTCAATGACTCAAACTCACTCACTGATTCACTCACTCACTTACTCATTCACTCAATGACTCAAACTCACTCACTCACTTACTTAATGACTCAAACTCACTCACTGATTCACTCACTCACTGACTCACTCACTCACTCAATGACTCAAACTCACTCACTGATTCACTCACTCCCTCACTCACTCACTCACTCACTGATTCACTCACTCCCTCACTCACTCAATGACTCAAACTCACTCACTGATTCACTCACTCACTGACTCACTCACTCAGTGACTCAAACTCACTCACTGATTCACTCACTCACTCACTCAATGACTCAAACTCACTCACTGATTCACTCACTCACTGACTCACTCACTCACTCAATGACTCAAACTCACTCACTGATTCACTCACTCACTGACTCACTCACTCAGTGACTCAAACTCACTCACTGATTCACCCACTCACTCAATGACTCAAACTCACTCACTGATTCACTCACTCACTGACTCACTCACTCACTCACTCAATGACTCACACACTCACTCACTGACTCACTCACTCACTCACTCAATGACTCACACACTCACTCACTCACTCAAACTCGCTCACTCACTCAATGACTCACACACTCACTCACTGTTTCGCTCACTCACTGACTCACTCGTGTGGGTCTCTATATTATCTAGCCTGTATCAGTATATGAAGGACACTGAAGTCATGCTTTACCTGAGAAGGTTCCTGAGAAAACTCCAGGTGCGTGATTGACGAGGCTCTCGATGACGGCGCCCGGTTTGCATCGCTGTCTGTCTGTGCTACCTTCAGCCTAACACACACACACACACACACACACACAAATATAAATTAAATTCAAAACAAAAACAAAATATTTTTTCTGACCCCACTGGCAGATTTTTCCTGGTTTCCTCTTTATAAAACAAGACTCTTAACAGGAAAGAGTGAAGCAGCACTACCTGAGAGTGGGGCGGGGCAGGGGCGGGGCTTTGTCCGCAATGGGCATGTTCTGTGTGTGTTAGGGGAGGAGCCAGGCCTATCGAGGCATCTGATTGGCTGGGAGCCCTGGAGACGGACGGCTGAGACGCCAGCTGGAGCTGAACGAACATCATGTGATCGCCCACACGCAGGGCAAGGGTCAGCGGGGACCGGCCAGACAGGAAGTCACTGACCTGGACACAAACAGACGTTAATGAGACTTGCATGTTTAGAACATTATTATATCATTTATTGAACATCATATCAAAGCCACAACCGTACAGTGACCGAACCGAACCGTCACTGCAAAAAACAACCTCCTGATACTAGTTATATCACAAACTACACAACGAGATCACAACCGAATCGGAGAGAGAAAGAGCCATTCCCATATTCCCAATATTTACTATTCAATATTATCCTAATACACATGGACAGACAGACAGACAGATAGATAGATAGATATGAATAAATAAAGTGAATTGGATGAATAAATAAATTAATAAACAAACAAATGACTAAAGAATTAAACTACTAAAAAAAATGACATGCATAAATAAATGTATAAAAAATAAATAAATAATAAATAAATTAATAAATAATTAATAAAGAATTGGATAAATGAAAACTAAATAAACAAATAGACAAAAAAATGAGTAAATAAGTAAATAACTGAAAGAATATAAAAAAATCAACGACCGAATTAATACGAATAAATAAATAAATACATAAAATATAACTAAATAAAAAAAAAATTGAATGAATGAATGAATAAAAAGTAAGAAATAATGAAAAAATTACAAAAAAAATTAAAGTAAGTAAATAACTGAATGAGTATAAAAATTAACATTGAATTAATACGAATAAATAAACACATAAAATATAACTAAATAAAAAAATAAGAATTGAATGAATAAAAAGTAAGAAACAATAAAGTAAATAACTGAATGAATAAATTAAAAAGAGCAAATGAATAAATAAATGGAAAAAATAATAATTACTTTTTTTAATGATTAAATGAATGAGTGGATGAGTAAATGAATGGATATCTCAGGTTACGATAGTATCGGCAGATAAACTGAGTTTCATTCAGAAATCAACAGCAGACTCACACATGTGTCACTCAAACCACAGAAGCAGAAGGGCAAGTGTGTGTGTGTGTGTGTGTGTGTGTGTGTGTGTGTGTGTGTGTCCTGCATCTCCCACTCCTGCAGACGAGATGACGGATCAGCCGAGGGAATCCTAAAGCTCTATAAAGTCATTGAGAAACAGTCTCCTCCACTGATGATGTCACCTCACCTCATTATAATAATTAATGAGCAGAATAAAGGGGCGGGGCCTGGTTGAGTCAGTTAGTAGTGTGTTAAACTGGTGGTTATGGAAAGGGGCGGGACATTTCCCAAACACACTCAGCGCTCGACCAATCACAACACACCGCTCCAACCGACCAATCAGAGCAGAGTGTGCTTTCAGGAGGAGGGGCTTCATAGAGACAGGAAGTAAACAGAGCGTTACTGACAGACTGGGAAGAGAGGAGCCGCAACAATGGAGAATATGAGGAGAATAATCAACATTCAAGCAGGAAAACCTGATCTAGCATAACATGGCCTCTTTAACAGCTAACTATAGAGCGTTTGAATAATTATACTTAACAATATTAAGGTTAGCTCATCCCTCATGTCGTTCCAAACCTGTAAGACTTTAGTTAATCTTAAAAACATAAATTGAAAGTCCATAATGGAAATGCCCAGCATCTTTGCTCTTGTTTTAAGCACTTCACTTTGATACTTTTTGAACATCTCTAATGTCTCTTGATGAATGTTTAGATGTGTGTGTGCTGGAAAACGAGACATTAACACTGAGGAGGAACATCAGTATTACAAGCGTGAGCCTGTGAAATCCAAAACTCCTGAGGTGTGTGTGAGTGTGTGTGTGATGTGAATGAATGAAACGCTCAGTATCCGTCTCTCGGGAACGAGTGAGTCACGACGCTGAATCACTGACCACTTCAATCACAAAGACAGGCGGAGAGATCACGCTCATGCAAAGCGGCTTCGGTGCGTTAGAAACATCTCGACAGCGGACAGACCGACTCACCAACACCTGTTAAACTTTTACACGAGTCTTTAAATATAAATGTTTTTACAATTCGGCTTCTTCCTGCTCTTATTATGCACATTAACTCCCTCAAGAACCTGTTCTACACTCCGTTACGCCAGTCTCAGTGTTTCCGGCTCTCCTAGATCAGGTTCTCCTGCTTGAATGTTGATTATTCTCCTCATATTCTCCATTGTTGCGGCTCCTCTCTTCCCAGTCTGTCAGTAACGCTCTTTCTGTCTCTATGAAGCCCCTCCTCCTGAAAGCACTGTGCTCTGATTGGTCGGCTGGCAGCAAACTGACATTGAATCAACGTGGAAAATACGTCTCGCATGACATTGAAACAACGTTGATCTGGCATTGTTTTGCTCATCAAATTAACGTTGAACCAACGTCGGATGCGGCATTCTTCAAAGCTAAATGAAAATCGAAAATTGGTTTGCTTTCATAACGTTGAAACAACGTTGATTTCAAATTGATTTTCCGTTAGTTTTGAAAGAATGCCGCGTCTGACGTTGGTTCAACGTAAATTCGATGAGCCAAACAATGTCAGTTGTTTCGATGTCATGTTTAAACGTTGATTCAACGTCAGTTTGCTATCTGGGGTGTGTTGTGATTGGTCGAGCGCTTTCGAGTGTGTTTGGGAAATGTCCCGCGCCTTTCCATAACCGCCAGTTTAACACACTACTGACTAACTCAACCAGGCCCCGCCCCTTTATTCATCGCTTTAATTATTATAATGAGGAATATTGAGACGTGTTCGTTCCGGGAGAAACTCAAAACTACAATGGAGGCGTTTCAGGAGTTCAGAATTATTTACACATCGACTGGATTCGACAGATAATTACAATATTTAATGAGGTCCAACTGGATTGAATGGGTTTAAGACATAGACTGTAAAAAATATGGACGAAGCGTCTGTGACGTCACCCTTATACTCTCTGAAGAACGGATTTGAGGCTGTTTATGGGAGGTATGATCGGCGCCAGACTGGAAAATCTTGGAAAATACAAAAGTTTCAGAAAAGATAAAGAGGTGGTGGTATGATGTGTCGTGTCAGATCATGGCCGAGACGTCAAATCCACTCGGCGCAGCCCGTTATCAGCTGTCAATCAAAGTTAACCGCCCTCATTTGTCATACGTTTTATATCTAAATATGATCTAAACTAACGAGTTAGAAAAGAATTCACCCCCCTCACAGTTGTCAGGCACGCGGAACATATTGAAGATTACAATAAAAGTCCATGGGACTAAACTGTAAACATATGAATTTATGCTGTGAAAACGGACACTACGGACACATTTGCTCCCTTTTGGGACCGGGCGGCCTCTAGCGGATTCGAGATGTATTGCAGTTTATCTTACTTCCGGGTAGGCTTCATCTTTCAGATTAGATTGTTGCCGCTTGGTTTAAGAATACTTTTTAAAAATGACTAAAATGATGGTCTGGTAACGAAAAGCCCTTAAATCCCGCGGTTAGTGTCAGTGAATCTCTCTGACTGATCTCGCGTCGGAGGGTAATGAGCATCGAGCGTCAGAGATCTTAAATGGCTCGCGTTGGGAAGACTATTGATCGCGCCACGCTATTAAGAGCGAATGATTTCCAATGATGATGAACGGAAAGGCCAGAGATTCCCCTGACACGAAGATCCTGGAGGATCTTTACAGGAGAGAGGAATAACAGTGTGGAGAAGAGAGAAATCCCGCTTTTCCTCAGTGTTTCCGTCTCGCTTTACAGCACAAATATATAAACATTCTCAAATCTAAAGACATTTACAGGAGAAGAAGATAAAAAATACCCAACTTAATCATTTTAAACACCCCCTATGATGGAAATCCAGCGTTTAATGTTATTTATGTGTATGTGGTGTTTTTAATCCGCTGTAATGGCGGGGCTCATGTGCTCCGCGCGCGGAACATGCTAAATGAGGCGAGCTACATTCAAGATCGACAGTAATAAACATTTCTCAAAGAAAAAATGTAATTTTGGTGGACATACTTCATTCAGAGAAACAGAAAACACGCTCAAACCTGACAAAACAAACTTCCTGAAGCACCACACACACACACACACACACACGGTGTAGACAACAGACGCTGTTGACGGTTGAGTCGAGGGCTGTTCTAACACACTTCACAGGAGGATTTCCAGGTTAAAAATACCTACAGCTTCACCACCACATCTTACAGCAGATAACGACACACACACACACACACTTAAAACAGCAAATCTACTGCACAAACGCTGCACGCTCGAGTCACACACTGCACACATGATGTTCCTCCTCAGTGTTTCTGTCTCGTTTTCCAGCACACACACATCTAAACATCCTCAAATCAAGAGACATTTAGTGGAGAAGAAGAACAATGACTGAAGATATTAAGTCTGGAAAATTAAATTATAAAAATAAAGTGAGTGAGTTTGTGCTTAAACTAAAGGAGAACAATATCTGCCAGTGGAGTCAGAGAAATAATCTTGTTTTCACAATCTTTCTGAACGTAGGAACGTTTAGATATTTGTGCTGGAAAACATCATGGCAATACTTTAAGTATAATGAAATATAACAGTATTAATAATGCACATTATTATGCAATGCATTATATCATTTTTATTGTAACCCAAGTTAAAATGCATTGTAATATTTGCAGTTTTCCTTTGCGGTTCCATCTGAAAGTGGTTGTTTATCGTGTGTTTTAATGCACTATACTTTCTAAAGGTGTAAGAATGAACAGAGAAGTGTTATAATGTAGGCTATTATTTCTGTGGGCATTACAAGGAATAACTCATGCATTAAAAATATGTTTATAATGCATTATATTTAAAGGCTTTAAGTAAAGTGTGTGTTCCTCGGAGGTAAACTGACACAGACGACAGAGGAGTTATAATAAGAGTTCAACTCGAGTCTGTTCTAGGAAATCATTTATCATACTTGAGTGTTTCTCTCCAAGTCTAACCACACACACACACACACACACACACACAAACGGACGCTGAACTGACATCAAACAGCTCAGCATTGCCAAAATGACGCACAGACCCGCTGATAGGGCGAGTCACACACACACACACACACAGATATATAAACACACATGTGGTTTCGCTGCGACACGAAGGGTCTAAAACGGAAGATTTTTAAAAACAGAAACATTTTCTTTTTCTGATGTGTTAAACATTATAAATATTGCGACTGTAAATGCACGCGACCGGCGGGGAGATTTGCACACATGCTGCTCGTTCTCAGAGAGAGTGTGTGTGTGTGTGTGTTGGTGTGTTAGTGGGAAACGCATTAGAATAATGATTGTGTGAGTTCTTGTGAATGAGTGTGTGCTGGTATAAGAGGAAGTGTGTGTGACCGCAGCGAGAGCTTCACCTGAGCGTCTGTGAGAGTCTCCAGCGCCTGCAGGACCGACTGCTCCGAACGCCTCGACGGAGACTGCAAACACACACACACACACATCAAACTCAGCAGATCTTCACATGTGTGGCCAAAAACACTGACTTTACACTGAACTGATGCTCTTCAACTGAATCAACATCAACATTCACGATTGAAATTGAATTCGATTCATAATTGATGAAATTTGAAAAAACGTCAACACTGTTATCGAAGTGAATTGAATCAACATTAAATTGAAATTATCAGAATATATTACAGTATTTAAATTGAATTTGCTAAATAATTGATAAAATTTGCAACATCAACAGTTATTGAACTGAATTGAATCAGCAACGAACTGAACTGCTCTGAATGACTAGTGAAACTGAACTTGATTCATAGTTGATAAAATTCACAACAAACTCATTTTGTGAGGCCAAAAACATTCACTTTACACTTTAGTTTACAATTAAATGACGCTATCGAAGTCAATAGAATCAACATTGAACTGAATCGAGCTGAATTGAAAGTGAATCTGATTCATAATTGACGAAATTCTCAAAGTGAATTGAATCAACATTAAACTGAAATTATTTGAATAAATCACACTATTTAAATTTGCAACATCAACAGTTATTGACTTAATCAGGCTGGATAAATTACACAACGGAAGTAGAATTTGATTTTTAATTAATAAAATTCGCAAGATTCACACTGTTTTTAAAGTGTATTGAATCAAACTGAATTGATCTGAATGACACTAATGAAACTGAATTTAATTCATAAATCAATGAAATTGAATCAACATTGAACTGTATGACACGAAAAAAATAACACTATTAAAATTTTATTTATAATTGATGAAATTTCCAACGCTGAATATACATTATGCTGAATAATGACACTATTAAAGCTGCGTTTAGCAGTAACTGAAATCATTTTATCTGAATTTGTCCCATATTTAATGAAGTTTCTCATGATTAATTCTGTAATTTACCATCAGTCCGGCTTCGACGGTGGGCATCAGAGTCAGTCTGCTCCCGTCCACCACACCGAAGTCCAGCAGTTTCCCAGAGTTCAACCTCCTAAAGAGACGGAAAACACCATCACTGAGCTTTCCCATCATGCACCTCTCCGGCACTCAACATTATTCTCATGTTTATCGCTTTAAAATAAAGAACTGCAGAAATAAAGCTGACTCGACTCTCCTGGAAACACTTTACAGTAAGGTTCATTAGTAACATGAACTAATACATTTATAAACAATTGATAATGTTAGTTCATAAAAATGCAGCTTTTCATTGTTTGTTCATGTTAGATCACAGTGCATTAACTAATGGTAACTAACACAACCTTTGATTTAAATAATGTATTAGTAAATGTTGATTAAGATTAATAAATGCTGCATATGTGCAGTTAGGGTTCGCTAACTTAGCTAGTAGTGAACTAAAGTAGTTATATAATGAATAAACTTATTGTAAAGTGTTACCATTATAAATCAACTCTGCAGGATCTCAGTTTCATATAGGCTACTAATAAATCCTCATTAGAATAAAACACATATAATATCATTAAATAATAACAACATGCACTCTCAAGGTTGAGTGTGAATATTAGTATCTCAAAGGAACATTAGTGCACATATTACAACAACATTTTGAAAGGATACCGTCCCAATGACAGATTTTGTACCTGAACTGAACAAACATTAAACTAAATCTGAGCACATATCATTTCATTAAACAATAACAACATGGCATATAAATATTAGGGGTTGCACACTCTCGTCTCCCCCATCCCAAACTAACGTTCCGCCCCGTGTTGTTGTCTACTTGATCCCGTTATGATCCCCAGAACTGATCCCGATCCCGGTGGACTCACAGGTCTCGGTGCAGGAGCAGGAGTCTGTCTCTGGGAACCCGGAGTCTCTCCGCGAGTCTTCTCTTCAGCCCGTCCACGGTCTCCTCCGGGGGAACCGACAGCTCGAACCGCGTCCCGGTGGTGGAGTGGACCGAGAGCTTCATGGACGAGTCGCCGAGCAGGAGCTCCGGACACCGGGTTCTGCAGCTCCGCGCCTCGGGGTTCCGCTCCATCCTCCGAGAATCCCGTGATCAGCGCGATATTCCGGTTCCGCGTCGCTGTTTTCTGTGTTTACTGTGTCGCGGCACAGAAAGACGACAAAATATCACTATCAGCAGCAGGCCATCGGGATCCAAACAAAAGCGCCTCGCAACGCGCTTTATTCTAAGTCTAAGCCGATTGCTTTGCTCGGTGTACTCTCTATCTCTGTGTGTGTGTCTGTGTGTGTGTGTGTGTGTGTTGGGCTTCTGCTGCTACATTTGTTGCAACCCGCAGCTGACAGATCCCGCCCACCGCCACAAACAACCAATAGCGTTAGCGGACACGCTTGCCTCCCGCGTCTCAGCCAATCAGCGGTCCGCTCGTGACACCCACATACGCAGCGCGCTCCAATCAGCGTCCGAACCCTGAGATCATTCATAACAGTGAAGCATTCCATTAAATAACTCAAACACTATGATCTGATTCTTGGATTTTGATTAAACTGGATTAGACACTGGAATTGATGACATCATCACATTTTTTTCTGAAGATTTCACACAAAGACTTCTTTCTTTATATATATATATATATATATATATATATATATATATATATATATATATATATATATATATATATATATATATATATATCAGGGCTGTCAAAACGATTAATCGCATCCAAAATAAAAGTTTGTGTTTACATAATGTATGTGGGGGCACTGTGAATAATTATTTTAGATACATACACACACATGCTTGTATTTAAGAAATATTTTCATGTATATTCTGTATATAGATTTATATACAATTTATATTATATATGAATATAACTATTTTATATATAAATAATATTTTTTTTCTTAAATATACATGCATGTGTGTTTTTATACATATACAAAATAATTATACACAGTGCATACACAGTATATACTGTATATATATATATATATATATATATATATATATATATATATATATATATATATATATATATATATATATATATATATATATATATATAATACACACACACACATATATATATATATATATATATATATATGGGTGATTCTTTAACTATGGTACTTTTCTTGTCCTTGGATGAAATAATGAAATCTAAAAAACATTTCTTCTTTTTTGTTTTTGTCAGACTTACTTCACCACAAGGGGAACTTTATCATGGTTCAGTCATTCTTTTTATTATATAATATGAGGGCTTTTATGCATGATTTTTACTGTTTTCTCCCTGTCCCTAAGCCAGACTTTGTACCTTCAACCTCACTTAATTCTAAATTAAATATTTAAATAATGTAGATTTTAAGTACAGTTAAGTAGATTTTAAGTTATTTATATATATATATATATATATATATATATATATATATATATATATATATATATATATATATATATATTTAATGTTAAATACAGGGTGAACAGCAGCGGTCCTAGTACTGGTGGTCCTCCATACTGAACTTGCCAGATCTCTTCATTTACTACATTACTGATTACTGTTTACATTTTATCTGAACTGTATTAGCTCTGAGGATCTGTGACGTTATGAACACATGAATCATAGATAAATACTGTGATCAGTCCTGATGAGTTTGACCTCGTTATCAGCAGTTCAGAGATTGATGTTTATTTTAATGTGATATTAAGATTATGATGAATCATCACACGAGTGTCACTCGTCTACTAGGCGTGACTCAAGATCACATCCTTCTCTTTCAATCTGCCAGTTCATCATCACCTCAGGTTCATGTCTGTAGTGTGTGTGTGTGTGTTCAGTGTTACGGGACGAGTCTGCTCAAACTCAGAGGAATGTAGAGTATTTGTGCGAGTGGAAATCCCAGCCCTGTTCCTGGATCAGAACATTCCTGCATCATGACGCGTGTTGTTGTTTTACAGTCCATGCCGGGGTGAGTTATGAAGTAATACGAGTTACTCATGGGTTAGTCAGGACGTGTGTGTGAAACACATTATACTTGCTTTGATAAGCCACATCACAGACCATCACTTTAACACTTTTTATTTCAATGAAATACTAGTTCAATCATTTTTTAATTGTTTAATATTTGGTGTTTTTAGGGGATTTTACGGCACTAAATTATATCTGCGCTGTGTTTATAATGCATTTATACACTTTTGAGCATAGACCTGAAAAGTAAGATCTGAGGTAAATCTTGAACGCTTTAGAGCGACAGAAGTTTGATCTCTTATTAAAGACGACACTTGGCCGATTATTGCTGAAGTGAATAAAGTTTAAAAAAGTGAACTTAAAATTGTTGTACGTACTAAAGCATAAAAATACCATATGTTTGCAGATATTTAGGAAAAAGGCTGAGTTCACACACTCTTTCCTCTGAAAAACACTTACGGCCAGTGACTTCACTTATTATTTTACATTTTGGTCTGTGTGACTCCGCCCACTGCCTGTTCAGCCAATAGGGCTTCGACACCCTGGGACGAAACACAGCGTATCGTAGCCATGGAAACAACAAACAAACAGTGTCAGAGATCGCAGATTCCACACAACCCAAAAAGCCTCGATATCAATATAAGAATCTCTACGAATAAGAGCATCAAATCGCAGATAAATCAACTTACTCTAAGTCTCCTTGGCTTTCACTGTCCTGTCGCGTCTCAATCTGGCAACCCGTGAGCGTCGAGTCTGAGGAAGCAGGAGAAACAACATTCTCTGATATATTTTGAATTCAGACTGCAGTACCGAAGTCCACCACTAGTGTCATTCTTACAGAACTGTACCTTTACCGTGTTGTTCGGTTGCAGTTCCAAACGCGTCCACTAGAGGAAACTCGTCTCTCGTTCATTTCCAATGCGCTCGTTTCTGACCGCGAGGAGCACAAGTGTGTCTGTTGTTTACAGGACTGTTTAACCTGTTCACATCATGATCGGGGTTAGTGTGTGTGTTCACACAGCAAGCGCCAAAACATTTATTCGTTCCATTACGATGAAGAAAAAAAAAAAATCCAGGGAATGTTCCCAGAAGAACATAAACTTAAAATTTCAGAAAGTTATCTGGTGTGTAATCAAACATTAGCACAATAACATTATTTATACATCGATCATGGAATGTTTCTTTTTCTGATACATTGTTGCTTTCGTTTTTTTTTAAATGTTACTTTTTGTTTCAGAACGTTCCGAGAACATTCAAAAGTAACATTCCCACAATATCTGCAGAACGACACACTGAACGCTTCCTTTAACTCGGCGTTACTAAGATTTTAGTTTTGTTTTAAACGTTCAGAGAACATTCAGAAATAAAGCTTTCACTGCTCTACAGGGATGACATTTCCTCGACATCATCACACCCGTCACACTCACACACACGACCCACACACACACACACACACTGGACAAGATTGATTATAAGATTATTGGAGTTTGTTTTAATATTTCAGTCTACTTCGCAATTTGATGGTAAATTCAGGTGTGTTTGCATAATATATTTGTGTGTGCTGTATATAATTATTTTGTATATATAAATACACACACATGCATGTATATATTTAAGAAAATGTGTTATTAATATATAAAATATTTATATTTATATAATATATATATATATACACACAGAATTTAAGTGCAAATATTTCTTAAATATATACATGCATGTGTGTGTATTTATATATACAAAATAATTATATACAGCACACACAAATATATTATGTAAACACAGACTTTTATTTTGGATGCGATTAATCGCAATTAACTTTTGCACAGCCCTAATATAAATATATATAAATAATAATATATAATTGTATATATTGAAATATATTTGAAATATTTTTTTTTGTAACGTTATAAATGTCTTTAATTGCAGTTTTGATTAATTTGATACTATTCTACTTATACTAATTTCTACTTCAAAATGTTGTGTAATTCAATGTTACTTGCTGCATTCAGAGCTGCACTGTTGGAATGCAAAGTGTGTGTGTGTGTGTGTGTGTGTGTGTGTGTTGAATGTGAATATACAGTAAAGTGTAATTTATTCCTGTGATTTTCATCATCATTACTCCAGTCTTCAGTGTCACATGACCCTTCACAAATCACTCTAATATGAGGATCTGATGATCATAAACATATTCATATTTCATATTCGAGTCATATTTAAGTGGAAACTGACTCATTTTATTTATCAGAGTTCTTTGATGAATAGAAAGTTCAAAAGAACTTTTATCTGAAATAATCTTTTGTGACATTATAAATGTCTTAACTTTCACTTTTGATCATTTTTTCTTTCTTCCTCCACATTTATGAATGGTAACGCCTCATTAAAATGCTCATAGGAGCAGAAGGTCAAAGGTCAGGTTAGCAGCGGTGGCACACACAACCTGTTTTACCTGATCACTTTCACTTTCTAGTTTGCTGTGTGTGTGTTGTGTGTGTTTGAGCAGATGTTGGTGAAGTGAACACAGAAACATGAAGTGGTTTTCACTCGTCTATGATTTCATTAACGCAGGAAGTCGACAGGAAGAGCTCAAACCCACGGTTCTGATGAGTTCCAGTAATCACACACACACACAAGACAGTGACGTACATTTGCAGTGTTGTGTGTAACTCATTGCAAGTAGCTTGAGTTATGTAGCTGATTACTGTTTCGAGTAACTATAGTAACGCATTACTTTTTCACATTTGTTGATTGACAGCTCTCCTGTCCCCATGATCATTGATCAGAGAGATGAAGAGAGGAGGAGTGTGTATCGCATTATTCTAAAAGTAACTTTTCCCTAACACCGTTAGCTCAAGCCCAGGTCACAGAGGACGTCCTGATGTTGATGTTGGACCAGGACTGGTTTTCATGCATCACACACTTAAGAAACAGCTAAACACACACTTTAAGGATCAAAGTGTATTTTCTGAGTGACATTCAGAGCAATGATGCTGTTGATATTGGCGTTACGTGTGCAACACGTGATTTGACATGAAGAGAAACAGCGCCGCCGTGTGTCAGTCTCGGGAACTGCAGCGCTGCTTCATTTTAGAAGATATTTTAATTCTAAATTTATATGATTTCATAACTGTTCTATTTTAATTGCAATTATGGTTATTTTGTTAATTTTAGTGTGGTTTATTTTGATATGGTTTTCATTTCATATTTATTCATTATTTAATTAAGCTAATTAATAAGTGTTTATCTGGATTGCATTCATATTATTTTAATTTGTCAAATTTTTATGGTTTGATTAATTTTAGTGAGTGTTTTATTTTGCATTCATTTTTTTATTATTTTAATTAGAAAATGTATAATTTCATTAATTTTAGTAAGTTTTATTTTATTTTTATTTTTTATATTAATTTTTATTTTTTCATATTTAAAAATATTTTAATTCTTTATTTTATTTTTTTAATTTGTATTTTACATTTTTTTTTAAATTAATTTTAGCAAGTGTTTTATTTTGATTGCAAGTGTTTTTAAATTATTTTAATTTGACATTTTATGGCTTAACTATTAGCTTTTCCTCAATCCCTGCCTGTAGAATGTGTTTCTGTTTACATATAAGTTGCATATTCATATGCAATATCTGTCATCCGCATTAATACTTGCACATTTCCATAAATAAATAATAAGAGTTTGTGCATTATTAGGTAATATTAACTGCATTATTAGGTAATAATAGTGACGAAGCCTCTTCCACACACGTCAGTCAGCGTCAACACACACACACACACACATCTGAATCTGTTTCAGTAGAGATACTGGCGCATTTTTCATCAATAAACATAAAACAGAATAGAGCTTGTGCTAAAAAACGCTTCTGGCCATTTTTAATATTTTCTTGTAAAAACGTTCTCTAAATAATCTTTGTTTTATTTATAGAGTATGAATGAACAGTGTAAACGTGCATTAGTATAAAGCGCACGCGCTCTGGTTCTGCTTCTCACACATTTCATGCGCAATTCCCCAAATGCACGATATTAATAAGCAAGTAATAGGCTAACTAATAATAACTACAACTGGCTCTGTTTGAACCCAAGCGCTTTTGTGAATCGGTGCATTTCTGCAGTGATCATCATCATCATCATCTTCATCCTCTCTGACGCACACCGAGGAGGAATCCCACCGCTCGCGTCACCAGCGCCAGTGGGCGTGGCCTCACCCCGGGCTTCATTCATAAACTCTGCTGCCGTTCGGATGAATGTAACGCGCACTGGAGCTCGTGCCATTGGTGAGCGCTTATAACAGCATGCATTACGGATAGGTGAGTGTTTCCCGCGCGCAGTCCTGATGTTTCACACACCGACACATCTGGCGCTCATCCGCGTGCCCGCGTTTGACTGAACATGCTTTAATGCACTGAGGATGATGATGAAGCGCGTTATGCACGCGTGCGAATCAATGAATCAACAAAACGCGTATTTGGTTAATAATGTAACCGCGATGATGGGAATGTGCGGTGCGTTGCGTTATCATCGCGTCGCGTCGTTTCTCTGTAGCGTCGCGATGCATCAACATTTAAAAAGACTCTCTCGTTCAAAACAGAAATAGTGACGTAAGCGAACCGAACAAGCCGCGCGCGTTACCGGCCGCGCGCGCTGGATTAACTGTAAAACGCTCGTGAGCAACAAAAGGCTGTTGTGTGTGTGTTTCACACTGCAGATAAATCATTCACCTCACACAGGCTTTATGTAACGTGTGTGTGTGTGTGTGTCTCAATGCGTTCACATGAAACCTAGCTGCTTACATCATTCAGACACACACGTCACAACACTCATAATTCATATTCAATTTATTTTCAAAGGTGAAGATTTACTTATTCTAACTGACTGAGACTGAACAATATTTCCACATTTTTAAAAATGTAAAAAGTTTTAAAATTTGAAATACTGTATAATTAATATTCTGCATATATTTTTATATAAATAAAATATAAATGTTAAGATAAAATGTCTAAACTAGTGCATAAACAAATATAATAGATTTATTAGTTAAATATAATCACAATATCGGTCAAATTAATCACATCTAACAGAAAATTGTGTTTATATAATATGTGTGTGTGTGTTTATATGTATAAAATATAACAATTTTATTTTAATATATACATAAAACTGCTATGTTGCATGGTATTTACTCACAATATCTTAAAACAGAAGTATTTTATCAGTTAATTTGTACTTTTACCCTTAACAAATGTAATATATAATATAAATATCAAATATAGGCCAGCGTTGTGTCGGTCACATGACTTCCTGTTCTCTAGATTTCATTAATAAATCCGAACGATGCAGATTCTGTGTGTCCTACTTTCACCACAGCCTCATCTATCCCATAATGCCTCAGATCACATCCGCTAGGAGTGTGTGTGTGTGTGTGAGAGAGAGAGAGAGAGAGAGAAAGAGAGTTGGAGCAGTAGTTTTCTTCATGAATACTCAATGTGCCGTTGGACACTCAGTTTCCAAGCATCACACACACACACACACACACACACTCTCACACACACACACAGGAAGCATCGGCTCGCTGTTTAATTGCGGTCAGAGTTAAAGAGCTTTAACGAATGTTGAATAAAGCGGACGTTTGAGTGTTTTTATGGCTTCTAGTTCACTGGACAAGTGTGTGTGTGTGTGTGTGTGTGTGTGTGTGTGTGTGAGCAGCGTCAGTCCTACCAGAGCGTCACAGTCCGGTGCGTCTCGGCCCGTTTCACTTCACGTCACACACCTGTGATTAACATTCTCATTAGCATCAGCTTGACCTGCACACACACACACACACACACACACACACACACACACACATTCAACAACATGTAAACGTATTAGCATGACATGTAGACGGAGGCGAGGAAGAGATTTAACAGCCGAAAACACAGAACAATCACTGTTGAATCACAATTATACAAATGACCAAATGACGGATGGGTGTGTGTTGAAGAGTTTGATTCTATCAGTCTTTGGGGAGAGTTCACTCGTCCCTTTTAAAAGATGACTCACTTTTTGACTGTGATTGAGTATATGGATTTATTGTATGATTGCATTCAGCTTTGTGTTTCTCTGCTGTCTGTGACCCATTAGAATGGACACACACATACACACACTCACTCATTGACTCACTGACTTACTGACTCACTCACTCACTCATTGACTCACTCACTCACTCATTGACTCACTGACTCACTCACTCACTCACTCACTGACTCACACACTCACTGATTGACTCACTCACTCACACACTCACTGACTCACTCACTGACTCACTGACTCCCTCACTCACTCACTGACTCACTCACTCACTGACTCACTCACTCACTGACTCAGTCACACACTCACTCACTGACTCATTCAATCAATGACTCACTGACTCACTCACTCACTGACTGACTCACTGACTCATTCATTCACTGACTCACTCACTGAGTCACTCACACACTCACTCATTCAATCAATGACTCACTGACTCACTCATTGACTCACTGACTCACTCACTGACTCACTCACTCATTGACTCACTCACTCACTCACTCACTGACTCACTCACTCACTGACTGACTCACTCACTGACTGACTCATTCACTCACTCACTGACTCACTGACTGACTGACTCACTCACTGACTGACTCACTCACTGACTGACTCATTCACTCACTCACTGACTCACTGACTGACTGACTCACTCACTCACTGACTCACTCACTCACTGACTCACTCACTCACTGACTCATTCACTCACTGACTGACTCACTCACTGACTGACTCATTCACTCACTCACTGACTCACTTACTGACTCACTGACTCACTCACTGACTCACTCACTCACTCACTCTCACACTCACTCACTCACTGACTGACTCACTCACTCACTGACTCACTCACTCACTGACTCACTCACTCACTGACTCATTCACTCACTGACTGACTCACTCACTGACTGACTCATTCACTCACTCACTGACTCACTTACTGACTCACTGACTCACTCACTGACTCACTCACTCACTCTCTCACTCACTCACTCTCTCTCTCTCTCTCTCTCTCTCTTCTGCTTCTGCAGGCGTCACACACACGCTTTTGGACCATGAGTGATGAGTCTCCATTACAGACCCGCCTCACCACTGTGAGTAAAACAGTCACAACTCACTGCCAACAAACACAGGTCACACACACACACACACACACACACACACACACACACACACACACACTGGTTACCATAGTAACTTTTTCAAAAAAATAACCAAATTGATTATTGGAAATGTGTCTTCATTTCCCTCAAAGAAATGAAAGTGTGAGTACTGTGTAACAAACATGCAGGAGATGAACTCTGAGAGAGAATACGTTTCTTTGCGAGTTCATTCGCTGCGGACGAGAAAAAACAAAAAACAAAACTAATATAATTAATCTATTTTACATAATAAGAGCGTCTGAGTTAGAAATACACTGACCATAGTTTCAAAATAAATGCGTTCTGCATAGAGCGTAAAGGCTGATCTGGAGTCAGGAGTGATTCACCTGTTCTTTAATGAGGACCTCAGGTGAGGGATGCTGTTGCCATGGAGACGCTGATCCCACGGGATGGACAGATTGACCTCATGCGTGAGGGAAGCCCCTGGGAGGAGCTTGTGTTTGTCCCAGTCGTGCGCACTAAACATTCACGAGCACACACACGCACACACGCACACTAAAGAGAAAGATCATGATTATATTTCACATTTAGGCTGGTTTCTCCACAGAAAGTGAAATGAGACACACACACACTCCTCAGTGGCCTAATTCTGTCTCTAATTTTAGCGCACTATGTCCTCGTTTCGCATTCAGAGAGACAAACTGAAGATCTTTCGTTAGACTTTTGATTATACCGCCAGCACTTCATCATCTCTAACAGTTAGTTGTGTTATTAGACTCTGGAGAACTATCAGACGTCTTCGGTACATTCACTTACCACACAGATGAATTATGGATATTTAATGAAGATACAGTATATTACAGGATTCTAGAGGAGAAAACCGGGATAGTGAATCATTTACTCGTCCTCATGTCATTCAAACCTGTAGGACTTGACCTGAAGTTATTTTGACGACTTGGACAAAAATAACACATTTCTCAAAACATCTGCTTTTAATGCTGCAGCTCCACTGAAGAAAGCAAGGCATACGGATCTGAACAATAGGATGTTGAGTAAATGATGACATGATCATTTTGGGGTGAATTATGCCTTTAATCTGACAGCATTAGTGGAGCGTTTCTAAAGCAGCTTCACAGTAATACACAGGACAATAACAGAATCAATGATGCAAACTTCATCAAATATGAGACAAATTCATTCAGCTGTAAAGCGGCACTAGAAGACAATTCTCTTACCTTCAGTACCTTCAGTATTGAATACTCCAGCTCCACCTGTCTCCGTCATGATTTAGCATTCGGATTCCCCTTCGAATCAGACTTAATGATCAATTATGTTGTACATTAAAATCTTTATTAATCAATGATAATCAATGATTCAGTTGGTTCTGTTCTGTATACCCTAACACCGTGTCCTAACTACACGCGACGCGATAAAATTCCTCCACACTAGACGCGACGCGACTGTGAGACGCCACACGTCAATCAAAAATCACAGCCATTCAGCCTCGCACTGGAAATGGGTAAGAACATAATCAAATCAAGAAATAACATTATTAAAAATCAAAACATTAACAAAATATACTCATTGACTAATTTTGTTATGACGTACAGTTGTTTGCAATTCACTTTGAACGCTATATTACATGCTTTCAAAATCTGAGGTAAATTATCCATTCGCTTGTGACACTGTCACAGCTTGGCCTGTTTTTACCTAAAATTGAATAATATGTACTCATAACCAGTGTAATTTCTTCATTCTGTCAGCCGCGACGTCGCAGAAAGGAACCGTTTCAAATTACACCGTGTCCGAACTACACAATACGCGACGCCGCGACACGCGATAAAAGGTAGGCTATCAGTTTTTGTCCTACCAGACACGACGGCGAAACGCGAAGTTTCTAATAACACGGTTCCTATTTGGTTCCATACTGACAGAATGAAGAAATTACTGGTTATTATGAGTAGGCTACACATTATTTATTTTTAGTTAAAAATAGGTCAAGCGATAATGTATAATTTACCTCAGATTTTGAAAGCATATAATATAGCGTTCAAAATGAATTCTATGCAAACATACAACTGTACTTCATAACAAAATTAGTCAAATTAGTCAATGATTATATTTTGTTAATGTTTTGATTTTTAATAATGTTATTAGGCTACTTGATTTGATTTGTCCTTTACCCATTTCCAATGCGAGTGCGGGCCAGCAGTGCGCTTTCACACAGTGATTTTTGATTGACGTGTGGCGTCTCACCGTGTCCTAATTACACACGACACCGCGATAAAATGTATCTTTTCCATGTTAATCAGAGTTTTTGTCCTAACCAGACGCGACGGCAAAACGCGAAGTTTCTAATAAGGTTCCTATTTCTGCGACGTCGCGGCTGACAGAATGAAGAAATTACACTGGTTATGAGTACACATTATTTATATTTAGGTAAAAACAGGTCACTGTGCCACAAGCGATAATGTATAATTTACCTCAGATTTTGAAAGCATGTAATATAGCGTTCAAAATGAATTCTATGCAAACATACAACTGGACTTCATAACAAAATTAGAGTATATTTTGTTAATGTTTTGATTTTTAATAATGTTATTTCTTGATTTAATTATGTCCTTACCCATCCAAATGTGAGTGCAGGCCAGCAGTTCGCTTTCACACTGTTCTGAATTGCTGTGATTTTTGATTGAAGCCCCGTTCACACTACACGCGATCAAGCGACGCGATACCATTCATTTTCAATGGTGAGCGGGCGACTTCCAGCCACACGCGAGGTCGCGACCGTTGGCGACCGGAGGGGCGTGTCCAGTGACGACAAAGTTGAGAAAATTTTAACTTTATGCAAATGTTGAGCGATTTTCGCGAGCAACAGCCAATAGGAGTGAAGTCGGTGGACCGCGTCACTCTTCAGTGCTGAGTCTGACCGAGGCCAAGTTGAACGAGAAGCTCATGTTAGCAGTCAGAAACGGTCCTATAATGGATGATATATCTCAGTGTACATACAGTGGTGTTCACCGTACTGACTTCGTGACTGAATGATTTTGGGAATCCAGATAGACTGGTATTTGCACGTTTGCTGCAGTTAAATAGCCGCGATGGCAAAGATCACTCACTGTTTCTCGTTCATCTTTAATATTATGCATTTTATGTACTGATTCCATTTATATTTAGACTTTTCCTTCCAAAATATTAGTTTGTAGCGGCAATAAAACGCATTTGTTGTCTAACATAGAGTAACATCCGTGAATGTCACTCACAAACATTAGCAGTAGTGGGAACGCCCTCCAGCGCAGCTAATGTGTGAACGGGGCTTGGCGTCTCACAGTCGCGTCTAGTGTGGACAGACACACTTGCTGTCGCTGGAATTTCATCACGTCGCGTTTAGTTAGGAGTCGGTGTAAGTGGGGTTATCGCTGCTCTCCTGCTCTTATCCACACTAGGCTAACACAACAGAACCAGACCGCCGGTCCAAACTGTATGCTAACTGTCGATCGTATTTGACAAATCCGGACAGAACTGCAGTTTCTTGGATATTCTGGAGGGTTTCTGAGTCCAGCTTTCTGTTGAAATGCTAACACACGTGTGTGTGTGTGTGTTCCAGGACGTTCCTCTGGTGTCGGGCTCTCAGGAGAACTACGTGCTTCTGCTGGTGATGGTGTGTGTGTTCGCCGGCGGGACGCTGATGGTTCTGTCCGTTCTTCTGGTCTTCTGTCACCGATGCTGTCGAGGAGAACGACGATACTCCAGGTCAACATTCACACAACATCAAAGCCTCAGCATTCGTTCACACTCACGACACGAGCAGACGCACAGACGCGGTTATTCCATCCTGGAGAACAGAAAATAATAAAGTTATTCTGGCTAATATAAGGTCTATCGGCACACAATCCTCGCAAATGTTTTTCGAGATGTCTGTTATCTCAGAATAAACCGCTTTCAGGTGTGTGTGTCGTTCTTAAACAAATCAAGACATCTCAGATGCTGGAGTGTTGGGATGAATGATGCCGATATTCTCACATTATGATGTGTGTGTGTGTGTGTGTGTGTGTTCAGAGCCAGTGATGACCTGGAGAAAACCAACACTACATACGTGGAGGAGGGTCAGCCGACTCAAGGTGCTCTTAGTTTTACTCTATTAAGAGTTTAAATATTCACTGTTAAATCGCTTAATAGAATAAAATATTTATTGTTTTTTTTAATATAATGAGATTTAAATATCAAGTGTTATATATCTATATTCTAGAAGTTGGTTGGTGGTTTTGTCCCAAGCGAGAGAAAGATATTAATTAGAGCCCGACCGATAACGGATTTTGAAGGCCGATACAAGTTTTTTTTTTATTTTAAAATCCGATATGCTGATATATCGGCCGATATTTTTTAATTTTTTATTTTAGAAAGGCGCAACATTAGATTTCCCAAGCATTAGTTATTTGTAGTTATTTATGAGTTTTAACCAAAATAATATGATAATGCATTTTAATAAGAAACTTGTTTCTTTTATTGTCACAACAGAGCAGACTGATGATAGCAGCATTAGCTAGCTATGATGAGCCATAATTTAGCAATGGATAACGTCATACTGCAAATTGGAAAACATACATTTTCAATATAACAGGCCAAGGTGAGATTTAATTGTTATTCAAGCAATGTATGTCTCGTGACCAACTCAACGAGTGTTGCCAACAGGGACGGTGTAGAGCGCCCTCTGGTGGACAAACTATACAACTCCAACACTCATGACATGGTTCAAGCGTGTTTCGTCCGTTTTTATTTTATTTTTTAAATATTCATTTATCGGCAATTATAACTGCCGATACCGATAGTTTGGAAAATGCCTAATATCGGCCGATAATATCGACCTGCCGATATATCGGTCTGGCTCTAATATTAATGAAAACATGATCAGTCGTCACGATACTCAAGTGTTCAAAAGTAATTAACAGATCTTGATCATGGTCCGGGAATAAAACAATTCTCAAAAAGCATCAACGAAGATTCGACTAATTATCTGTAGAAATAGCGTGTTTCAAAGAGTCTGAAGTGAATTTAACAAATCTCAAATTTGAAACCAATGTGCATTATTGAGTTTTTTCCTCATCTTCGTCAGACATCACCATCAGACTCGAGAGCGGCGATTCGCTGTCCTCTTCCGGTTGTCATGGCGATACGAACACGGATCACTTCCTGTCTGCGTCCCTCACCGGGCGACGGGTCTCTTTCAACGAGGCCGCCATCTTTGACCAGAGCGCCAAAGACCAGGAGAAAGGTCGAAGGTCAGACACGGTTTCTTAACCTTTCACTTCTAATACTTTGGTCAATTCGAAAATGATTTGTGCACCTATATATTATTTATTGAAAAGAATTAAAAGCGCAGTTTCACAACTATCCTTGTATTGTGGTCGAGGTTATTATGGGATTTAGACTGCAAGTAATCACTTTAGACACTTTTAGAGAGAGTAATTAGTACAGTAATCTAACTACACTATATCCTGAGCCGTGCTTCACTGACACGCTGCACATTACTAACAATCACAGCCTATGCAATTTCATAATTGCGATTATTCAAATCAGTTTAAGCGCGATTACATGTAAATCCAACCCGATCTCACGGGAATTCATACGAATTTTACGAGGTGGCTAATTCGTAACAATTCGTACGACCTCACTCGTACGAATTTGCTAAATTGTACATGTTTTACAAATAAGCCAATTCCTATGAATTCGTATGAATGACCTACCCCTGACCCCGCCCCTAAACATAACCGTCACGTGGGTTTAGACAAATCGTACAAATTCGTACGAGTGAGGTCGTATGAATTAGTACGAATTAGCCACTTTTGAATCACTCGTACGAATTGGTCGTGATATAGCGTAGGTAAATCGTGCAGCCCTCTCTCTCTCCGTCAGGTACACACTCACAGAAGGAGACTTCCATCACCTGAAGAAAGCTCGTCTCACACACCTGCACATCCCGACGCCGGCGCTGAAGATCCTCACCATCATGGAGTGTGATTCCCCGGAGAACAGCGTGACGGTCACCGAACAGCCCTCCACACACCCGTCTCTCTCCATATTCCAGGTGACACACACACACACACACACACACCTCATGCTTTCAGTCTAAAGGGCACTATCGAAATAAAGTGCAAGCGATATTTTATTTGTGTATTTTCTCAATGACACTGATACAGCATTTGTGCATAATAATGACAAAAACAAACAGTTTAACCCTCTCGTGCTCTTTGTGTATTGGTCACAGTTTTTTTTCAATTAAATTACTATATTTTCGTTTGATTTTTTAATGTTTTTTTAAAAAAAATTCATAATCACATTTACTCTAAAAATGCGAGAAAATCAAAGCACTAAACCTAACCCAGACCGTTAAACCTGTTCCAATCATGTCCGTGATTTGTGTGTGTGTGTGTGTGTGTGTTCAGCCCGCTGAGGGCCCCGTGCCGGAGGCTCCAGGATTGTGGATCAGTCAAAGCCCCAGCTGTGCTCTTCCCGGAGACACACTCAACTCCACCCTGACCACCAGCACTGAACACACCGGCAGACCTCCCCGATCACACACCGTGAGTCAGTGCCGAGAAACCAGAACAGTTAGGGGCGTGGCCACTGTAGCAGACTAAGAGTTAGGGGCGTGGCCACTGTAGCAGACTGAGAGTTAGGGGCGTGGCTACTGTAGCAGAGTGAGAGTTAGGGGCGTGGCTACTCTAGCAGACTGAGTTAGGGGCGTGGCCACTGTAGCAGACTGAGAGTTAGGGGCGTGGCCACTGTAGCAGACTGAGAGTTAGGGGAGTGGCCAATGTATCAGACTGAGAGTTAGGGGCGTGGCTACTGTATCAGACTGAGAGTTAGGGGCGTGGCTACTGTATCAGACTGAGAGTTAGGGGCGTGGCTACCGTAGCAGATGGAGAGTTAGGGGCGTGGCTATCAGACTAAAGCAGACAGATTATGATGTTTGAGTTGGGGAGGTGCTACGTGAGAAAGGGGTATTGCAAAATATGCTGTATTTGCGTAATTCCGCTAGTATCGTACAAACTACAATCTCCATTTTAAAGCTGCCGTTCTGAAAAGCCCAGTTTGCTCAGATTGGTCAACTGGCCGGTCTGTTGTGATTGGTCAAATGCTCAGAGCGTGTCAGAAATGTAGCGCCCCTTACCAATTCAATTCACATTCACACACAAAGAAGCTCTTGAAGCTCCGCCCTCTACGCCTAGAGCAGAAGCTCATTAGCATTTAAAAGCACACACACAAAATGACGTGTTTTTACTGCCCCCCTTAAAAATGATAATGTCAACATGCAGTAAAAAAGTATCTGTGGGGTATTTTGAGCTAAAACTTCTGGGAACAACAGTGACTTATTTTACATATTGTAAAAAGGATCATTAAACCCCTTTAAATACGTTTGATTAAGGATTGTAATATGAGCCGGATGTTCTCCATGTTACCTGTGATCGTCGGTTCACTCCTGATTTTCCTCTCCAGGTTGAGGTGATAAGCAGAAGCCTGCTGATGGACAGAGATGTCACTTCCTGTCCAGCTCAGGGAACCATGTTCCACTTCCTGTCTAAGCTCAGACGCCACGCCAGCCTGGAGGGAGCGGGTCCGTTCTTCAGCGTCAAGAAATGGAGACTCGACACCATCCAGAGAGCAGCGAGTCTTGATATGAGAGGTGATATATCATGTAATTATTAAATGATTAAATTTCGTTGGAGGTCAAATATGATCGCAACGGACGTTAATCAGCTATCGATGAACACGTCAAAACTAATGATCAAAGACTTCAGATTTTAGCCTAGAATCACAGGATTCCTTTAGGATTAGCAAAATCGCACCGGCACCAGCTTAAGTCAACTAGAGTCATCCGTGCATGTCCTTACCTGGCTATCCCTGCTCTTCTTTTAGGTTCCCCGCGGAGACGTGTGTTTCAGAGGCAGCGGGCGGCCAGTGAGACTCTGGACCAGGGGGAAGAAAACTTCCAGGGTGGAGTCGACGACTTTCTGTTGCAAAACCCACAGATGGAGCCGCCTAGACGCCTCTCGGCCGGTTCTCTGGACGCCAATGCAGGAGCTCCTCAGGCCCTCAGCAGGTACGGTTAAAATATCCCAGAAGTTCGGGCATGGTGACCAATCCTGCAGGGTGGAACAAAAGTCCAGGATCAGGGTTGAGCGCTCCTGGATTAGGGCGGGGTCCCAGACAGCAACATAGTCTCGGCCCAGATCTGAGTTTCAGGAGTCGCAGTCCAATTCCAAATCAATCCTCGAGTTGTCAAAAGTAACGACCAAGTCGGTACTAAAATTTAAAGAGTACCTATTATGTCATTTAAATTGTTCCTAATATTGTTCTGGGAGTCCCCAACAACAGTTTTACAAGCATGCAATGACAAAAAACACATTTGTTGTCTTATAATATGCATTTATTTTTACCTGATTTGCCCACCGACTCCCATATGAATCGTTTAGCGAGTCCTTTTCCAAAACCCGCCTTTACGTGACGCTAATCTGCGGTGATTGGTCAGATGACCTAGTCAGTTGTGATTGGTATTCTCTGTGCAGAAAAACGGAACTCTATCACCTTAAATGGGTTCTCAACTCTGGTCCTCGAGACCCACTGCTCTGCATATTGTGTATGTCCGTATGTCTCCCTCATTTAACACACCTGATTCAGATCCTCAGCTCGTTAGGATAGAGCCGGCTCGCGAATCCATACTTTATAGCGTTTAGGTTTGTGAAGCAATCATCTTCAAAACGACGCGAACACAGAACAAGGTTTGGGCTATACTTGTGTGGTATAGCAGTACTTGTATATATGAACTGCAGCCACTTAGTCTTCAAATACTCCTCACTTGGCAGGTTAAAAAAGTTCGCTTTTGCGTCGCACTTCAAAACACAGCGTCTCGTCCACATGATTGTTTTCCGAAGCCCAGATCTCGAAAAACGACAGTCCAAAAAGGTGCGGTGGGTCCAAACCTCCATGCTCTCAGACCTCCCTGGCCAGCCCAGGCAGGGTGGCCCGTCCTGGGCCAGTTTCAGATTTGCCCGTCACCCCTGGAGCTCCGGTTTTCCCTAGCGTCTCCGAGCGCAATAAGTGGGCGTTTCTTATTCAAATAACTTGTCAAGTTGACGTCAACCAGATAAAGGAAAAGCATCGTTCTTCGAACGATTCATATCAGCGACTCAGAGTCGACTCTTACTTTTGAGAGACAATAACTTTGTATACGATGAACTTTCATGTTTAAAACTTTGCAGGATGTTTTCGTTCACTTAGATCTATGTTAAACACTACATCAAGGGCAATTTTCAAAAATCCATAATAGGTACCCTTTGAAAAAAGTGATGATACCAGCATTTCTGTCAACAGATCATCCTAATTCACCGTAAATTGCAATGTTTACCTTTCTGTCTGGAGATTGACCATGTCTTTGCACTCCTTCAGGTTAGAGGTAGAGGCTGTGATGGAGCTCAAACACAACACAGATGCAGTGCCCAAAGACACGACTCCAGCGTCCCCCGGCTCCCAGGAGATGGAGGAGATGATGGCAGGAGCTTCAGGAGAGTTCGGTCCACCGAGTCTCGATCAGCCCAGCTTATACCGGGACATCTGGAGTTTGAGAGCGTCGCTGGAACAGTACGCCTCCTCGGACCTGAGCAGTAACGACAGAGACTCCACTCGCAGCGATGCGGACAGCGTTTGTTCAGCAGGAGCGTCACGATCAGGCGTCCCCAATTACCAGTCCCAAGACATCGATGACGACATGGATGAGCTGCCGTACGACGATGTGGTCCGGGACGGCGGGTCGAGGAGAAACAGACGGGACAGTGTAGATTCTGAAGGAGAGACGAACAACCGGAAGCTCCTGCAGATGGACAGCGGATACGCCTCAATCGAGGCTCCTTGCAAGGCTCCCGAGGAACTTAGGCTTTTCGGAAGTAGCTCTGCGAAGACCGCATCCGAACGCAGGCGCTTTTTCACCAATTCCGGCCGCAAAGGCACGGTTTGCGAGAGTTTCGAGGCGCGACTCTTTAAAGAGGAGCTGGAAGACGAGGCGAAAGCTTCCCAAGAGACGCAACCCCGGCCTCGCTTCCGCCGGCGAGACTACAGCATCGACGAGAAGACCGAGGCGCTGTTCAACGAATTCCTACGGCATGATCCTCAGTTCGACCAGCAGGGGTCACCCTCATTACGGCACCGGCACCGTTCCCGTATTCATCTCCGGAAGCAATGGCAGCGTAGCAAACAATACAGCGATCCCGGAACCGTCCGATACTCGCCATCCCTGGAGCGACAGCGCTGCTATCCGCTACGCCGAGGCGACAGCGCTAACTACCCCTTGGACACGCGCTATCATAGCACCTTGCCTCGCATTGCTAGCGCGGCGGATGAGGAGGGAAGCGAAGGAGCGGCGGGGACAGAATCGCCCGAGCCGGAAACAGTCGGACCGGACCAGGAAGGTGCTGGTCCACCCTCGGGTGCTGGAAGTTCGGGTCCAGATGTGGAGGAAAACGCCAACAACAGCAGCAACAACACAAGCCGGGATTTCTTTACATCACAACCGCTGGAAAATAGAGCGAGGGACTGTGGGATAGTGGAGGACTTTGCTAATCTCGCAGACTCGCATAAACACTCACAGATGGAGGTCGTGAACCAAGACGGGCCGCCGTTGATGACCACATTTACATCTCATTTGCATTCCCATACAGATTCTCTCACGCCCGATTCGGGCTACAAGCATCACACCTATACTGACACAACTCCGTCAGACAAACTGGCCTCCACGCTGGATGACCGGATATACTCCGATCTGAGGACTCAAAGAGGAGGTCAGGAATGTGTCGTGAACGTAAGCCGCACCTCAACGGATCTCGAAGAATAAATTGCTGGCTACGCCGAGAATGATAACTATAACCATAAAGTTGTAATAGTCGCTATAAGTCTAGGAGAATAGCAGTCACACCTAGGGTTGGGTATCGAGAATCGAGTATCGATTGGAACCGGGACTAACTTTTCGTTTTTCCCGGAATCGTTCAAAAGTTAAAATTTCGATTCCTAGTTTCGATATTCACACTCCGCCGAGCGGAAGAGGAAACCGCTGAACAACACCAATGAAGAAGCGTCTACCTGAAGTGTTGGCATAACCGCGCGAGTCGAACATGAGTAGCTTACGTCGGCGGTCCAAAGTGTGGCTTCAATTTTCTAAAAATAACGAAATCTCAGCAAAATGCAGAGTATTTCCCTTTAGAAAGGAGTATTTCCTTCAGAAAGACCGTTGGCTAGCAAGGTTAGCTAAACTTTTTTGACCCTGCCTCTTAAAAGAATCGGAATCGAGAATCGTTGGGAACCGGAATCGAAACAAGGAATCGGAATCAGAATCGTTCAAATTCAAACGATACCCAACCCTAGTCACACCACAACTGTAACGCTAACGACACAGAGGAACAATATTGCAGGAATCTCTTTTTGAACATTGACAGCCAATCAGACTTTAAAGAGCTCGAGCATTTAAGGCGGTATACGACAAAACCGCAGCATGCACTTGTATTTAACAGAATGATATTGTCTGCTGGTGTGGATGCCCATATAGTCATCGTTATAGTTATCGTTCTAGTTTAGGTCAAGTTTTCACGAACTACTTTTCCAGGGTGCTGGGCTACTAACGTCATCATTGCGTCAAGCACAACTCAAGCTAACGTCACGAATGCAAAACAAGACTAAAATATAATTAGCATTCTTAACATTGCACAATGGCCGCCCATTTGGAATTTTATTTGTTCAAATAACTAATTTAATAAATAGTTTGCGGACAGGTTGTGTAGTAACGCTTGTCGTTCGGTGCCGGTTCTGAGGAACTAGAGAAAACCTCATATTGAGACAAGTGACAATAGTGCGGCAGAATAGTAAAAAAAAACGTTCACTTTGGTATACAAGCATGAAATTTGGCACAGGTTCTCTTTAAGGGACTCTATTTTGGAAAAAGACATTGGCCACTCAAAAATTCAATATGGTGGCCATTTTTCAAGATGGCCGCCATTACTATTCAATAGAGCCCGACCGATAAAGGATTTTGAAGGCCGATAACGATACAAATATTTGTTGGTTTTAAAATCCGATATTCCGATATATCGGCCGATATTTTTTTTTTCAGAAACGCGCAACAAAACATTGACAGATTTCCCTAACATTAGTTATTTGTATTTATGTATGAGTTTTAACTAAAATAATATGATAATGCATTTTAAAAAGAAACTTGTTTCTTTTATTGTCGCAATAGAACAGAGGAACCAAAGCTCATTAATGGTAATGTTAGCGGTCTTAGACTGATGATAGTGGGATTAGCTAGCTTTGTGGTTAGCTAGTCTATGATGAGCCATAATTTAGCAATGGATAACGTCATACTGCAAATTGGAAAACATGAATTTTCAATAGAACAGGCCAAGGAGAGATGATGCGTCTCATTGCTAAGAAATACTTCAGTCACATTGTCAAAAGTTAAAAAGACAGTCAGTCAAGTACGCTGGAACAACGTTTTTTATTTTATTTTTGAAATATTAATTTATCGGCCATTATAACTGCAGATACCGATAGTTTGGAAAATGCCTAATATCGGCCGATATATCGGCATGGCTCTACTATTCAATGCTTATTTCAATTATTCAAACAGTGATCAAAGCATAAAATGTTATACAAATACACTCTATAGGACATGTTAATGAAATGATAAAAAAATCCAAGATGGCCACCATTTCTACAAAAATCTGCCAAATACCTTTAACTTAAAGGGTTAAATTGAGCTCTGATAGAAATGGTGGCCATCTTGAAAATGATCGCCATCTTGAATATTTGAGTGGCACACACCTTTTCCCACACCATTCCCTTTATCAAATTTTATGATAGCATCACTATTTGGAAAAAAAAGATGTAAGGATTCAAGAGAAAATGGCGGCCATCTTGAAAAATGGTTGCCATCTTGAATTTTTGAGGGAGTAGCATCGTTTTCCCAAAACACGTTCTTAAGAGAGTACTTTCACAAAATGTTACGTCTACATCACTGTTTGAACGATTGACAAAATGGGCATTTGACAGAAATAGCGGCCATCTTGAAAAAATGGCCGACATGTTGAATTTTTGAGAGGCCAACGCCTTTTTCCTAAAATGTGACCCTTAGAGAGTATCTGTGCCAAATGTCATGCTTGTATACCAATTTGGTATTTAAATATGCCATACTTCAGTTGAACGTGAAACAAGATGAATACAAGCGTGATGCATGCTGGGATCAGTAGCAATAATTAGATGAGGCGTGTCATTTTTCTTGTAACTCGGTTTAAAACGCAGGGTTGAGTATCGCTGGTACACTGACCCTCGGGAAACGGTCATTATTTTAGGGAGTCTGTTCAGTGATTGAACTTTACCTTTAAAACAAATAAGAGTTTGAGCTGTACGGTTGCATTCATTGAACTTCATCACACACACACTGATCTGAGGTCAAAGGAACTTCCACTGTGAAACCGCTTCAGAAATCAGCACGGGTCATGTCTAATCTAACCAATCTAGATCACACTTTCATAAAGTCCCATCATCTCCTACTCTTGTACAGTCAAACCAAACTTTATTCACATCATCAGTTTATCGCTATAGTTTAGAACAATATGAGCAGAACTAACTAGTAAAAAATATATCAAAAATGATATCTGGTGTCTGAATAATCTGAAAAATATCCCACAATGCACCATCCAGAACATCACGAGTCCTCATTACTAAATCATTAATGCTAACAATCCCAAACAGCGACATTGTCGGCCCACACCTGGAATCCGTGTTTAGCGGGCCGGATCAATGTTGCAGTCTGGGATATCAGCCTCAATATCTCAGTTTTCATATCATACACGACACATTTATGACCATCGTTGTACTGTGACATTCAGATTTAGCAGGTTGTAGAGAATTGTATATATGTGTACATCCACATCACTCTGAATTGTCATTTTTGAATTATGATTCCTTTGCAATAAAGGTAATTTTGTTGGTTTTACGCACAAATCATGTTTATTGGCGGGAAAAACAACAATCAGGTTGACCGATTTAAATCGCAAAGGCGTAGCCTACATGTTTGTTGAATTAAATTATCTTTTTATTTAAACAATAACGAGTCAAAATATTTGTATAAATATGCAATTTTTTTGTAAACAGAAAAGATTCCTTGAAAATACTCTTTAATCACGGTTGAACAGGTGAAACGGTTATTCGTCTGGCGAGTTTTATATATCAAAGCAAACACACAAAATGAAGTATTACATGATGCCAAAATAAAAACTGAGCTATAAATGGTTACCTGTGGCGCTGAACTCTTGCTGGGGGTCGTTGCCATGGAAACAGCCGTGTAAGAGGCCAGAGGTCACCCGCCAGAGATGACCCGGGACCGTCTGGCCTTTTCCTCCCACAACAATAATAGCAGATTCATTGAATTAATCGTGTGAATAAAGAATAGGTTTCCACCAGCTTCAGTCATCCATCAACAAACGCCTGACATCACTTCCTGTTGAGAGAATCTCTCAAAGAACTGAGTTTGAGAACACAAAATAGAAATAACGGCCAAGTTTCGCTTTTTGTTGTTGAATTTTTAACTTCATTGGAAAGGTACGAAACTTGGTAAATGTTCTGGCGCTAACTGTGTGAACACACACACACACACACACACACACACACACACACACACACACACACACTAATCCCGATCATGAGGTGATCAGGTTAGACGGTCCTGTAAACAACAGTCACACTTGTGCTCCTCGAGCGGCGGATCGATCCTGAAGTATCGATACTTCGATACTGACGTGGTATCGAAAAGGATCGATCCTCACATAAAAATATCGATCCAAATGTGTATTTTTTAACCAGTAATTTTTTTTTATTAATTTAGCATGCGATTCAGTGCGAAAAATAAGCTTCTAAGTGGAAAAATAAGCGAATGTTAGCGGGTAATTGTGTAGGATAAAACCTTCTCTAGTCATCTGTATACAAGACGAAACCAATCAATCACGAGACAAAACCAATCAATCACAGAGAGCGGATGCTGGTGCTTCGCTGAGCTCACAGACCCAGTGCGTTGCTTAGATGACAGAGAAACAATCTGGAGTTATTTCGCAATAAACAAACCAAACCTCTACATAACGATTTAAAATGTTGACGTCAGCAAGATCTTTTTAATGAAATTAATATTTTTATTCAACAAGGATCGAAATTGATCAAAAGTGAAAGTCGAGGGTTTTACACTGTTAAAAAAAACTACTTCATATAAATGCTGTTCTTTCAACTTTGTTCATCAAATAATTCTGCATAAAATGTAGCATGGTTTCCAACAAAATATGAAAGTGATTTCAACATTGATAATAATAAGAAATGTTTCCTGAGTAGCAAATCAGCATATTAAAATGAATTATCATCATGACTGGAGTAGCCTAATGATGCCGAAAATTCTGCTTTGATCACATGAATAAATTACAGTTTACTATGGCATAGAAAATAGATAGCCTATGTTAAATTGTTAAATTGTAATATTACAGTTTTTACTAAGAGAAATAAAAATCTTGACTTTTGAACAGTAGACTAGTAGGCTAGTACTATAATTAGGATAGTTTTGTAAAAGTCACTGACTAATTAAAGGGGAGTTGAGAGCACAAATCACAAAATAGCTATTAAGGCCTAGTAGTCATGAAAACGTGTTCAGATTTAACAAGTTCACATGCATGCTTTTAAAATGAAAAAGTATCGATATCGGCAATACTGGCCCTGTATTTACTTGGTATCGGATCGATACAGAAATTTGCAGTATCGCCCATCAATGAACGAGAGACGAGTTTCCTCTAGTGGAAGCGTTTGGAACTGCAGCCGAACAACAAGATAATTTACTGAGAGATCAGACGCACATCTGACTGGAGCACAGCTGCTTTAGGTTCAGGGCTTTGATTTTATCGCGGTTTTAGAGTAAAACGTGTTTTGGAATCTATATATATTTCACATAAAAATTGAAAAAGGTATTTTTGTGAAATTTTCATAACAATACGCATCAAATTCTGGTACTTTTTTTTTAAAGTTCACTTTTTAAAACTTACTGTGCTTCAGCAATAATCTGCCAAGTGTCGTCTTTAATTAGAGATCTCTAGATTTCCCACAGTTTAAGATGGAAATGCAGTTTTCAGGTCTATGCTCAAAAAGTGAATGATTGGATTATAAATGCGGCGTAAATATAGTTTACTATAAACAAATCCACTAAAAATACTATCATAAAACTAAAATATAGTACACTGAATTCATTGATGCACGTACCATTACGATGAAGATAAATCAAATGTAAAAACGTTCGGACAGAAGTGACCGAGGGTTGGAAGTGCGCTAGCTACGTCATAATTACCGTAATTACGAGATTCCAAAAGCGCTCACATCCTCACCGAACTTGATTTTCAGAGCGCTACTTGTACCATGATGCGACCGCTGCAGATTCCCATAATTCCCAGTTCCGTCACTTGCGGTCATCTTGAAATAAAGGTTTTACAACATGGCGTAAACATAGCAAAACATTAATGTTTCGTAAACAGCATAAAACACTCTGGCGGATACACAATGTCAATCGGAAACATCTTTACGACTTCAAAACAATACAATATTATGACAACATAAACAAATGTTCTTTTTGCAATTGAACGGACAAGTTCACACAAAATTATGTCAAAACGCTCAGGAAGTAGTCCTGTAAATATAGTCATATCTTACGTAGATGTAAACACTTGTGTAGCGGTATATCAGACTCGTGCATTCGCTCTTAAAGTGACAGTAGCCTAATATTCCCGCGGTGTTTTTAAAGTAAATCAAAAGACAAAGAAAAATCACTCACTGAATCATTCGTAGCTTTAATCCTCTGGGGTTGTTCGTTTCAGAGTCACACTCGGGGTGTTCGGGTCCAAATGGACCCAAAGGGCGGGATTCATATTTTAAAATAAATAAATAAATAAATAATATATATATATATATATATATATATATATATATATATATATTTTACTCGTGTTTCATAATATTTTTTCTTTTCTTTTTTTTTGGTGTTTTGAGAAAATTTCAAAATATTTTTTTTTTTAAATTAGTATCAATGCAATAATTATGACCAAATTTCCCCCCCATTGAACATAATAGAAAAAAATATTTGTATTATTATTATTTTTTAAAAGCTGTATTTCATTTTAGAGTCAAGCCTAGGCCTCATAAAAGCAATTTTTGAAATGAGATGGATGCCATCTGGTGGACAAACTGAGCATTTTAAAAATGCAAAACGCATGTATAATCTGAATTTTTTGGTGTGTTTGTGTATAAAAGTGTGTTCGAGTGTGTGGATGTGTCTGTTTTGCTCTCTTGATGTTTTATACAGGGCTTAAAGTGAAAAATATTCTTCTGACTGAAATTTTTTTCAAGCTACTTATACTTTTGAACGGGATATTATCATTAAAACTGAGATTTAACAAATAAAGACATGGTTGTGCAATTTTATATATTCTAAAATATATAAAATATTATATTACTATGTATTCTCTTCACTGTATGTGTACGCATAATACAATAAAACGATACAACCCTGTCTGTTTGTTAAATGTCAGTTTTAATGATAAATAATGTTTCATATTTTTAAAACGAAAACAAAAAGAAGCAGGTTTGTGTTTTAGCTATATTTCGTGTTGTTATAAATATATGATAATCAATGTGCGTTGCCTGAACCACATTTGTGTGGTCATTGATATGTTTATGATAATAATTATGTTCATTTATAAATGAAAAGAGGATAGGGTTGCCAACTTTCTGATTTCGAAATAAGGAACGGAGGGGGGGGGGGGGGGGTGTGTTGGGTTGGGGTTATTTCATATAGCATATTATAATCACTTATTAGGCCTATATTAATTTATAGATAAGTATAAAGTATGCCTAATCAATGACTGTACCACATACTCTAGATATATGAAGGCTATCATGATCATTTTTCCAACAATGAACCATGGATTTATTTAGTTTAGATTTTTTTTTAGTTGAATTAATCACGCGATCAGCATGGCTATCCGTTTTCTCCTAAATAAAAGCTCAAGGGTTTATTTTAAGTGTAGAAATAGGACAAAAGTATTTTAATTTTTCTATATTATAGTGTAATGTTGATTAAAATATACTTTTGAAATATTCGTTTTCATTTATATAGTAGCCTATATAGGCTATATGGATTTTACGTCATAGGAATAATTAAATAAATTATTATTACATTATTATAATAATTGTTTGGCATCCTAAAACACCATTGATAATGTAATGTAGTAGACTGAGACTCTCATAACTAAAAAGATGTTTGAGCCCTCTTTATTGTCCTAGTACAAATCAATGCTTTATCTTTGTTTAACGAGCAGTTCATGGGTTGAAGCTCTTAATTTTGACTACACTGATGCATTTAACCTCAAAATATTTTTAAAAAAAATCTTGCGGGGGAGCAGTCAGTAAAACATAAGATTATCTTTTAAAATCGATTGTTTTTGGAACAGTTTTTCCCTGTGAGTGAGACTGGAAAACCCGTAGTGGATGAAATCAGAGTGATAACAGAGCGCTTAGAGTGCAGAGAGGAATGTGCTTAGACTCCAGTCCTGGTTTTGCGTCCACGCCGTTAGAAGCTCAAGCTCGCAGGCAAGATCGCTCTAGGTCTCTAGATTAGAGGATATTTTAATTAATTTGCGGTAAAACTAGTTGATCACGAGTGGAGTGGCTCAACTGGTGAGGTCTTCATTCATAGTCTGTCTGAGATATATTAGAAGATGTGTCTGTCATGGATTTGCACTGAACTGATTCTCAAAAATACGGAACAAAGTGCGTTCCGTATCAGTTCAATACGGAACGAGTCTTTTATGTGACAAATACGGAACGATTCCGTATTATACGGGACGGTTGGCAACCCTAGAGGAAGAGTTGATAACTGTTTACACGAGAACGCTCGCGGGTGAAAACGTAAAAATATTTTATCGGATGTACCTTTCGTTTACACGGCGACGGCGTTTTTGAGGCTCAAAAACGCAAAAAAGTGAAACCACCCTCCAGAGTGGAAATCTGAAAAACGCTCTCCCGTCGCGTTCCCGTGTAAACGGTAAAAACGCAAAAGTCTGCTTGACAGTGAGGTTTGTACGCAGGCGCGTGGACTTGGTGTTGCTGTAGTATGCACTCCTAGCCGCCTGAAGTGCATACTACATTGAATATCACACACTTTTGGGTCTCCGGCACGCGGATTTCCCACACGAAACGCTCGTCTAAAACGCAGAATTAAAAAAAAAAAGATGACGCCACTTTTGCGTTTTCTCTTCAGAATCGTTTCCGTGTAAACATAGCCTGAATGACGCGATCAAGAACGCGCTGTTAGCAGCGTCCTCTCGTTCTTGGGAGTTTGTTCTCCCGAGTCGAAGTTGGCAAATCCGAACTACCAAGGACGCAAGTCCGAAGTTTGCGTACTTAGTGTTTTTGAGAAACGACCAATATTGACCCGCGTTCTGTTTTCTATCATGCAAACAGAAGCCGCAGCTACCGCAGCAAACGAGCTGTAGCCTCGCCTGACGAGATTGAGTGAACAGGGAGCAGTTTTTCCGTGAGCGGGAATTGGAAAAACCGGAGTGGACCATAAGCAAACCTATTACAGAATGCTTAGAGTGGAGAGAGGAACGTGCTTTCGCTCCACTCCAGGCTTTATCACATCCCCCCTCAGCAGGGTGAATACGCATCATCTTTCCTTAATTTAAGACCTATTCAAACTAAAATTAAGACATTTATCACACTATTTGCGAAATGAAAGCCTATATACGGCCTTAAAATTATGAAAAGTTAATTTAAGACATAAGGACAGACGGGAACCCTGCAATTGACGAATATCCGTCGAATAGGTTCACGCCCACTTGTGGGGGAAAACAAACTAGACTCCCCATAGACTTCAATACAAAATAACGGCAAAAACTAACGTCCGTACACAGCCGACAGACGTAAATAACTTAAGAAATCACTTATATAAAACATGTCAAGTCATTATATGTCCACCCTGCTGCCACAGAGCGTGAAAGATTCAAACAAACTTAATTTGGTCAATTTAAAAACATATTCTCCCAGCATCAAATTGGGGCAACAGCCCCACCCAGTGGCCAGAGGTGTCTTTCCCAGATATTACTTGTACCTAATCGAGTCACCAGATAAGCCCCTGAATGATTTTATTTCGGTTTTTAAAGTAAAAAACCTTAATGTATATTATGAATTAATGATGGCAGGTAGCCTGGGGAAGTTGATAACGGGCATAAAAAATGTATCTTTCACGTTCTATGGCAGGCAGGGTGGACATATAATGACTTGACATGTTTTATATAAATGATTTCTTAAGTTATTTACGCCTGTCGGCTGTACAGACGTTGGTTTTTGCCGTTATTTTGTATTGAAGTCTATGGGAAGTCTAGTTTGTTTCCCTCAAAAGGGGGCGGGGACAAAATTGACAGTTAAGTTCCCGGATGTGCCGGTTGTGCGTATAGACTCGCTGCAATTAACGGAAATCTGTCGTAGCGACGGAGAACTTTAAGCCCTGTTTATAGATTCACCCCTTCACTGTTGTGTGCTTTTTTCAAGATCGTGGCTGATTTGTAGATTGTACGCACAAAAAACTCTGTATTTTCACATTTTTGCCAATTTCCCATGCGGGTCTGTGATTTTTTAAAAATCAGAGTGCAGTCAGTGTAGTTTTGTGACTTGAATTCATCCGATCATGTTCGACAATCACTGTAGCTTTAGAAATTCTTAATTTTATACTTTAGAAGACAGAAACTAGAAAATAGAGTGAAAACTACAATTTTCCATACTTTCCCAAACTAAATAATAGTTATTTTGATAATTGGGTGTTTTTGCGAAATTGACGCGTTTCCATTCCAATTCCATTTGAATTTTTGCGCGATTTAAATGGTAATGGAAACGTGGTTTCTATTGCATATAGTGAATGCACAGGTCTAAAGAGTGCGTTTTCTTTCTGTTCAGCAAAATAAAGTCGTTTATTTGGAATGAATTGTGAACATCATGATTAAACGAGTAAATGCTAACTTGTGTGTTTTGACCACAGCCAATCCGCTTTCTCCAATCAAACACACAGGCAAATAAAGGACCATGAGCCTCAGCTTCAGTTGGGATGTGTTTTATATAAATAATACTTAAAAAATATTTATCGGGAAAAACAAACCAAATGGGGGAAAAATGAACCCAGACGTCCTGTGGCGATCAGCTCTCCGTCCAGACGCGTCCCAGCATGCAGTTTATAGTTTATCATCATCCGCAGCGATTGCTCTCTACAATAACTGATGTCACCCTTTACATCAAACATCTGCATCTGAAGCAGCAGGAGTAACGGGAAATTAAAAGACGGTCTAAAACTAAACGGATGCTGATCGGCCGAACGGATGACGCTCGGCGGCGACAGAGGAGGATTGTGGGAAACATCTCCACTCTCTAACAGCGTTCTCAAGTCAAGTCAGTCCAGACCAGAGGAACGAGTGTCCTGGCACTGTGTGTGTGTGTTCATCATCTTCATCATCATCATCATGGCAGAGGTGTGCGTCGGGGACAGCGCTCAGTATCGACTGCTGGGAAACAACATAAACCTGCGGAGAGAGAGAAATATAAATATATATTTTGTAAATGTACTCCCGCAGCATGTTCGTATTTCTTCATTTTAATAATAAAAACTTTAATATGATGAAAACGTTCAAAACCGTTTCATTTTACTGCAAATTCGCATAGTCTAAAGATAGGCATTTTCTTCATGTAAATGATCTTGTATCTCGACCAATCCCGGCCGTCCGCATCAGTGTGATCTGCTGTAGTCGTTATGCAGCGTTCTCGTAACACATTGTGATTTGACGGCTTTGCATTTGCAATTTCCGTTTAATGTGAGAGGAAAGAGTAAACAGGTTTCCATCCGACAGAGCAGAGCTGAAGACGAGAGCGCTAAATATAGAGAGAGAGACTGAGTCACCGACTCCATCAGAGAGAGAGAGAGAGAGAGAGAGAGAGAGAGAGAGAGAGAGAGTCTGAGTCACCGACTCCATCACAGAGAGAGAGAGAGAGAGAGAGAGAGAGAGAGAGAGAGAGAGAGAGAGAGACTGAGTCACCGACTCCATCACAGAGAGAGAGAGAGAGAGAGAGAGAGAGACTGAGTCATCGCATTCACTGCGGCATCTCATCAGCATTAGAGGAACCCCACCCTGAACACACACACACACACTCGCTCACTCACTCACTCACTCACATAGGGGGCGCAGGTGTGATGGGCGCACTCTCTCACCTGTACAGAGTGTGCAGCAGGAGCGGAGCGAGTCATTGCTGTTTGCAGGTGGAGAGTTTGCGGATCTTGCTGGCGGCTGACATGCTCTTCCTGGAGGGATTGGAGGAGGAGCTGGAGCGCCGCTCAGGTTTGGGTTTCAGTGTCGCCGACTCCGTCCCGTTCACACACACCGGCTTGGCCACCGCGCACACTCGCTCTTCCTCGTCCTCCTCATCCTCCAGAACCTGCCCTGTTACACACAACACAACTGGAGGTTCAGTGTCGAGCACACACAATCACTCACTGACTCACTCACTCACTCACTGACTCACTCACTCACTGACTCACTCACTCACTGACTCACTCACTCACTGACTCACTCACTCACTGACTCACTCACTCACTCACTGACTCACTCACTGACTCACTCACTCACTGACTCACTCACTCACTGACTCACTCACTGATTCACTCACTCACTGACTCACTGACTCACTCACTGACTCACTCACTGACTCACTCACTCACTGACTCACTCACTGACTCACTCACTCACTGACTCACTCACTGACTGACTCACTCACTGACTCACTCACTGACTCACTCACTCACTCACTGATTCACTCACTCACTGACTCACTCACTCACTGACTCACTCACTGACTCACTCACTCACTGACTCACTCACTGACTCACTCACTCACTGACTCACTCAGTCACTGACTCACTCAGTCACTGACTCACTCACTGACTCACTCACTCACTGACTCACTCACTGACTCACTCACTCACTGACTCACTCACTCACTGACTCACTCACTCACTGACTCACTCACTGACTCACTCACTCACTGACTCACTCACTGACTCACTCACTCACTGACTCACTCACTGACTCACTCACTCACTGACTCACTCACTGACTCACTCACTCACTGACTCACTCACTCACTGACTCACTCACTGACTCACTCACTCACTGACTCACTCACTCACTGACTCACTCACTCACTGACTCACTCACT
This sequence comes from Cyprinella venusta, assembly GCA_038021265.1. Classification (NCBI taxonomy): domain Eukaryota; kingdom Metazoa; phylum Chordata; class Actinopteri; order Cypriniformes; family Leuciscidae; genus Cyprinella; species Cyprinella venusta. The sequence continues at coordinate 37,164,861 of CM075870.1, read as the reverse complement.
GACTCACTCACTGACTCACTCACTGACTCACTCACTCACTGACTCACTCAGTCACTGACTCACTCACTCACTGACTCACTCACTGACTCACTCAGTCACTGACTCACTCAGGCACTGACTCACTCACTCACTGACTCACTCACTGACTCACTCAGTCACTGACTCACTCACTCACTGACTCACTCACTCACTGACTCACCTGGTACAGTGAAGTCCTGAGTGTATATGATGTCATCCTCCCCGTCGAACAGCTCGTCCTCCTCGTCGGCGTAACCGTGGAGATCCTCGAGGTACGGCACCACCGTCATGCTGCGCCACGGGTCCCGGATCTCAGCGCTGGGCGGGATGGGCACCGGCGGCTCCGAGGGCGGGTGTTTCTTACGGACCCAGCTGACATGAACAGGAAATTACATCATCACTGCAGTCGTCTGAGAGAGAATGTGTGTGAGAGAGTATGAGAGAGAGAGTGTGTGTGTGTGTGAGAGTTTGTGTGTGTGTGTGTGTGAGTGAGTGAGTAAGTTCCTCAGGTGAGATCAATCATGATTGCAGCACATCCTCAAGAGCTCTTCCGTATCCATGGAAACCGCATCAGTTTCCTCATCCTCGGATCCAGGCCATGTTTATTTCCAGCTCATCCTCTCTCCCACTCTCTCTATTCTCCTCTTCCTCCCACTCGCTTCACTTCATCTCAACATCATCAGACGGTTGTGCAACACTGAGCTCACTGACGCACTAGAGCTGCTTTACTGCCAACAGAGCTTCTGTAGCCACACCCCTTCTGTAACCCCACCCATTCTGTAGCCACACCCCTTCTGTAACCCCACCCATTCTGTAGCCACACCCCTTCTGTAACCCCACCCATTCTGTAGCCACACCCCTTCTGTAACCCCACCCATTCTGTAGCCACACCCCTTCTGTCGCCATAGCCCTTCTGTGACCCAGCCCCTTCCGTAGCCAGAGTGTGCTTTCAGGAGGCGGGGCTTCATAGAGACAGGCAGTGAAGTGTGTTGTTGACGTGAGTGTGTGAGGATGAGGAGGATGGACTCACTTGTGTTGTCTGATGCGCTGTATTGAAAACCTCTTTACAGGATCATACTCCAGCATTCCTGTGGATACAAACACCTCAGATGAAGAAACATCAGCAGATCCACACCACACGCAAACCACTATTCACTATGGCAAGCCCTTTTAGCTTTTATTCATTTCCAGGATATGAATCCTTGATTTCAACAATGACATTTTTTGATATCAAGAATTGAATTGCTGATATCTGTAATTGTATTTTCATTAGTGAGATGTCACCATAGGCTGCTGTTCAAAATAGATTTTTTTACTAGTAGAAATATCATTTTTTATATCAATAATGGCATTGTTACTAGTAAAAATGTGAATTCCTGATATCAATAATTCAATTGTCACTAGCTGAAATGTCTATTCTTGCTATCAATAATTCAATTGCTACTAGTAAAAATGTTCATTTTTGATATCTGCAAATGCATTTGTGATATCAATATTATTTCAGATATCTAAAACGGCTTTCTTACTAGTAACATTCACATTCATGATATCAGAAATTAAATTGTCACTAGTGAAAAATTAATTATTGATAATCAAATATTAACATTATTACTACTAGTAGTATTTCAATAGTGGATATCACGAATAGACATTTCAACTAGTAACAACTGAATTCTTGATATCAAAAATAAAGTTTTTTACTAGTAATAATTGTATTTCTGATATGTGAAATTGGAATTTCAACTAGTAAGAAATCAATTCTTGATATCAACAATTGGTTTTGAATGGCAGCCTATGGGGACATTTCACTAAAGAAAATACAATTGAAGAGTTCAGATGCAAAAGCCTCTAAGTGCCATTTGAAATTTTCTTCTAAAATGACCATTTTTATCAAACTTGTATATTTAAGTTCAGTAATTTCACTTATACCATGGTCTGGGTGAATACTCGATTCTGATTGGCTGCAGGGTGTCCGTTAAAAAGTGATATAGGACACCTAGTAAAGTAGTTCCGGTGAAACTGCCTGTTTACCATTCGAAATTAATAAATAAATGCGCTGCCTACAACGGCTGTGAGTAACCATAGCAACAGGCAGGCAGTCACATGCTCTACCATCTAACGTTAGATATTATAGCCTAATACAACAATGAGCGACTTCGTGTTATTTCTTTTAACATTCATGGAGAGAATATGGCAACTTTGACGACTGGTATGCTGCTGAAGAAAGAAAAAAATGTAAATAAAACGGAGAAAATTACACCGCTGCTGCTCTGCTCCATTGAACTCTATTGGTAACGACGGAACTTGCGACCATAGTTGGCTAACGATGCTTTCGGGAAACGCGCACCCCTGAATGAGACCCTGCGGGAGTTTTACGCAGCTGTCCAGACAACCAAGGCAGGAGAAGGCTCAACGTTATAGCGTTTCAAGCCTAAGGAGCCTGAGGCAAATGACCCTTTCTTTGATCTGATTAATTTATTGCCCTCTGTTATTAACGTTAAGCGCAAATCGCTGGAGCTCAGAGCTAATTGTTTTATTATTGTTGTTTGATTAATTGTTTTATGTGTAATAAAAAAATAACTATGCCTACCTTTGTGTTTCATGAAAGAAAAAATGCATTTGTGAACCTAAAGGGATACGAGCTAAGCGGACTATAAATATCTCCGGTTGCTAAACAGTCAGGCAAGGCAAGTTATTATTTGTAAAATCTAGATTTAGCCTAATTAAAATATAAACTAAAGTTTTAAAAATGTTTTATTTGGCAAGTGACCATGGTATAAGCGGGTTAATGCCCTCCGAGGTGTCCGTTGTCAGGTTTTAATGGACTTCGGCGGAGGCAACCGGCCTCCGCTGCGCGTCGGCCGGTTTACGCCTCGCCGTCGTCCATTAAAACCTGACAACGGACACCTCGTCGGGCATTAACCCTTACTTAAATGACAATTAATAGGTGATCTTCATTGTCATTTAAGTGAAATTACTGAACTTAAATATACAAGCTTGATAAAAATGATCATTTTAGAAGAAAATTTCAAATGGCACTTAGAGGCTTTTGCATCTGAACTCTTCAATTGTTGATATCAAGAATTACATTTTTGATATCACAAATTTAATTGTTGATATCACTAATTTAATTGTTGATAAATAACTAAATTCTTGATATCAAAAAATGTAATTGTTGATATCAAGAATTCATATCCTGGAAATGAATAAAAGCTAAAACGGCTTGCCATATGCCATAATTTACGGCCAGTATGTTTGTGTGTGAGAATGTGTGTGTGTGTGAGTGTGCTGATGTGCTGAACATTAGTGTCACAATGTCGCCATCTAAAGGTCAAACCTATGAATTACAGCAAAGACCAGTGTATCATCATCAGGAGCCACAGCTATTACATATGTTGCCTAAATGAGTTTCTTTGACTCTTAAAGTCCCCCTGTGGTGAGAATCCAACTTATAATGTTGTTTATGTGTGTATGTGGTGTGTTTAATCCGCTTTAACACACACCATGTGTAAGTTGATAAGTTCATTGCTGAGTATTTCCTCTTTAAAACAAAAGAAAGTCTCAAAAACACGCTTTGAAATCGTTGGTGTTTCTGACGTCACAAACGACCTTGTAACCAATCAGATCACGTGTGATCGACAACCAGTGGATCTCTGAGTGAGTGAGTGAAGGCGGGGCTCATTTGCATATTTATAAAACCGTGCATACTAAATGAGGACTCTAAACATCTTGGATGGCCTGAAGGTAAATAAACTATCCCTTTCAATGTGGTTTTTCAATCCCAATAATTGTTAAATAATGAAATCTCTTTGAAGACATTTATTGTATCAAGATTGCGAAGTTTAACTCGCTCTGAGAACTGTGAGTGATTGGTTGTATGATTTTCTTGGTGTCATGTTTTAATGTTATATAATGTTTCTATATATTTAAGAGTTATGTGCTATTTATGGACTGCACTTTGGTCCATTCTAATGGTTGTGAAAGTGCTTTATGAACAAAAGTTTGACGTCTCACCTCTCAACAGGTCTGAGAGCAGCGGGCCACAGTCCTCAGGAATACTGTAGTCGCCCTTCCCGATGTTCTCAAATAGCTTATAGATGTTGTCCCCTTCGAACGGGTACAGGCTCGTCGTTAGGTTATATCTGCCAGCGGGAACGGAGAGGTTTAGTGGGTTACAGTGTCGGGTAAGTTACTCTAAAAGAGTAATTAATTACTAGTTACTAAACACCTCTTCAACAGTGAAATTAGATTACTGTACTAATTACTCTTTGAGAACTATGAGTGATTGGTTAACCTTAACCAGTTAACCAGTTACCCAGCTAACCTAAAAAGTATGTAATTACTTTTAATTACTAATTTCTTTCAAAATCCCATATCAATGTCAACCAGATAAATAATACAAGGATAGACATGAATCTGTTTTAATTCTTTCAAATAAATACTATAAAATTGCATGAATTATCCTTAAACAGACCACGGTGGAGAAGGGTACATTATAAACACATACTTTTTAGCATCAGACGATACATTTTGATGTTAAACCCACTATTGTTTTATGTCTGATCTCATGACATTTCACACTTTATTCATTCATATTTTACAATAATTCATACGAATTTGTACGAGTGCGGTGTACGATTTAGATCAGATTGACCTATACTGTACACAGTATTTACCTCAATTACATCAGAAGTAACTGTAATTAAATTACAGATAAATGAAGAGTAATCCCTTACTTTACATTTTCAAGGGAAAAGTAATTAAATTACAGTAACTAATTACTTAGTAATTAGTTACACCCAACACTGGTGGGTTACAAGCTTTAATGACAGCAGATCACATTCAAACGCAGAAGTGAAGTTCATTCTCATACAAACACTCCATTCATTTACTCCACAGGGAAACTCATATACGATATATACTTACAACGCAGCTTTAAAGTTTTTTAAAAGAATTATATTTAACTGAGTTTTTGGTGGAAAAACTACATTACCCATAATGCCACACGGAACATTCCACCAATCAGTGTCGTGGTGAAAGTTTTCAAGAGCTCTTTAGCTCCGCCCACTTTTTTGTATCTTTTAACACTCATTCTCATGCAAGAATATGTGTGTGAAAATTTTAATTTAATTCCCCTTTAAATTAAAATTTGTTCCTAACGCGCCAATTTTTATATTCACAAGTGTAAATTTTCAAAGAAAACTCCTTTTATTAATTTTTAAGAAAGCTTTTGATATGCATCTAAATTCTTTGAAGAACTCTAAACTAGTTTAATTATTGTCACCGTTTTAATGTTATTTATGTTTATGTAATGTAACTCTTTATATTGTGTATTGTTTATTACTGTTCTAATTTGCTTTTGTTGATGAAACAATTAAAAATAATAATATTTGTGTGTGTGATGAACTCACAGTGTGACCCCGGCAGACCAGATGTCCACCTTAAACCCTGAAAACGTGTCCAGGCCGTTGGCGATCTCTGGCGGCTGAAAGGCTGGTGACCCCTGACTCGTGCGGCACGTGTCGTCCTCCGCGAACGGGTGCAGCGCCTGGAGGTCAGAGGTCAACAGGAGACACTTTACTCAGACACGCGTCACAATAGGGAAGAAAAGACAACACATTTACATCAAGCTACACATTTACATTCCTATCTGTCCTTGCTTTCACTGGGAATCGAACCCATGACCACGGCGTTGCAAGCGCTAGAGTGTCCAGGAAAGCTCAGTCCAGATCTGATTATGTGTGTATGCGATTGGAATCTGATGTATAATGATGGTGACTTGTGTTCAGATGCGATGTGTGTGATTGTGACTGTGATGGTGTTTGAACCGGCCGTGTGTGTCCAGGCTCACCTCCGCCACCCCCAGGTCGGAGATCTTCAGCGCCCCGTCTGTAGTGAGCAGCAGATTCCCTGGTTTAATGTCTTTGTGTACGATTCCCTGGCTGTGCAAGTACTCGAGGCCGTCCAGCAGCTGGCAGAAGTACCTGAAGGAGACGCCGTTCATTAGCGCATTTACAATCTACAGCTTTACCCGTCAAACGCAATATTAACCCTCATGTGCTCTTCGGTCATTTCTGAGCGAAAAATGTTCTGTTTTGAATTTTTAAAAATCACAGCTTCATCGTAGTGTTACGAAACTTGGTGACTTTTATGGCATTGTGTATGTGAACACACAAAAAAATTGAGGTCATGATCTGAGCATGCTAAGTGGTCTTAAAAAAATAGTCACACTTGTGGTCTTTGGTCAAAAATGACCAACCCATAGGAAATGAATGGAAAATTGGCAAAAACACAAATTCACAAATTTTTATTTATTTATTAATTTTTTTTTTAAAATAAAAAATCGTTTTTGAGATTGTTTCAACTATATATTCAAATCCACACAAAAAAAATGTGTTCATAAACATCTGGGGAATTCACATGCCTCTCCATAGAGAGCTGTACATGCCATCTAGTGGTCACACCATGATTCTACGCTTTTTGTAAAAAAAAAAAAAAAAAATATATATATATATATATATATATACAGTATATATATATAGAAAAATATATATATTTTTCCATGGCAAAAATAGACCATAAATATTGCATAAATATTAATAAATTCAATCAAATTGTCTCAAAATACTAAATTACAAAGAATAAATATTATAGAACAAAAATAAATTGCATTGGTTTTACTGGGATGGAGGAAATTGAATTTTTAGGTGTCCGGTCACTTTTGAAGTGTGACTCCGAAACGAAGAGCACCTGAGGGTTAAAGTCCCGCTGTGGTGAATATCAGGGTTTTAAAGGTGCAGTGTGTAGATTTTAGCTACATCTAGTGGTTTGGTTGGAAGTTACTGCTTCGAATAAAAGTGTGTTCTCAGAGGAGTGTGTGTATGTGCCGGCTGGCGTCTCACCCGTGAGCTTGAAACACTGGAAATCTTTTCTCTGGAACGCTATCCAGCATCTCCTGCATCCCACACACACAATACTCCATCACCATATACGTGAGGCGGACACGTCAAGGAACAAACAACCAAAACCACACAACGACTCAATTCATATTTAGTTCTACAGAAGAGCTGTCCAGTCAATACTTTTTCAGTTTTCAATTACAATTACAGAATCACACTTATCAAACAACAACTTCTGGATTTTTTTAATCTTAAAATACAAATATACGGTATCTTAAATACAATTCATTTAATAAAATAAATGAAATACAAAGTCATGGATATTACTGTTCAATAAACAATATTTTATATAATAATGTTGGTGTACTTGGTATTGAGGAAAGGTCTGATGGGGGCTTATCACATGGATTAATTCTCACACTTTATCTTCTGTTCAATATCTTACGAAAGCCCTGAAACGCAATAATAATAATAATAAAAGATTAAAGTCAGAATTACAAGAAGTCTTCTATAGAGGATTGTGTGTAAATGTGTGTTCGACTTCATTCTCAAAATGCTAGGTTTAGTTTTTAGTTTTTTTTACGTTGCGGTTCAGGGCTTCCGTAATATCTATAATCTTAAAAAAAATAAATCAAATACACGTACGGTGTTAGATTAATAACACTTAAGCACATTGCTCTCCTGTTGTTAGTTTGACCGATTCTATTGTTCTAAAAGTGTCTGCTGAATGAATAATGTAAAAACATATTGTAGTTAAATAACTCAAGCACTTTTAGAATATGAATATTTTCAAGGGTTTTCCAGTTAAATTCGAGTACTTTAAGCAGCTTGTAGGAACCCTGAACACAACACGCTTTACTTTTCATTACATTTCCATTCTTGACTAGAGATGCCCTGACATGAACAATTTTGGCTGAAACTCTTTATATCTGAAAGGCGATAAACGAAATATATGCGGATAAACCTAAATCCAAATTTAGATATAGTTTTTGAGAGCCTGATTACAAAACAAAAGTTTCAGCATTAAAATCCACGACCCAAACACACGATTATAATGATGTTCTCAGTAGGGCTGTCAAACGATTAATCACATCCAAAATAAAAGTTTGTGTTTACATAATATATGTGGATGCACTGTTTATAATTATTTTTAATATATATATATATATATATATATTAGGGTTGTCAAATGATTAACCACGATTAATCACATCCAAAATAAAAGTTTTTGTTTACATAATATATGTGGGTGCACTGTATATAATTATTTTGTATAAATACACACACACTTGAAATATTTTCATGTATATACTGTATTTAGATTTAAATATAATTTATATTATATATGAATATTTTATATTTAAATAATATTTTTTTCTTAAATATATACATGCATGTGTGTGTATTTATATATACAAAATAATTATACACAGTGCACCCACATATATTATGTAAACAAAAACTTTTATTTTGGATGATCTTTTGATCATTGATGTAATCGTTTGACAGCCCTAATATATATATATATATATAAATATATATATATACATTTTCATACACTTCCTTGTGTATATTTAAGAAATATTTTCATGTATATTTTGTATATAGATTTATATTATATATAAATATTTTATATTTAAATAATATTTTTTTTTCTTAAATATACATGCATATGTGTATTTATTTATGTATGTATATATATATACATACACAAAATAATTATACACATATATATATATATATATATATATATATATATATATATATATATATATATATATATATATTTATGTACACATATATACATATAAATAATTATACATATATTATGTAAACACAAACTTTTATTTTTGATATGATTAATTGCGATTAATTGTTTGACAGCCCTAGTGCTCAGTCTAATTTTATGCATGACAGATATCAGCCGATATGACAGCCGATTTTTTTTATGATAAAACCCACACTGGAATTGAAAGCACAGCATTGTGGTTTATAGAATCTCTCACACACACACACACACTCAGTGTAAAGGATATATTTTCTGCTTCTCCTCGTTGTACAGCACATCCACCAGCTGGATGACGTTCTTGTGTTGTAATCGTCGCAGAAGCTGAATCTCCCTGCAGGACAACACACACACACACACACACACACACACACACACACATGATTCAATACATCATAAAAACTCAGGTTATTCAACATGATTATGTTACAGACCTAAACACATTTATGACATATGAAAATACTAAAGGCTTAAATGATCACAGATCAGAGTTTTAACACACCATTATGCACGTATGAAGCCGTTTTTGGAGGATGTTTAAACAAGGCCATGTAAGTGTACGCTGAATGCATACAATATGAAACACAGAGTTCATATACGTACTCCACCACAGACATGGAGAACAGAGGAGCAACATGTAATCCAGCGGAAAAATAACGCAATTTAGGAGGAACAAGCGAAACATGATGAGCGACATTACGCTTCAACGTCATGGCAACCACTACTATACTATATTGCAAAGCGTTCACCTGTTCTATCTAATAACATTTAACAGTGAAAACTAGGAATGCACGATATATCGTCCATCATATCGGTATCGGCCGATATATGTCATTTTTAACTTTATGGTTATCGGCCGATAAGAAAATGTGTCTGATATAATAAAACCGATAAATAATGTATTATTTCCTCCAGCTGCGCACTGTTCAATATGATGAATCGCTTCATATTCATAAAACACAGTAAATTGCGGCGCAAGTCTATCATATCAGCTACGTAAAATTATAATCGTGTGTTTAGGTCGTGGATTTTCATGCTGAGACTTTTGTTTTGTAATCAGGCTCTAAAAAACTACATACAAATTTGGATTTAAGTTTATCGGCCGATATATCGGTAATCGGCTTTTTACATCAAATGTTTTTATTGGATTTCAATGACAGTACAAAATAACACAACAACAGTAGACAGTAAAATATTGTCCATTATTAATCCCTTACATGATCTCTCTACTCTAAAAAAAATAGAAATAAAAATAAATAAGTAAAATAAAAATATTTAAAAAAAGTATAATACTGAAAAATTTAATTAAAATAATATGAATTGAAGGTTATCGGCTTTTTAAATATCAAGAATTATCGGTAAAAATGTTTATTTCCGTGCATCCCTACTAAATCTTATAAAAATTACATTTGACATGACTAAGACTAAAAATAATTTTCTGATGAAATGAACCTTTATTTTTAAGAGCGCAAGTGAACATTCACTGACATGATGAAGTATGAGGGAAGAGCGAGCGAGATATTATTATTATTATTATTATAAAGTGTCGTGATCAGCAGAGAGACAGACCGTGTTTCCACTCGACTGAAATAGCCTTGAGCTGATGCAAACACACACACACACACACACACACACACACACTAGTGCATGTGTTTATCAGCCATCTGACCCACTTGGACAACTACCAACCACACTGAGAAAACATGCAGAAGCTTTTACATTTCCTGACTGGAACCGTCCTCTTTAATAGCAAGACACAGGTGAACACATTTACTAATAGATACAGCCATAGTTATCCAGTTGATTGATTACATTAATTGCACTTTTTTTGTATTACTAGGCTTCTGAAGAGTTTTGTTTTGCATTATTTTTTGCAAACATTTCCAGAACAGAAATCTGAACATTGGATAAATTCAGGTTCAAAACTATCATTTGATTTTTGTAGACATATTAAAGGGGATTTGGGATATGAATCGGAATATACTCTCAACAACAGACAGAAATTAATGTTATTATTGGGAATAAAATGTTACCCTCACACACACACACTTTCTGTCTGTAGTGTGAAACTGCACATATTAGAATTCATTAAAAAGTCCAGCCCAAATATCAAACATTTCTTAATCCAAGATGCATTTACTGAAGCAGAAAAATGACATAAGATTAAGTCTTGTTCTCTGGGGAAATAAATACAAATTACGTGAGTTTTGGCTGAATGATCTGCCAATGGGGTCACAGAAATAATCTTGTTCCTGTTTGAGTAAACATTTTTCTGACCCCTTTGGCAGATATTTTTGCTTTTTTTAAGCATCAACTCACTTTATTTTTATGAATTCCCCCAGAAAACAGGACATAATATCTTATGGACTTTCACTCATCTACTAAATGCATCTTGATTAAAGAATTTTTTTGATAATAACAAGACTAAAATACTAAGTCAGAAAAGCATTTTTGCAGTGTTGGAGGAGGGTAAGATGTTGAGTCGTGCAAAATTGGAAATCATTTATTTTATGTTAAACTATATAATTTCAGAGAAATCTCAACTATGCCCTACGCACTTTAGTTTTACAAATATATCTTATTTATGATGTATTTGAAAAACATGTCAGACCTTCCTCATCCTCATGCACTTCTTTGTTATACATGAAATACTTCAATATAAATTTGTTGTTAAAGAGTTGCTAGCTAGAGCCAGACCGATATTATCGGCCGATATTAGGCATTTTCCAAACTATTGGTATCGGCAGTTATAATGGCCGATAAATGAATATTTCAAAAATAAAATAAAAACGGACGAAACACGCTTGAACCATGTCATGAGTGTTGGAGTTGTATAGTTTGTCCACCAGAGGGCGCTCTACACCGTCCCTGTCGGCAACACTCGTTGAGTTGGTCACGAGAATAACAATTAAAAGATCATCCCCATCAGTTCTCTAAACTCAAATAAGCAGGACAACATTTGTGACTATCATGTCCAGTTAAAAAATAAATAAATAAAATATCGGCAGATATATCGGAATATCGGATTTTAAAACCCCAAAATATTTGTATCAGCCTTCAGAATCCTTTATCGGTCGGGCTCTATTGCTAGCCCTATTATAAAAATAATTTGAACTGATTGGGTGTCGGTCATGGGAAGGACTTCATTATCAGTTATCGGCTAAACTTACGCATGGTATTATTATCTAATTGTTTAGTTGAATTTAACAGCTGACAGATATTCAACAACTCATGTGTGAGACGGTGAGAAGGACGGACAAAACCAGTCAAATATCATTTGATAACGGAGTTCTTGTCATATTTTATTACCATTTTCTAAAGTTAAGTGAATAAACTACTATGTTGAAGGAGTCTGAAAATAAATGTTGGTTTGACTGTGTGGTGACGTGACGTCTGAGTTTTTCCAGATAGGACGGCGCCTTATAAGGGTCTCTAACGGCGAACACACGTGGACTAATCGCACAACACACTTCCTTCCAAGATCCAAGACAACCAAAGCCCAAACACACACGTGTGCTGGCATGCGAGGGTTTGACGCCGGTCCAAAAGCTCTGGTCTATTTAAAGCAGAGGCCCAAGGCTTCACTACACATCATTTTAATTAATTTAACTGCTCTGTGTGATTAAACTGCAGGAAGAAGATATTGCAGAGCACAGGAGGAACAGAGCGAACACCGCAGCATTTCTGAAGTGAAGTTTAAAGTCGACACAACAACAACGTCATCCCTCTTCAGTCATGTGACGCAACACGAACGCTCAAAAGGAAGAAAAAAAACAATTGTAGATTTTCTCACGGTTTTCCAATAGTTTACTAACCATTAAAATGACTAAAAGCTGCTTGAAATTTTAATACATAATATAGGGTAGAGCCTACATTACATTCACTATATTTGTTTCCATATCCTTCAATATAAACATTGCTTATATATATATATATATATATATATATTTTTTAATAAATACAGATTTTCTTTATCCAAATAGAAAAAAATGTAGAAATTGCCGAAATATATTTATATTTAACCAAAAATACAGAGATGATATTTTGGCCATATCGCCCAGTCCTAGTCTTTTTTTGTTTTTAGATTGTAATGTTAGAATGTAATTTTAACCACAATTTAGCACATAATATATTGCAGAGCCTAGATTACTGTTTTCATATCTTTCAATATAAACATTGCTTATATATATATATATATATATTTTTTTTTTTTAATAAATACAGATTTTCTTTATCCAAATAGAAAAAAATGTAGAAATTGCCGATATATATTTATATATATTTCCATTTAACCAAAAAATACAGAGATATGATATTTTGGCCATATCGCCCAGCCCTAGTCTATTTTTTGTTTTTAGATTGTAATGTTAGAATGTAATGTAATTTTAACCACATTTTAGCACATAATATATTGCAGAGCCTAGATTACTGTTTTCATATCTTTCAATATAAACATTGCTTATATATATATATATATATATTTTTTTTTTAATAAATACAGATTTTCTTTATCCAAATAGAAAAAAAATGTAGAAGTTGCCGATAAATATTTTATATACATTTCCATTTAACCAAAAAATACAGAGATATGATATTTTGGCCATATCGCCCAGCCCTAGTCTCATGTAATCCATATTGAATCTGGATCAAACTTGGTGTGAACGGCCTTTTGATTCAGACGCAACTTCAAGATAAAGCAAGAAAGGAAGCGCTCTTACTTACTTCTTCACATTGGCCTCTCCGTTGGGAATCCTCCGGAGCTTCTTCTTCTTCAGGATCTTGACGGCTCTGCGACACAGAGTCTCGGAGTCCAGCATCTCCTTCACCTTCCCGTACGACCCCTCGCCCAGCAGATCTCCCATCAGGTACTTCCCGATCAGCTTAGCGCGCTTGCGCCGCGGCTGGTAGATGACGTCGGTGGAGTCGATGCGGTGGATGAAGGTGTCCATCCCCATGAGCTCGTTCTCCGTCAGGTAGTCCAGATGCTGGAGCTCTCCGCCCACGCTCATCGTCTCGCTTTCCCAATCGCCCGTCGTCGGGAATGTGTGTATTCCGGTGCAACAGTTCTGATCGGGGAAGAGCAGTCAGTAGAACATCATCACGAGCGATAAACGCCTGCTCTGGAACGGGTTCGATTATCCAACGTCTGGATCTATGGACATCTCCGCGTGAACATGACGAATCGAATCAGGCTGATGGGAAACACGGCTCCGGAAGCGTGCGGTCAGGAACCAGGATTGGGAATTTCACTTCAGCATGACGGGAAATCCGAGTTCAAGATCCTAAATAAACACCTAGAAGAGAGAGAAATAAGACGCGAGATTAATCAAAGGCCCTCATGATGACACAATCTGCTTATGAGGAAACAGGCCTAACATGATTTTCACAAACTCATGTCAAAAATATAGATATCAAGATCCACTCGTTAAGAAGAGCCACGGATATCGTTTAATATATGTATGAGTGTGTTTGAGGGCGTTAACCATCTTATATTGTGAAACACAAGCACATTTTCTGACAGATATATGAATTATGTTCCAAGCTGGGGTTCGTATAGGAGTGGAAAAATACAGTAAAAATACATAAATAATGAAGAAAACTTTAAATAACTAGGCTAAATTTGATTACAATACATTCGTTATCATTTAAATAATAATTAAATAAACAAATAAATGCATAACCCTTGATTGAAATAATCAATATATTTGAATAAAATGACGGATTTAATTTAAATCAACTGATCAGATTATATAAAATTTGATTTAAGTAATACCTCAAACATAACAGTGTATAAAAAAGTAATGTAGTGTAAAAGAAACTAAACACTCATTTTTAAATCCATATTTATAATATGAATTATCTTGAAATTTAGGGGTTTTGGGGCTCCGTGGCATTTACACGATTGAAAATCCCTTATTTATGTTATTTTATATTTGATTGACAGCTGGATTCTTTATTAATTCAATAGCATTCATTGGAGTATCAGTAATAATCATACAGCATTACTGTTTGACGCCATATGCACCAGGGCTGTTTAGATCGATTAAATAATAACAAAAAAAGAAAAATAAACACACAATCCAGAAATAACATCCATCTGCCACATAAAAGAAACAAAATGTGTTTCGGAATATCATAATTATAAGATAAAAGTCATATTGTTTCATAAAAAGTTTAACACATGAGATAAAGTCAAAATTGTGACATACGAACTCGAAATTAATACATATTAACGCTTAATTATAGATTACTGAGTCATAATTCTGATTGTTGGGTCATATCTGTGACTTAAAACGTCGACATTTATGAGACTAAATCATCGTCATGACATGTTAAAAGTCAAAATTATGATTATAAAGATGATTTAAAGCAAGTTTTCCCAGTTATGTTGCGGAAATGGTCTTTCATTCTGACACGATATGAAGAGAATGAAACATCAGATGTTTGATTGATTGATCGATCGATCGATCATCTGATCGTTTAATGCGGATAATCGATCACAGCACGCAGCTTCGCGAACACACACTCACATTTGTGTGTCGTGCTGAGTTAATGCGTGTTATCCGACGTGTAAAGTTAGGGATTTGAGTGACAAACGCGATGTTTGTGTCGATGCAAACGAGTGTTTGATCAATAGCGGTTAGCGGTTGCGGCTAACACACACCCCTGACAGAGAACAGGCTCATCAAACACACTGACCTGAAGCCGCTCTCATCAGCACAGCTCGACGACGGACTGGAACTCAAGCTTATATTCCTGTTCTGCTCTTTATTCGTGTATTTTCTCGCGTCTGTTCTTCACCGCTGCTGCTGCTTCAAGGCTGCCGCCATCTTGTTTACCTCCCTCCCCTCGTTAAAAAGCGCATGCGCAGAACCGTGAACGCGCTCGCCGGCCTCCAGCAACACACTCCCCTCGGACCGAGCGCGCGCAGTTTTTACGTTTTGTTAATATATTAATAATAAATAAAATAAATTAAAAAATAAAATAAATTAAATATTAATAATAATGTTACAGTTAGTTATCAAGTAATATTATTAAAAAAAATAAAGGAATAAAATCAAAATATATAAATAAACTTAATTATAACATCACAATGTTTACATATTTACACACTAAATTTAACCAAAAATAATAATGATGTTACAAATTAACATTTATATAAAAAAGGAATAAAAACAAAAGATACGTGTAAAGTTTAATAAAACTGTTGTTTTCAAATAGCATTTTTTTACAGCCTTCTCATTTTTCAAACAAAGGGCTTACCCTCCCTATATTTACTAAATTTAACTAGAAGTTATAGTATAATGACACAATATCCTTTATGATAAGACAGATAGGGGATTTTTTTTTAAAACAGTTGAAAGCCAGGGAAAATACGAACAACTTCCGGTTCCCATGCATAACATTTAATTTGAGATAAAATGTTCTCTTTTTCTGAAAACTTTGTTTTAATCCAGACTTCAGTGACATAACTCATCCATGTGTGTGTGTGTGTGTGTGTGTCCATCACAGTCTCTTGCAGGTTATATTTAACTAGTGTTAACCCTGTGGAATCTCAAACTCAAGCTCTGATTACAAACACACACTCGCTTTCCTCATTACAGTCACACTTAATGAGCACAGAACACAAATCTAACAGCAGAATGTGAGTGTGTGTGTGTTTGTGTTATGTGCTCAGTCTGATTGTAATGTGTGCGTGCAGCGTGTGCATGTGTGCGCGTTCAGAAGATGAATCACGCAGACAGTGAACACACCATTTGCTGTTATGATGCTTTTTTGTGTTCAATTTTCTTGATCTTGACGATATCCACTTTCATGGAAAAGAGTTGATGTAAAAGTTTATACAGAGAAGCATCTCATCATTTCCAGATGTCACGATTTCCCTCGATTATTTTGATATTGTTTAGTCTTGCTGTTTCTATTTTTTATTTGCTGTGGTTTTGGTTCCTGTTAGCCTTTGTTTCCATGATAACTCATTATCCACACCATTCCTCAGTTTGCCTGTGTCCGAAATCACTCCATATACCCTTAAAATGGCCATTCTTTGAGCTGACAGACATTTAGTGGTGTCCGAAACCATAGTGGGCGTTATCGAGTGCACTCATTCAATCCCACAATGCACTGTTAGAGTCACACGGCGAATGAGTTCCTGCTTCTGACCAGTGGATGGCGCCACAGCCGAATCATCCATACATCCGTTTCATACAGATATATAAATGCCTTTTTTCAATTTATAATTAAATTGTTTGATTAAGGTTTACACATGACATCTTTCCACAAAAGAGTTCGAGATAAATAGGCATAGTTTCATTAAATTTGGAGGGATCTGCCAGTTTGCAAAGTTTCAGATGGTCATTAAGCAAGAGAAATTTAGAGGAGTAAAGTTTGATGACAACCGTTGACGTTGGCTTGATAAAGCCAGGTCTGAACGTATAAAATAACTTAAAAAAGCTTGAAATTTGAAGATTTTAGTCAGAACGTAGGCTACAAAATAAAAACTAATTGAACATATTCATGCTAATTCATGCTAATAGCATGTTCAGAGTGAATGCATTCGGCACTTAGCACTTTCATATGAAGGCTACACCCAAAGTGCTTTACAATCATACCAGGATTTGTAACAGTTGCTAACATGTTGTTAGCATTATTTAACACATTGCTAGCGTGTTTTAGCATGTTACCATGTTTTGTTAATAAGATTTAACATGTTGCTAGCATGATTTAGCATAATGCTAAAGGCGTGGGGATCATCATTAAATCATTTTCTTTAAGTAGTAAGTTCTATTTCTCCCCCTGATTTTGTTTTTTTCAAAATACTCAAGGCCTATTTTCTGTTTAAGACTCATAATAGGGAAAGTTTCACCCTGTTTCATTTGTGTCACTCATGCACCAAATAAAAAGGAAATGTTGTCTCTACACTGCCCACCCCTGTATGACTGCTGTGTGCAGACTCTAGGCCTCAAATCGCAAATTTGCGTTTTGTCATTTTTGGTGGAGTATTCGCGGAGATATTAGCCGAAAACCGTCGGCCGCGCTCGGAAATGGCGCCACAAGCTCGGGAGAAAATCGTAAATATCTCGGCAAAAAATCAACGTTTCGACACTAAATTTTTATCAAGTGGAGAACGGACCGAGACCTTTCGAAAGAGACCAAAAAATAAAAATAATAATAAAAATAAAAAATATAGTAGGCTGGCCTACACTCATTTAATTGAGGTAAAAAATGCTAATTTTTGACTGACACACGAAGACTAGCCTAAATGTAGCTACAAAAGTTTTCACCAGTCTCAATGAAAGTCTGAGCTTTCGTAGGTTTGATTGTCCGTTTAACAACAAAAAAATAATAATAATAAAAAATAAAATAAATAATAATAATAATAATAATAATAATAATATATATATATATATATATATATATATATATATATATATATATATATATATATATATATATAATGTTGGATTCGTTAGAAAAGATCCCAGACGGCATCATGGATCTCACGCTTGCTGTCTGGGATACACCTGATGTGAATTATAATTATGAGATTAATTTTTTTTAAAATAATTAGCCTATGATTTAAGACATTAGCAACTTTTTTAATCTAAGTGACTTGTGCTAATTTTAATTGTTTTATCTAATAATGACTTCCATCACTTAAGAAAAAAATGCTTTTGTAAATCATATTAATTATAATCGAAGTTATGATGCGAGTCATAATTATGAGATTAAAATTAAATAAATTATGGCTGTCATTATGACTTATTAAACTTTAGTGAATCATAATTATGATATAATTCGAAATTATTATGTAAATAGTTGACATGAGATTAAAAAGTAATGACTGTCATTTGAGCCAATTTACACTTTTAAATCTAATAATTATTACTTTTTTGTGCCAAATTTCGATTTACCAAAGCATCATTTTCTTATTTTGTAGTTATGGGCTTCCATTCAAAACTTTTTATGTTTGTTATCATTGTCTGATTAAAGTCTTTGACTGTATTTAATAAAGTTTTGAATGACACATTTTACAACAAGGTTCTATGAGTTAACTAAACCAATTATAACGCAATTATTTATCGTAGCCTACTTTATGTTAATGTCTACATTTACATCAATATTTGCACCTGTTGATGATGATAGCCTATTATTTAATGGACCTGAGCTGACGTGAACAGCTGCATTTTTATTAATGGACTGAAAAATGGATAAAACATCAGAAATGAAAGATTAAGTGATGAACAAGCAGACATTTGTTGATCCATACAATATATTTGATCATGTACAATATGAACCAGTACAAGATGATTGTCTGGAATAAATATCACAGCACACCTCATATATTTACAGTATAAACAAAATATTAAAAACACGTGCAAACAATAAGACGGAAAAGAAAGCGAGTAAAGAAGGAGCGATCGCGTCGATGATGTCACTTCTTTGTATGTTACGATGTTTTAAATGTTGTACAATTTACACACATCATCAAACACTCGCGCGCGATCAGTCCGTCCAGCACAGACGTCTCATTAATATGCAAATTAGGCTCATTAGAGACTGTGACATATTCATGAGGTTCTCATTCGTTTGTCAGTTCAGCAGTAATCAGTGTGTGTGAATACACTTCATTCTGGTGGATACGAGCATAAAACACTTTTTTTTTAAAAAAAAAAAACATCTTTTTTCCAGCACAAATATCTAAACATTCAAAAATATGTCAAAAAAAGTGAGTTTGTGCTTAAAACGAGAACTTTCTACTTGTTTTTACTTTGAATTAAGATTATTTTCGGCAGATGTTTGATCTTGTTTAAATCGCAAACTCGCTTCATGATGAAATTGTGACGTTCTTGGAATATGGCGGCATCTCTTTCTTCTCCGATGACGTGGGCGGGGCTTTAAACCTGTCACTCACAGGAGATCAGCCAATAGCAAACCACAGCCGTCCAATCAATTCCACACAGACACAATCAAGCCCCGCCCACTTCTGTTGTATTTCCTGAAGCGCTTCTCTCGATATACGACACAGTAGAGGAGAAAAGACGAGTGAAATCATGATAACTTTACATATCTTCAGTCATTTTGCTTCTTCTCCAGTAAATGTTTATTGATTTTAGAATATTTAGACATTAGTGCTGGAAAACGAGGCAGAAATAAGTGTGTGTCGAAGCGCTGGAGAGCAGGACTGGAAACAGACGCAGGAGTTGAATCTTCTCTTCGTGAAGTCTTCATTTTAAAGATATACAAGCCGACTGTACACACACACACACACACACACACACACACACACTGCAGTTAGCCTGAGTTCAGATACTCCAGCGCCACTTCATAGCAGAACTTGTACTGATCCTGAAACAGACGAAACGACGTGAATTAGATCGAGTTCTTTAATTAGTACATCATTTAATTAGCTAACGCATCATTTGCATATCCAAACATAAAATTTCAAAATTTGGTAACACTTCACAATACGCTAATCAAATAGTATTGCTCGTTGTTAGTTCATGTATTAATCTTTGTTCATGTTAGTTCACAGCGCATTAACTAACGTTCACAAGATTTTAATAATGCATTAGTAAATGTTGAAATTAACATGAACAGAGATTAATAAATCCTGCAGTTCATTATTAGTTCATGGTATGAATGTGTTTATCGGTGAAGTGTTACCGTAATGTAAATGTGATCAGTGGATTGGGGAAAATGTGGTCTATTAGTCATTTTAACATTATTTTAATTTAGTAACATTTAAAATTTATGAAGCTGATCTCACTGGAGAAGCTTTTTATCTTCTTTAGTTCTGAACAAAACAGTAATCGTGACCTAAAGGGATCAGTGAACAAGCAAACGTATCCGCTCTTAAAGTGACAGTATCCTAATGATGATGTTAGAGGTTATGGGTGGAGCATATTTAAATCGGGTGTCATGTGACTGATGGATGCATTAGATGGAACGGTACCAGAAGGTCCACCATGTTGGGCTTGTTGTTGCGCAGTGTTTTGACGGCGTGAAACACGTCGACGGATCGCTGGTGTCGAAGCATCTCGCTCACGATACTGATGGCACAGAACGTCCCGCTGCGCCCGCCACCGTTCCTGTGACACACACACACACACACACACATATTACTGAGATTCAGAGTTTCATTTCATTACTCTCATAAAGGAGAGTAAGTGGAGCAACTGTT
The DNA here is from genome assembly GCA_038021265.1 of Cyprinella venusta. Classification (NCBI taxonomy): domain Eukaryota; kingdom Metazoa; phylum Chordata; class Actinopteri; order Cypriniformes; family Leuciscidae; genus Cyprinella; species Cyprinella venusta. Next base: position 37,143,977 of record CM075870.1, on the reverse strand, counting down.
TTCAACATAAATAATAATCATAAACGTTTGTTTGATCATCAGATCCTCATATTAGAGTGATTTCTGAAGGGTCATGTGACACCGTAGACTGGAGTAATGATGATAAATTCAGCTTTGATCACAGGAATAAATTACACTTTATTATATATTCACATAGAGAACAGATGATTTACATTGCAATAATATTTCACTATTTTTACTGTATTTTTGATCAGCATTGGAGAGCAGAAGAGACGTCTTTCAAAAACATTAAAACATCTTTAATTTTAAAAACATGTAGGAACCACGAGTTCAGTAAACAGTTTGTGTTTCAGACACATATTAATGTTTTACGTCTTTACAATAGCAAAAGTCCATAACTGGAGTGACTTTGTAAATATATAAATACAGATACACTAGCGCTCAAAAGTTTGGACTAATTATGATTTAATGTTTCTGAGAGAGTCTCTTCTGCTGACCAGGGCTGTTTTTATTTGATCAAAAAAGTTGTAAAAATAGTGAAATATTATTTTAATGTAAATCATCTGTTCTCTATGTGAATATATAGTAAAGTGTAATTTATTTCTGCGATCAAAGCTGAATTTATCATCATTACTCCAGTCGTCATTGGAGTGCAGTTGCGGAGTCCGGCCACTCGGTGGCGCTGTTTCTCTTCACACCAGATGAAGTCAAACACACCTTCAGGAAACCACTGAGGAGATGATCAGAGAGCATTATGGGAGATTGTGTTCGATTTTCGATCGTTTTTGAGTAGTTTCAGATCTGAATTTGCGGAAATATGAACAGAATTGAATACGCAAACTTCATCAGATATGAAACATGCAGATTCAGCTTTAGAAGATTGCGGAGTTAGTTGGTGTTTAGTTCTCATCTGATAGTGTTCACTTCAGTGCAGTCTTTTATTATTCAGGAGTGAAAGTTTAGTTCATGTTTAGGTCAAGACTCCGTCTGGTTTACGCTCCATGAAATCCGAAACGTATAAAGTGAATGTAAATAGTTATAAAATAAAAGTAAACAGAATCACGAGCATGCAAAAAATGCTTATTAATTTAATTAAATCATAAAATTACAACAATTTTTTTTTTGTGTGATTTTTACCAACTTGAGTAGATGTGTGTGTGTGTGTGTGTGTGTGTGTGTGTGTGTGTGTGTGTGTTTTGCTATTCTATTATATATTGTTTCCTCCAGTTCTGCTACAGTTGATTCACTAAATGATTTTTTTTGGGTTTTAACTATAATTTCTGTCATATAAAAGTTGAGTAATCTATTGGTTGAGTCTCCTCAGATTCTCTTCATAAACGCATTATTCTTTGAGTTTACCATATAATTCAAGCGAAATCGAAGAACGCAATGTCAAACTAAATCAAGACAAAACAAAGTTTCCGACTTCGGCTGGTGAACACCTCTGAGCTCCCATTGGTCCGTGTGTTGATAATGTAATAAGTGGGCGTGGCTCTGAGGCTTCGCCCTCTTTGAGGTGTAAATCTTTGTGTTTTGTGATTTTTCAGATGAACACACTGAGAGACGCTTTATGATAGAGACTGAAGCTGACGCTGTTTTCCATGTTTAACCCTCAGGTGCTCTTCGGTCATTTCTGAGCGAAAAACTTTCTGTTTTGAATTTTTAAAAATCGCAGCTTCATTGGAATGTTACGAAACTTGGTGACTTTTATGGCATTATGTATGTGAACACACAAAAAAATTGAGGTCATGATCTGAGCATGCTAAGCGGTCTTAAAAAAATAGTCACACTTGTGGTTTTTGGTCAAAAATGACCCCCATAGGAAATGAATGGGAAATTGACAAAAACACAAAAATTAAAAAAAAAAAAAAAATTAATTTTTTTTTATTTTTTAACATGTTTTTAATTAAAAAATCATTTTTGAGATTATTTCAACTATATATTTAAATCCACCAAAAAACAAAAAAAAGTGTTCATAAACATCTGGTGAATTCACATGCCTCTCCATAGAGAACTAGATAGATGCCATCTAGATAGTGATAATTTTCTTTAAAAAAATATTTTTTTCTGAAGGCCTAGGGTCTCATTCATGAAACATTCGTAAATATACGAGTAAATATGAGAGTGATTTGCGCGTAAAGAGAACTTCCCGAAAACTCTTCTCCTGATTCACAAATACTTCGTAAATGTCAGATGTGATAGTAAAATGTGTGTATGTGCTAATGAATTCCAACCAATCGTAAATGGGATGCGCGTGCACGTTCATTCTCAATTATACCATTAATCAGGCCCATTATATCCGACTGACATTTATGCATATAATAACATGAATGCAAATGAAAAAGAAAGATTTCTCGGATGCAGAAATTGAAGTTTTATTACCACAAGTTCATACAAAACGCCACATTTTTTTAAGCGTAGCCTACATGGCGGGTCAGGTCCCTAGACTCTATATTAAACTAAAATACTGAATTAATAATTAAAAAAAAAAAAAAAAAAATATATATATATATATATATATATATATATCTCCATGGCAAAATAGACCATAAATATTAATAAATTTAATCAAATTGTCTCAAAATACTAAATTACAAACAATAAATATTATAGAACAAAAATAAATTGCATTGGTTTTACTGGGATGGAGGAAATTTAATTTTTAGGTGTCCGGGAAGATGACAAGAGTGACTCCGAAACGAAGCGCACCCGAGGGTTAATACTGTAAAGCATCTACTGTAGAAATAAACGTGATGTGTGTCTCATCTGTATGATCAGAGTTGTGTTGTGTGTGTTGGTCACTCACAGACAGTGGACGACCGTGCGTCCCTCTCCGCCGTCGTACTCCTCCTGCCACTTGTCCACCTGATGGATGAGCTTCAGGAACGAGCGCTTGGACACCGGAGTGTCCCGGTACATCGGCCAGCCCAGAAACTGGAACTGCTGGACCATCCGGTACCCGTCCTGAGGCTGAAACACACACACACTTGATTATTCTCCTCATATTCTGTGAGTGTGTGTGTGTGTGTGATGGTCACACACCCGTGCAGCGTTGTATATGCGGAAGATCCTGCTGATAATGTCCTCCTCCAGATCGGCGGAGACGAACTCGACCTGCAGCGGCCCGTGCCGGTGCACACCGTTCTCAGGCCAGTACTGTGGACACAACTACACACACACACACATCAGAGTAAGCACTTCTCTTGTATATTATTTCAGTTACAAGCACAGAACAGACACAAACATCTTCCCAGCACTATAAACAACCATCAATATGAACTTTGAGTGTGTGTTTCGTCTAATAACAAAATTATTAGATATGACTCCAATGAATCAGTTCAAAGTGTCTGTTTCAATGAATCTGTTTGTGTCATTGATGTCCTAATGTACTAAAATGTTAAATATAAACATTATTAGGTAATGCTGTTTACATATATATTTTGTTATACGGTGCATAAAAGCGAAAATAAGAGAATGAGGTCTTTCATTTAAACTTTGAATCTTCAGCAGAACAGTTTGAGTCATTTCAATGAATCAGTTTCAATGAATCAACTCAAAACTCTTTCAAATGCGATTTTTTCCATTTAAATGTTTTAGTAAATGTACTTTTAGGTGAGGTGGTGAACATTAGGTAGGTGAACATTGCTGTTTATCACTATATAGGTGCATATGAATGAACATGAGAGAATAGAGTCAGCAGAAAAAGAGTCGGTAAGTTCGATTCATTTCAGTCGAAACTGCCCGTTTCAATGAATTGATTCAAATCTCTGAATTGTTCATATGTTTACTGTAAATATCCGCAGGTAAATGACAACATATTGGTGCATATAAATGACAAGCACAGGTGAATATAAACAAAATTATTAGATATGACTCCAATGAATCAGTTCAAAGTGTCCATTTCAATGAATCGATTCAAAAACTGTTTGAGTCATTAATGTAGTTCAGGTGTCCTAATGTACTAAAATGTTAAATATAAATATCATTAGGTAATGCTGTTTGCGGTGCATAAAAATGAAAATAAGAGAATAGAGTCTTTCATTTAAACTTTGAATCTTCAACAGTTGGTAAATTTGAGTCATTTCAATGAATCAGTTTCAATGAATCAACTCAAAACTCTTTCAAATGAGATTTTTTTCCATTTAAATGTTTTATTAAATACATCAGTAGGTGAACATTGCTGTTTACCACTATATATTGTTATATAGGTGCATATGAATGAACATGAGAGAATAGAATCTTTCATTTACACTTTGAATCTTCAGCAGAACAGTTGGTAAATTTGAGTCATTTCAATGAATCAGTTTCAATGAATCAACTCAAAACTCTTTCAAATAAGATTTTTTCCATTTAAATATTTAGTAAATATATCAGTAGGTGAACATTGCTGTTTATCACTATATAGGTGCATATGAATGAACATGAGAGAATAGAGTCAGCAGAAAAAGAGTCGGTAAGAGTTTGATTCATTTCAGAGAATCAGTCGAAACTGCCCGTTTCAATGAATCGATTCAAATCTCTGAATTGTTTATATGTTTAGTGTAAATATCTGTAGGTAAATGACAATGTATTGGTGCATATAAATGACAAGCACAGGTGAATATAAACAAAATTATTAGATATGACTCCAATGAATCAGTTCAAAGTGTCCGTTTCAATGAATCGATTCAAAAACTGTTTGAGTCATTAATGTCCTAATGTACTAAAATGTTAAATATAAATATCATTAGGTAATGCTGTTTGCGGTGCATAAAAACGAAAATAAGACAATAGAGTCATTCAACTTTGAATCTTCAGCAGAACACTTGGTAAATTTGAGTCATTTTAATGAATCAGTTTCAATGAATCAACTCAAAACTCTTTCAAATGAGATTTTTTTTCCCATTTAAATGTTTTAGTAAATACATCAGTAGGTGAACATTGCTGTTTACCACTATATATTGCTAAATATGTGGATATGAATGAACATGAGAGAATAGAGTCAGCAGAAAAAGAGTCGGGAAGAGTTTGATTCATTTCAGAGAATCAGTTGAAACCGCCCTTTTCAATGAATCGATTCAATTTTTGTTCATATGTTTTTTCATGCATTACAATGCTTAGTATAAATATGTGGAGTGTGTGAAATGTTGACTCTGGGGTCAGTTAAGAGCAAACACATGATGAGTGTGAGATGGACCTGTGTGTGTGTGTGTGTGTGTGTTTGCGGAGGGCTTTATGGGCTTTAGACTCTCATGCGCTTTGATCCGGGGCTGTTCTGACAGAGCCTGAGGCTTCCGTCCCTACAGACACACACATGAATCTCAATCACTGTCTCTCACACACACACTTCCCTCTGCGAGTGACCCGTCGGCGTTCATTATTTATCATTCTGTCAGAATACTTCCTGTCAACAGAGCCCGCCTTCAAAACTCATTCTCAAAAATCTTGGCTTGTTTTGTTCTCCTCAAACCTTTTGGGTCATTTTATTTGGGTTATTTATTCAGTGTTTGGGTAGTTTTTGATGCTGGGTCAGACGTAACAACCCAATGTTGAGTTAATACGTGAACATTAATTCATGTATCAAGTTAAAAAAAAGATGCAGCTGTAGTACGATGGTAAAAATGAATTAACACAGTATACGGCATGTGTTCTGGCCTATATTTACCCAGCCATTGGGTTGTTTTTAACCCAATAGAGTGAACCAATCAGATGCTTTTGACACGTATACCGTATATACTGTGTTTATCCTAACCTGAGCGGGGTCCACGTCGTTCAGCATGACGATAGACGTGCAGTGATAGTCCAGAACCAGACGCCAGAAATCCTTCACTGTGTTCGGCAAAGGATGCTGGGTAACGATGAACGCCGACGGCTGCTTGTAGCTCTGAGAGAGAAACACAACAGAGAGATCAGATTGACATGATATGAGTCTAAATTATCTATTTTTCTAGATAATAATCATTAGGATATTGAGTAAAGATCATGCTCCATGAAGATATTTTTTAATTTCCCACTATAAATGTGAGTGAATGCAGCAAAATCGCCAATATTATATAATAGTGCTGTCAAAACAATTAATCGCATCCAAAATAAAAGTTTGTGTTTACATAATATATGTGGGTGCACTGTGTATAATTATTTTGTATATATATATATATAAAAAACACACATGCATGTATATTTAAGAAAAAAATATTATTTATAAATAAAATAATTATATTTCTATATAATATAAATTATATATAAATCTATATACAGAATATACATGAAAATATTTCTTAAATATATACAAGCATGTGTGTGTATTTATATATATATATAATAATTATACACAGTGCACCCACATATATTATGTAAACACAAACTTTTATTTTGGATGCGATTAATCGCGATTAATCGTTTTGACAGCCCTAGTATATAAATATATATATAAATATATTATAAATATAAATAAAATATAAATATATTTTAAATGCACAAATTTAGAGGTTTCGATTTTTTTGCATCCTCAGATTCCAGATTTTCTGATAGTCGCCTCAGCCTAATATTGTCCAATCGTAAGACACAATACATCAACGGAAAGCGTATTTATCCAGCCTGCAGATGATGTATAAATGATAATTTGGCTGGCGTACGTCCATGAGTGCGGCGTTGATGTAGTTGCTGCTCTCGCCGTCGATGGTGATGAGGAAGGGCAGGCATCGGTCGGGAGGAAGGACGTCCATGCAGCGGTTCTTCTCGTGGTTACGCGGCAGCAGAGCGATGCTACAGTCCTCCACACGCAGCGTCGGCGTCACCATGTTCAGAGTCTGTCACACACACACACACACACACATTAATGGTGTTCTGTATATACTGACCAATACTTTAAACAAAATATTAAAAGTGCTTCTGTCAACAATTATCAAACATTGTGGTCAACAAAACTAAATTATATTGAATTATAATTAGATGAGTAAAGTTAGAGATGGATGGATTCATAGATAGATGGATGGATGGATGGATGGATGGATGAATCCATAGATAGATGGATGGATGGATGGATGGATGGATTTATAGATGGATGGATGGATGGATGGATGGATGAATGGATGGATGGATGAATTCATAGATGGATGGATGAATTTATAAATAGATGGATGGATGGATGGATGAATGGATGGATGGATGGATGGATGAATGGATGGATGGATGGATGGATGAATGGATGGATAGATGAATGGATGGATGGATGAATGGATGGATGGACATAAGGATGGATGGATTGATAGATAGACAGATGATGGATGGATGGATATACAGTATAGATGGATGGATGGATGATGGATGGATTTATAGATAGATGGATGGGTGGATGGATGGATGGATAGATAGATAGATAGATAGATAGATAGATAGATAGATAGATAGATAGATAGATAGATAGATAGATAGATAGATAGATAGATAGATAGATAGATAGATAGATAGATAGATAGATAGATAGATAGATAGATAGATAGATAGATAGAAAAGAAAGGCGCTGTAGAAACAGAGTTTGTGGTTTGATATATCTGTGTCCAACAGTGTGTAATATCTAATAAACGCTGATGATGTATTTATAAAACGGCTGAAACTGATTGAGTCTCTCAGCTGAATATTGCGATATATGATATTCACATCATCACACACGGATACACACGCTCATATTTCCTCTTTTCCTCCAGAGTACTTTGTAAAATCTAATGAAATCAGCGAATCCCAGTAACACACAAACTCCTCATATCCTCAGCTCAAACACATCAGAGATCCAGAGCCGTCTCTCACCCGGAACTCCTCTTTGATTGGACTGGAGTTGGTCTGAGGGTCCAATCGGTTCATGTCGTAGTAGACAGAGCGAAGCTGATTGGCCGGGATTGTGGTGTCGCCACAAAGACACGCCTCCAAAATGGCATCATGGATAAAGACGTACTGCTCCTGACAACCACAAGAAATGAGCAAGAACATGTTTCAATGAGATCGTTCTTTCCCAAACAAATGATTTTTATTTCTTTTTTATTATGCGTTTAAATGTCAATACTCGTACGAAGTCAACTGTTCATTTCAAATGTCAGGATTTATGCTAATGAATGAATGTTAATTGTTACTTGCAAAACGTTAACACAAAAAAAATGACAAGAAATGAGATCAGAACAGCTCAAAACACAAGAGATGATCACATCTGTAAATGATCTATTAATTAGAATTTATTATTATTATTAATCTTCAAAGAAGAAATGACGCTCTAAATTGAGCAAAAAGTGACCGTAAAGACGTGTATAATGTATATGTTGAATAAATGCTGTTCTTTTGAACTTTTAATGTTAGATGATAATATTTGATAACAATCATAAATGTGTCTTGATCATCAGATCATCATATTAACCCTCTGGGGTTGTTCGGCCCAAATTGACCCAAAGAATTTAAATAATTTTTTTTAAAAAAAATCACAGCTTGCTTGAAATGGTCCGAAATTTGGTGACTTTGTTGGTATTTGGTGTTTGAACACCAAAAAAAAAAAAATTGGGGACAGGATGTGAATAGTCTAAGTGGTTGTAAAAAAAAAATAGTCACACTTGGGGTGTCCGGGTCCAAATGGACCTGCATGGAAAATGAATGGGAAATTGGCAAAAATGTGAAAATACGGAGTTTTTTTGTGCGTACAATCTACAAATCAGCCACGATCTTGAAAAAAAGCACACAACAGTGAAGGGGTGAATCTATAAAACATCAAGAGTGCAAAACAGACACACACACACACACACACTTTTATACACAAACACACCAATAAATTCAGATTATACATGTGTTTTGCATTTTTAAAATGCTCAGTTTGTCCACCAGATGACATCCATCTAATTTCAAAAATTGCTTTTATGAGGCCTAGGCTTGACTCTAAAATGAAATACAGCTTTAAAAAAAATAATAAAAAAATAATATTTTTAAAAAAATAATATGTTCAATGGGGGGAAATTTTGTCATAATTATTGCATTAATACTAATTATATATTTTTTTTATTTTTGAAAATTTTCTCAAAACACCAAAAAAGAAAAGAAAAACTATTATAAAAAACGAGTAAAAAAAAAATCATGATTTTTTTTTTTTTTTAAATATGAATCCCGGCCTTTGGGTCCATTTGGACCTGAACACCCCCAGTGTGACTGTTAAACGAACGACCCCAGAGGATTAAGGGTCATGTGACTCTGAAGACTTGAGTAATGATGTTGGAAATCACAGGAATAAATTATTCATTTACAATTATTCATTTATGATTTACAATAAATTGATTATTGATATGATTGACATGTTTTGATCAGTCTTGGTGAGATTCCTTCCACAACATTAAAACATGTCACACACACACACACGCGTCTGTGTAAATGAGTGTGCGCCGCTAATGCCGGTTCGCTCACGGCTGAGCCGGTTCCACGTCTCTCGACATCCTTCGCCTGTTTTGTATTCATGGAGTTTGTCAGCGCTGAGGATGCAGATGCCACTGTGATTGCACTCATTTGTTTCACGAGGGGTTTGGACGGCGTGAGGCAGAAGAACATCAAACTTTATTAGCGGCGAATCATCAAAGCATCTCACTTTTCAGATCGCGCGCGTCCGCCTCAGCGACTCCAGACGCTTGACGGAAATCACTGCTGAAGTGACATTTACAAACCATCTTGGCCTGTCACTGTTGACTAGATCGTGAGGACGGGGTCATTGAGTCGCTGATTAGGCTCTGCCGTGACCTTTGACCTTTGGGTGCCTGAGAACCAATGGCTTCTCTAATGAGCGAACGCTCACCATCGTCCTCGCAAACGATCAGTGACGGTTCAAACGCGCGTGTAAGAAGGTAACAAGTGCCCGTAGGGCGAGAGAGCGTGCCAAAACACCTGTGAGGGAAACACACACACACACACACACACACACACGCCTCTGAAGGTCACTGAACTTAAGGAGGATGAATCAGGCAAACGTTCCCAAATACCAATCCAGACGTCATCTACGAGACATGCGGCGTCTGCTGCTCCAATGTTCGTTTGTTATTTTGTCAATGATGGGAGTGTTCTCTATTTTACTTTCATTTAATATATATATATTTTTTTAATACTTAATTATATTTACGCTGTATTTATAATCGATTTATTCACTTTTTGAGCATAGGCCTGAAAAAAATTCATTTCCAACTTTCCACCTTCAACTGTTGTAAATCTTGAATGCTTTCGAGCGAATTTTAGAATTTTTAGAATTTTACGTTTATTGTTATGAAAAATGCTCAAAAAATTTTATTTTTTAATTTTTATATGAAATGTATATTTTCAAAATCACATTTTACTCTAAAACTGCAATAAAATCAAAGCCAAAAAATAATATTTTCAATTTTTATATGAAATGTATATTTTCAAAATCACATTTTACTCTAAAACTGCAATAAAATCAAAGCCAAAAAAATATTTTCAATTTTTATATGAAATGTATATTTTCAAAATCACATTTTACTCTAAAACTGCAATAAAATCAAAGCCAAAAAAAAAATATTTTCAATTTTTATATGAAATATATATTTTCAAAATCACATTTTACTCTAAAACTGCAATAAAATCAAAGCCAAAAAATAATATTTTCAATTTTATATGAAATATATATTTTCAAAATCACATTTTACTCTAAAACTGCAATAAAATCAAAGCCAAAAAATATTATTTTCAATTTTATATGAAATATATATTTTCAAAATCACATTTTACTCTAAAACTGCAATAAAATCAAAGCCAAAAAAAATATTTTCAATTTTTATATGAAATATATATTTTCAAAATCACATTTTACTCTAAAACTGCAATAAAATCAAAGCCAAAAAAAAAATATTTTCAATTTTTATATGAAATATATATTTTCAAAATCACATTTTACTCTAAAACTGCAATAAAATCAAAGCCAAAAAAATAATATTTTCAATTTTATATGAAATATATATTTTCAAAATCACATTTTACTCTAAAACTGCAATAAAATCAAAGCCAAAAAATATTATTTTCAATTTTATATGAAATATATATTTTCAAAATCACATTTTACTCTAAAACTGCAATAAAATCAAAGCCAAAAAAAATATTTTCAATTTTTATATGAAATATATATTTTCAAAATCACATTTTACTCTAAAACTGCAATAAAATCAAAGCCAAAAAAAAATATTTTCAATTTTTATATGAAATATATATTTTCAAAATCACATTTTACTCTAAAACTGCAATAAAATCAAAGCCAAAAAATAATATTTTCAATTTTATATGAAATATATATTTTCAAAATCACATTTTACTCTAAAACTGCAATAAAATCAAAGCCAAAAAATATTATTTTCAATTTTATATGAAATATATATTTTCAAAATCACATTTTACTCTAAAACTGCAATAAAATCAAAGCCAAAAAAAATATTTTCAATTTTTATATGAAATATATATTTTCAAAATCACATTTTACTCTAAAACTGTGATAATCTCCTTTTTAATCTCCTTTTTTAATCTTGATTAACATCTATTCTCTCGTCAGTTGTGAAAAACGTATGAATTAATTTTGTTTCTGTATGTAGCCGCTCTGGTGATGTCATCGTGCAGCTCAGATCAGTTCTCATATAATGGTGTCAAAGCGTGATCAATAATATTGTTAAACGTTAAATTAAGCCGAAGGTGACAGAGGAACCGAAACTCCATCAGTGACAGAATGGAGAAACCAGATTCAGTCTCAGTTCTCTACAGAGTATGATTCAGATTATGATTCAGATTCAGGCAGCATTAGAGGTCAGAGGTCAAACTGGATCAGAACATTAAGAACATTATCATCCAGATTGTAATAAGATGAGAAGGGGTTTACACATCAAACCCTGGAGTCAGAAACATGTGTTGATTACATCCACACACACACACACACACACACACACACACACACACACACACACACACACTACCAGTCAAAAGTTGTGTATGGGTCAGAAGGTTGTGTGTTGTGTGTTAGCCATACCTCGGTCTGCACCATGTTGACCCTGCGTGACCTCAGCTCCCGCACGCAGTTGTAGATGTCGACCACGCCCTCGCGCTCCGCCATGTCCAGCATGATGTCAATCACGATGAAGCATCCGGTTCGCCCCGCCCCCGCGCTGTCAGCCGGCCAATCACAACACAGATCAGGTCAACAGAGGAAAACACAATTAAAAGCAAACATATGCTAAATAAATGCTACATTCACTCACATGATGTCAGATTTTTTAATATAATAATATAATATAATATAATATAATATAATATAATATAATATAATATAATATAATATAATATAATATAATATAATATAATATAATATAATAATAATATAATATAATATAATGCTGGGCAATGATTAATCACATCCAAAATAAAAGTTTGAGTATGCATTATATATATATGTGTGTGTGTACTGTGTATAATTATTTTGTATATATTTTGTATAAATTTTTCTTAAATATATACATGCATGTGTGTATATTTATATATATATATATATATATATATGTAAAAAAAAGTATACATAATGCACACATACTGTATATTATGTAAACAACACAAACTTTTATTTTGGATGCGATTAATCAATGCTTATAATATATTAGAATGATCTGATATGACATGATATAATAGTATTGTATAAAGTGCTATACAATTTCTAGAGTTTATAGGGAGTGGATCATGTGACCGCAGACGGTGATGATGTCACACACCTGCAGTGGACCACGATGGGCCCGGCGTTGAGCGGAGACTTGGCTTTGACGCGGCGGATGAATCCCAGGAGACCCGTGGAGTGATACGGCACACCGTGATCCGGCCAGCCCGTGAAGTGGAACTGACTGATCTCTCGGATCTCGTGAGCTCCTCGCTGCACACACACACACACACACACGCATCATTACTGTGTTCAACTCAAGTTAAAAGAGTTACTCTAAAGCAGGAGTGTGTGTGAAGAGTGTGTTTGTTCCTCACCTTCTCCACTGCAAAGGTTCTGATGACGTACTCGGACAGAAGTTGTGTTTCGATGAGCGTGACCTTGATGTCTCTGTAGATCTCGGTGTCGTCAGGCCAGTATTTACAGCATTTCACCTGAGACACACACAGCGTGTCATCAGAGCTCAGGTTCGAGTCCGGCTCGCGACCGCATCAAAACACTTCCACCACATACTGTATATTTTATAACTGATTAAATATGGCAAGTTATTTATTTATTTATGTAATGCATGTTTATTGAAAACGAGAATGCTTTTATTGTCATTGCACAATTAACTCGCAGTACATAAATTAAATATTAGATATTTTAGAAATATTAGGGAACCCAGTATTAAATGTCAGTAAATACTGCAGTTATAAAGCAGATTTAGGCTTTGCATAAAATGATTTAAAAAAGTTAGATATTGCACACCTTAATCATTACTTTCAATCGTTCATTAAATATTTAAAGTATTTTTACAAACAGATTTTGTCGGTAGAATAATGATACTGGTTACAATTAATTATTTGGTGCGTCTTATAAAATAACACAACACAAAATTAAATTAAATACAAATAGAATAAAATAAAATAACAAAACACAAAATAAAATGAAATACAAATAGAATAAAATAAAATAACACAAAATAAAATACAAATAGAATAAAATAACACAACACAAAATAAAATGAAATACAAATAGAATAAAATAAAATAAAATAACACAACACAAAATAAAATACAAATAGAATAAAATAACACAAAATAAAATGAAAAAAATTCAATAAAATAAAATAAGGTAATATTTTAGCTTTAATTAATGTGATTTAATTCACACAACTGACTCATTTTCCAAAAGTGTATTTGTAAACATTTTTAAAGTATTTTTTTTTACAAACAAGAAGAATAATTAAATTAAAATAATTGAAATTAAAATGTGTCCAAAAAATGTTACAGTAATAGGCCATATGATAGTTACAATTAACTTTTGAAGCTTCCTTAAAAGCGTTTTAATAAAAATAGAATAAAATATTTGGAGCTTCCTAATAAAAATAAATAAATAAATAAAACACAAGTTAGGTATTTTTTTTTACCTTTAATGAATGTGACCTAACTAATTATTTCTATATTCGAGATATCAGCTAATAAACACAAAAATAAAGATCTAAAACAATTGAAGCTATAGATATAATTTCAATAAGATATATGAGATAGCAGGAAAAGTTGATGTGTAGTGCGATCAGTTTTGATATGAAAAGATTTGTGAAGAATATGTGACAGATGCATGAATGAGGTTTGGTCAGTTTCGGATGTCACCTGATCACACGAGTGATTAACTGATGTATTGATCTACAAGTCTCCGGCTAACGGATCGATACGCTGAGGATCATGACAGAACGATGGACTCTGCTTAACCACTCACAACATCTGTAACCATAGCAACACAGGTGTCTGCGGTAACCGGGGTAACCGCAGGTAAACGGTATTAATAGGTGCGTATGTTTCTGAGAAACGCTTGCGTCCGCTTCATTTAATAACTGGAAAATGTCAAGTGATGTAACCAACTAATAAAAGCAGGGAGAAATCGGCACGCTTTTACTTGATGTGGGTTCGTTATTTTCAATCACAAAATAAAATAAAATGATATAAAATAATTTAAAAAAATAAATGAAATAGAATAGAATAAAATAACAGCACAATACAACATAAAACAAAATTAAATTAAATAGAAAGCACAATACAAAGAATAAAATTAATTAAAATAGGATAAAATAAAATAGCACAAAATAAAATGAAATAAAATAAAACAACACAACACAAACATTTTTAATAAATAAAATTAAATAAATTTAAATAAAATTAAATAAAATTAAATTAAACAACACAACAAAAATAAAATAGGATAAAATACAATAGCACAAAATAAAATGAAATAAAATAGAATAAAAGAAAACAACACAATGCAAACATTTTTAATAAATAAAATTAAATAAATTTAAATTAAATTTAATAAAATTAAATTAAACAACACAACAAAAATAAAACAGGATAAAATAAAATAGCACAAAATAAAATGAAATAAAATAGAATAAAATAGCACAATACAAAAAATAAAATTAAATAGGATAAAGTAAAATAGCAGAAAATAAAATGAAATAAAATAGAATAAAATAAAACAACACAACACAAACGTTTTTAATAAATAAAATAAAATAAATTTAAATAAAATAAAATAAAATTAAATTAAACAACACAACAAAAAATAAAATAGGATAAAATAAATGCACAATACAAAATAAAATTAAATAAAATAGGACAAAATGAAATAACACAACACAAAATAAAATATAAACAAAAACAAAACAACACTACAAAATAAAATAAAATCCAGTTAGATATCACCTAATACATTATTTTCAGAGGCGTTTTTAAAGTATTTCTATCAAGAATTAATCTATTAAATCTGTTTGGCTAAATGACAATAGTTTGATTGATAATTTAATGCATCTTTAAAAGAAAACAAATCTAATCATTAAATTCATTAAAAGAGCGTTTACTGTAAATTTACAGCT